>CALSCE010009465.1:13741581-13763573 GCA_943593645.1 Bovichtus variegatus | reverse complement strand
TGTGTGTGTGTGTGTGTGTGTGTGTGTGTGTGTGTGTGTGTGTGTGTACAGTATATTATTTATTTTTTTGTTAGTTTTTGTCTTTGTCCAAATACAAGCTCTCAAACCCAAACTATAACTTCATACACACAGGCCACATCTGCAAAAGTGAAACCTCCTCAGCCTGGTTTATTGAGAGAGACTGAGCCAGAGATGCAGACTGCTGCTGCCCTCTGCTGACGGTCAGCACACATCAGAGAAACACACAGAACATGCAGATGACGCTGAAATGTCCACTGATCTCACACAGCCAGGGCAGTCTCACAGCAGACATAAACAAAGAAAAACGAAAGGAAAGTTGGGAATTCAAAGTGTTTTATTATTATTATTATTATTATTATTATTATTATTATTATTATTATCATTATCATTATTATTTTGTTAAAATAACTTTCACTAAATTTAGTTAATCGTTTTAAACAGGTCTAGAAATTATATTTTTATTTGATATACTACTCATGTTGGTGTGCATAGTAAGATAAGATTACAAAAAAATAAAAAATCTTTACAAAAAAACAGTATATTATCTTATAATTAAGTAGTGGTACTTAGTGTTGGTCTGTATTAAAACAGAGATGTTATATAAATAGAATACAAAATATGACTCAATGACCCCCCCCCCATCTCTTTATTGGTTTTAGCACAGAAATGAATAACATACACAATTGGCAGCAGTGTTAATAAGTTTGAATACAATTGTATCCATCGACCGACCCAGACTCTTTAATATTTGAACATAAATGGAGGGTTAAGAATTTAGATTTGTGGATACAACATTTAGTCAAAAATAATAAGAACATTAATCAAATAGACCGATTCTTTTCATATTCAGTGAATCCAAACAATAAACATGGCAGGTTGAACACTAAAATCATTTTATCTGGGTGGTAAAAGAATACCCAAAATAAAACAATAACACACTTATAAAAAAAAAATCAAAGTATACAACATTGTACATAATGCAAATAATCAATATAATAATACAATATAAATGGTCTTTAATTATGTTTTAATGTTTTGCAAAAAAAGTTACTCAGCAGAGAAGACGCTCCGTCTCGTTCTGATGACGTTTACAATTTCAGTTTACAGAGGAGCTGTCTGGTTTCGTAGAAGCAATTTTTAAATCCAAAACACACACTTCTTCCCGTCAAACAGGTAGGACAGCTCTCTTTATCGTTTGTATACATTGTCTGCACTGATAGTACGTGGAATCCATCTAACAGTTTATAAAATCAGTGCTGAAATAGAGTCGTGGTGACCCCATGACAGCTTAGCTTGCTAACTAGCTAACTGATGCAGGACGGTCAGTGCTGCTAGCTAGACCTGCTAGCTGGTTAGCTAACTAGCGCAAAGAAGCTAAAGATGCTACTAAATTGCTTAACAGGTGACATGACATGAAATAGCGGTATAGTGGGTAGTGGGAAGGCTCGCCCCACAAAGTAACACTAGTATATAACTGCAGGGTGCTGCATGAGGGGATAGGTAACCGTGACAACACGTTGCAACGTTAAGCATTGATCAACATATGTAGGAGCTGTTGTGTTTCTGACTCACATTTGTTCTGCATGTCAGCACAGAAAGTTTCTAATCTCGTCAGAGGGAAATGCGTAGTGTGGAAGACAAATAAACCAAGAGTGAAAACGTCACTTAGCTACTGTATTGTATGCCTTTTACCACAATGTAGTATGTTTCTACCTATTGGACATATTGTATTATTTTAGGATGTGTCATAATGAGCAGATCGAAACTCGGACACAGTAATCTGAACAGTACACTTTACATTGATGGAAAAATATCCAGAAGTTTATTGTGAGCAGTGTCAAGAGATAGAAACAGAAGAGCACGTCCTTATAACACACAGGAAATGTTTGCAAAAAGTGCACATATGCTGTAAAAAGTAGACTAGAGTGTGTAGGGCAGAAGATGACTGTTAAGATTTTTGAGCACAACTGGACTGTAGGAACTGGGCAATGAGGCACATTAAATCCCTGAGGCAGCAATGCCACACCAAGGATGCCGACTGCCTTGAAACCTCAAAGAAGAAGAGGAATTAGCCCTACTGACCCTTTTCAATACAGTGCTGACTTTAATCAACTAACCTACAGTGGAAAAAAAGGACAATTGCATGTATTATGGCACATTTTGATATGAAGTAGGATCATAATTTGGTAAAGAATGTCAGACAAAGTTATGTGGTGGCCTGGTGACACAAGTTGCAAATAAAAGTGCAGGAAGTGATGATAAAAAATGCTACCAAGCTATTGCATTTAAGGTGCTGAGGTTGTGCAGCTTCACTTTTTACTGGAAGGTTCAGGTGATGTCGTTAATAGTGCAACAATGATGGAAAAGGATGATTTCTAGGGCTGACCCATCTTTCGTCAACTTTTTGGACATGTTGGTCTTAGTCAACAGATTTCTTTAGTTGATAAGTCGATTTTATGCTGATGACCTATTTCTAAGAGACTGATGCACATCTATGGTAAACACAATATTTAAAGTGATACTTCTGCCGGATTCTTTGTGGAGAAACTCAGTTTTACAGATCTGTTGATTTAAATCAACTCGTCGATAAATCAACCAAATCAAGTGACGAGAACATAAGAACATCTTTATTATTAGAGGACAGCACTAATGATTTCTTGCGTATGTCTACATTACTGTAAATGCTCCTTAATCCCTGAATATATATTGTAAGTCTTGTTCCATTGACAGTTAGTTGTTGTGTCTGCATCGCTCCTTAAGGCTGGGATCTTGGATGGAGTGAGTGTTGAGCCCCAATGAGATGACTGACCAGGGCAACAACAACCAGAATATCTCCTGCAACCCCTTCGCTGCCCTCTTCAGCTCACTGGCTGATGCCAAGCAGTTTGCATCAGGCCAGAAACCCGAACAGTCTGCTGAACCACGTGAGTTATCCGAGCTACTCCAATCCTCTAATAAGAAGTATAGTCAGCGTATGAGGCATCTCAACATCAAAATGTAATCACATAAATACATTTATTACAGAATGTCAGTGAAATTATGAAGTGTTTTTTATTTTTTGTAAGTATAGGTCATATTACCATCTGGCTTAAATGTATCCACAGGGTTTTATACTTACCCTCTGTATCTTGTATCACAGTGGAGGACTCAGGAGAGAGCCAGTCAGAGTCCGAAAACTCTGTTTCGGACAGCGTTGATGACAATGACGACTCTGTGGCAGAGATCAGCCGCTCCTTCCGTTCTCGGCAGGAGCTGTGTGAACAGCTCAATGTCAATCACATGATCCAGCGAATATTTCTCATCACTCTGGACAACAGTAAGTAGAAGGAGGAAAATCATCAGACTTTGATCTGTAACTAATACTCCTTTCATACAGAATGTGTGCGTAGGACTCGAGTCTATTGATTACGTGTTGGACCCATTAATAAGAGACAGCTGTCACAGCTTAAACTCTGGCTGGCGCAGTTATCAGAGACTCCATTCTGCATTGAAGTTACACACACTTAGCTGATAAAGAGTTACAGTGAATAATTACCAGAGAAAAGTTAAGTTTCAGTTTAACTTCTCTCCTTCTATCTGTAGTCATGCTCCCTCTCTATCTTGTCCACACAGATAATCTTTCAATTGTATACATCTTCGTCTCTCTTTCTTTCTTTCTTTCTTCATGCTTTCTCTTACTTTTTTACGGTTGGTTAAATTACATTAAAACATCAATTCCTTCATAATTTTCCACCTCTAATTGAGATGCCTGTCCACCAAAGCCAGGAAACTTTCAACTTGTATCCAATCCATGTCGGGAGAAGGGTTGTGACCCATTTTTAGATAAAACCTAGAAATCGGTCTGAATAGGGTACTACAAGAAAAACCCTGCACATTATGTCATAAGGCACAATGTGGAGTGCGAGCTGTTTTTTACTTTGAGCATACGTTTATTCATTATGAACAATAATAGCCTGATTAATGATATCCAAATACTGCACATACAAGACATTCTACCTACATGACCTAAATATCAAAAGTCAGCGGCAGATACCTGGTAGTTACACACAAACATGTTCACAGCTGTAGTTCTATTTGTGTTGCTAAACAGGGCTTTTCTTTAACACTGGAAAGACGGATGATGTACCACAGTAATTACTAGTACTTTCTGCAATATCTAGTTAACTCATTGTAGCTGTAGGTTTATAATACACCAGCAGCAGTTTGATAGGGACTCTATTTTCTGTTGTAGCCCATTAATACCAAAGTTGACCATTATGAGGCCATTGCCAAACTCTGGGTGTTAGACAAGCTTATAGAATAAAGTCAGATAATCCACCATGACCCTTTTACATTACCAGTAAACCATCTTTCTCTGCCGTACTTACTTTAATGTGGAAGGGACAGACAGGTGTCTGATCTTGTGCCTAAATAGTCTGTTCTGTTGTCTTCAGTTGAATTGCTGCAGGGTGCTAGCTGCTTTGAAAGTCACATTTAAGTTTCCAGTAAGCACTGCAACAAATGACTCATCACCCTTTAAGATGATACAAAGACGTTGCACACTGTGAAGTCTCACTCTGACTTGTTTGGGTTTCTCCACCACTGGGACCACCTAAGGATGTGTCATGGTGATCGGGAAATAAAGGCTAAAAGCCCCCCTGTTTACACATAGTAATACATTCCTCTGCCTCCTCAGTCTGAAATAAACCAGAGTAAATACATGCTGTGCATTTAATCCTCCTGTGTCTTATTACCAGCCACGACAGCGACGCTGGTATTGTTTTCCCCCTGTGGAGTCTGTGTGTGTCTGTGGACAGATTTTTTGTCGATAGCAACGCAACTGTGCAAGACGCAGTCGTGAAACTTTACAGCTGTTTAGTTGATCCCAAAATGAAAGCTGAGTTCTAAGATGGGCGTGGTTTGAGCAAGGGGCGCTCGAAGTATGGGGGGTAGGAAGTAGGCAAAGGGAGGCCGATTTGGCGTTTATTTTAATCTTGAGCTAAATGCTGTTGATTTTTTTCTCATCTAAAACTAATCCGCTGGCGAGTGTAGTTCAGTAGAAAGAAAAATAGCTTTCGCATGAAACTCTTTACATCAAGGTGTGTGGATTCTCTTGAGTAACCGGGTCATGATTTGTGTCAAGAGACACTTCTGCTGAGTTTTTCGAATGTATTTTTTTGGCACTTTGAGCACCAAAAGCCGAGTGCCATCCAGTTCCATCATACCTGAGACAGACATCTCTATGGGCCTGTATCTCAAACTCTTGGTAACTTTCACCAAAACAATTTAGACTGATAATTAGCACTACAGGTAAGAGGACAAATATGTATTTTTGATTTTGGGGTGAACTGTTTCTTTAAGCTTCATGGGTTGGTATTAGTAATATGATTTGAGCCGACTTTATTTTAAGGACCCTGGTTCTCACCCCTAGGTGACCCCAGTCTGAGAGGAGGAAATGGGATCCCCCATCGCTGTGTTTACCTGGAGGAGATGGCTGCAGATCTGGATGGCCAGGACTGGCTGGACATGGATAACATAGAACAGGTCAGACGTCAACGTGTTTTTACGTCATCACTCCATTCTTTGCACGTCTTGTTTCGCTCGTCTCAATCCACCACAAAATGTTTTGTACATCTGATGAAAAGCTCACAACCTTAAAGTTACACCAACGCTTTAATTCACTCTGTAAGAAATGGATATAGACATTTAAGGAATCGCTTGACCTATGAATCATTTAAGGTGCATTTAAAATGTATGGGTGAGCAAGCAGACTGTTATTTTGTCCTCCAGGCTCTGTTTAACCGTCTGTTGGTACTAGAACCAGGGAACCACCTCATCTACATGACATCATGCAGCGCTGTGAACCTGTCTGCTGACCGTGATGCTGGAGACAAATGTGCCATCCCTTACCTCTTTGCTTGTTACCAGAGGGCCAAAGAAGAGGTGCGGTTTTTCTTCCTACAGGACTGTAATTGTACCACTTAAATGCATCCCTTTTTTCAGAGATTACTGGCTGTTAATATTCTCACTAATTGGAACATAAGAATAACCCACGCTCTTCCATAATTCAGTGACTTGATTATCTGCGCATTAGGTGACGAAGGTACCAGAGAAGTTACTGTCGTTTGCTGTTCGCTGTAAGAACCTGACCGTTTCCAACACACGGACGGTCCTGCTCACCCCAGAGATCTACGTCAGCCAGAATATCTATGAACAGCTTCTGGACCTGTTGCTGGAAGGTTTCCGTGGAGCACGTAGGTTCAGGACCGTTTCTCTTCTGTCTTTGGTAAAGCTTCGCCTCGAGTTTTCTCTTCTCAGTGTCTTACAAAGTCGCTGTGTTTCAGAGCCAGAGGAGGTGGTTGAGTTTGTGGAGGAGATCATTGCTGGCCTGCTCTCCGACCAGGAGGTGCGTACTTTCGAGGAGGTGATAGTACCAGTGCTGGATATCTTCCAGGGACGCATCAAAGACTTGGACCTGTGCCAGCCTCTCCTATACTCCTACCTAGATGTTCTGCTCTATTTCAGCCACCATAAAGATATTGCCAAGGTCAGGAGCCACACAGGGATGTTTGTAAATGTTATCGTAAATTTTTGTAAGGCAATATAACATTATATACAATAATCACAATCAGATCTACAGTCATGGCATAACATTTCACAGTGCTGGCTGAACCTTTTCATGTTTTTATTTTTTTAGTGCCCCCAACTTTTTGAATCCTTCCAACTGTTTTTTTCTTTTGGTTGTCTTAGGTGTTGGTGGAGCACATTCATCCCAAAGACCCAGCAAATGGTTTGCAGTACCAGAAGACCCTACTGGGAGCGGTGTTGAGTATATCCTGCTTGTTGAAAACCCCTGGTGTGGTGGAGGGACATGGCTACTTCCTGAACCCTTCCCGCTCGAGCGCCCAGGAGACAAAGGTCCAGGAGGCCAACATCCAACAGGTAAAGAGATTGTTGCTGTTTTGTTTTCTTTCTTTTTAAAAAAAAAATGAAACCATTAAGTGATTCTCAAAATACAAATGCCTCTTGTCTGGTAATGTTTACTCTCCTTATGTTGCAGTTTATGGGTCAGTTTCATGAGAAGCTTCACCAGATCTTGAAAAACTTGCTCCAGCGATCTAGTGAGACACGTCACTTGCTGCTCTCGTGGTTGGGCAACTGTCTGCAGGCTAATGCTGGCCGGGCCAAGATCTGGGCCAATCAGATGCCAGAGATCTTCTTCCAGATGTACGCTTCAGATGCTTTCTTCTTAAATTTGGGTGCAGCACTGCTGAAGCTGTGCCAGCCCTTCTGCAGGCCGCGGTCGCCCAAACTGCTCACCTTTAACCCTACCTACTGCGCCCTCAAAGAGCTGAGCGAAGAAGAGAGGCGCAATCGCAATGTGCACGCAACAGGTTAATATATAAACATAAGCGTCAAAAACCCTTTCCTTTTACCATTTTTAATACATTATTTCATCATTTGTAAGCATCAATACTAATGCAGCAGCTCTGGTATTTGTTTTGCTTTTATAAGTAGGCCTATAGCTGTTTTTTTATAGCACTAATTTTTGAATCGGTAGGATTTTTCGTGAGTGCACCTAACAATTCTATTTACATAACGAGACTAAATGATCCCCAATGTCTTATACCAGGTCTCGACAAGGAAACCTGTCTGATCCCTTTGCCCCCTCAGCAGCCTGTGGAGTCTGCGCAGTCCTACAGCCTGCTGACTGAAAACCTCATCCTCACACAACTCACCCTGCATCTTGGCTTCCACAGGTACAAACCTTCAAAGAAGCATCAAACACACCTTCCATAAAGACGTTAAAGAGAGTATCTGTTTCGCAGATTCCGCAGGAATGTAGTGTACCTTATGTTCCTCGTGTTCGCACCATATGTCTGCATTAACCTGTATTCTCTTGTTCTGTTCGTGTCGATGCACCTGTGCGCTTGCATAACGTGCATGTGCAGACTCCACGAGCAGATGGTGAAGATGAACCAGTCTCTGCACCGGCTCCAGGTGTCGTGGCAGGAGGCCCAGCGAACAGGCAACCCGATGTCGGAGCAGCTCCTGGAGCAGTTTGAGCGTTTGATGATTGTTTACCTGTCAACCAAAGCTGCCACCACGCAGCCTGCCATGCTGCAATGCTGCCTTAACCTCCAAGCTTCCACGGCTTCTCTGCTGGTTCAGCTTGGTATGGGGAACCAGGGGCCTGAACATGTAGCACTCAGTTTTCCCCTGCCCACCCTACAGAATACTATGCTCTGCTATGTACCAGGTAGGTCAGATCTTCCACGACACTACAAACACAGTCAGTCTGAACTGTAATTTCTCTTCATTTTCTCAGGCTTTAATTGGGTCAAGTTTATTTATGTTTCATCTTTTTTACCTCCTAAATTGGAGCATGTGAAAAAGTGTGTTGTGTTATAAAATGCAGCACCCCGCCACAAAATAATTGACAGAAACACAAATGTGACCGCATTTCCCCCTCGTTGTTACGTCGCCTTGCTACCATTTTATTGTCAAAATTCACTTTTTAATGAGTTTATAAACCCCTGCAGGGTTCAGGCTCGGTGAAAATTGTCAGTGAAAATACTTTTGTACCTTGTTATTTAAATCTCTAACTTTTGGTTATATACAGCTAATACTACAAAATGTTTTTAAATGACTGCAGCTGTGCATGCAAGGAAGTGGTTAGTCACTCGTAGTACAATTATTCATTCATACCGAACATTCCTTTATGTGATAGTCAATACTTAAGTGTGCCTTTTTTTTTTTTTTTCAGAGTTTTTTGCAGAAAACTTGGGAGATTTTTTCATCTTCCTGCGTCGATTTGCAGACGATGTTTTGGAGACTTCTGCAGAAAGTCTGGAGCAGATTCTTAACTTCATCACTGTGTTCATGGGTAACGTGGAGAGGTACACGACTTAATCTATCATGTCCGTGATCGTGGTCCGTTGAAGGTATTTGAATGGGGCAGACCATCTTAGAATTGTTGCTTCAATCCCTCCTGTCCTGTGTGCACAACAGGATGAAAAACCCTCACTTAAGAGCAAAGCTTGCAGAAGTCTTAGAGGCGGTGATGCCCCACATGGAGCCGGTGGCTCCTGGTGCCGTTCAGCCAATCGTGTTCCAGCGAGAGAGAGTCTTCTGCTCCTATAGACATGCACCCCAGCTGGCCGAGGCCCTCATCTCTGTGTTTGTAGACATTGAATTCACAGGTATTGTACGCCTCTCAAGTTTTGAATATCTACTTCTAGTTAAAGATGGAAGCAGCATTGAACTGTTGAGCTGTGTTGGATAAAGCCACATTCAGATTGCTTAAACACTTGCTGTCACAAGTATTCACACTTGAAAAAGAACCCGATTAAAGACCGTCTTTGATTTAAAATGTAACATTCACACAAAGAAAACCTTTTTTTTGTAGTCAAGTGAATGTTGGAATGTGTGTCAACACCTATGTGGCTTAGAGGTAAGGAGAGAAGCTGGATGAAGTGAAAACCAAAAGAAGGTAGCAATGTTTGGTTTTATTTAGTTTTCCTCTCTTGTTTTCAGGTGATCCTCATCAGTTTGAACAGAAATTCAACTACAGAAGACCCATGTATCCCATCCTCAAGTACATGTGGGGCAAAGATACCTACAGAGAGAGTATCAAGGTAATAAGAAACTGGTTTCTTTGAGATTTTTCATGGTATGTTTTATTTTTTAACGGCCATACAAAAAGAGGCTCACACGTTTTCATTTTGTTGTCTGTGTGTGCTCTGTGAGTTTGGTGTTTGCTTTATGCGGCTGCTGTGAGACTGTTTGGGTGCATCTGATAATCCTCAAAAATCTAATCCTGTCTCAATCACGTTGCCTGCTGTCCCAACAGCTAGAAGGAAACTCTTAAAATCCCTTAAAAAAAATCACCACTGAAAGCGTAATAATGAACAATGTATTACAATGTTGGTGTTAGATAAATATTGGCAGGATGGCACAATTAAAAAATATACATGTGTTATAATTTTTTGGTGGGTGTACAAGTTTATGATCGGGCAACTTCATCAATAGCGGACATTGATTTTTGGTGAGCAGCAAATAAACTCTGTTTGTCCTCACTCTCTCACCTCATCTCATTCAAATTGTTGTCTATTGTGGGAGCAGTAGTAGCGAGGAAAGAAAATGCCCTGTGGTGGACTGGTAAACTGTCCAGGATGTTTCATTATATTTCACCTTATGCATGCTGTGATTGGCTGTCGCCCCTTGTGACCCCACGACAGCCATAAGTGTAAAGGCACTAGATTGAATGAGGGCAAAAACAGGCATGCATGGTTGATTAACAGGTGATTTGATTTTTATTGTAGTTTTTATCCATAATAAGACATCTACAGGCTTGCTCCAAACTACATTTAATTGTATTGGTACAGTGACAATAAAAGTGTCTTATCTTATCTTGGTGTTTTCCAATAGATATATATATTGGAAAACTAGTTTATTTAGCAGATTCATCCAATGTGCTCTTCATTTAGTTTGACATCTCTTGTTCCAGCATTTGGCTCACTATGCATCTGAGAACCTGGAGGCCATGAACCCCCCTCTGTTCCTCAGGTTCCTCAACTTACTGATGAATGATGCCATCTTCCTCCTGGATGAGGCTATTCAGGTAAGATTATCCGTACATGCACAACTTTAAACCAGTTTTTGTGAATAAGCTTTTCCATCACATAGGCACAATACTACACTATTATGTAGAATATCGTAATTTTGTTTGTCTGGTGTCATTATATATATATATATATATAAACTTGCTTGCCAAAAATGTTCATTTAAAAATTCATTTAAATCCTCATGACTAATAACTTGTTTATTACTTTAGCTGTGTTTTTAGTAGTAGTAAAATAAATCTATCTGATCTTATAGTACCTGAGTAAAATCAAGGTTCTGCAGTTGGAGCGGGATCGAGGGGAGTGGGAAGGCCTGGCCCCCGATGCCCGAAGAGAGAAGGAGTCGAGCCTGCAGATGTTTGGACAGCTGGGACGCTTCCACAACATCATGTCTAATGAGACCATCGGCACACTCGCCTTCCTCACCTCAGGTCAGGCAGAAAAGATGTGATTCTCCATATTGATTCTTCAATGAACGGTTTGTCTTCATCTGACCCATGTGTGTTTTTCTTTTACCATTTGCCTAATTTCCAGACATCAAGGGGATCTTTGTGCACCCCTTCCTGGCTGAGAGGATCATCTCCATGCTGAATTACTTCCTGCAGCACCTGGTGGGTCCTAAGATGGGTGCCCTTAAAGTCAAGGACTTCAGTGAGTTTGACTTCAAGCCCCAGCAGCTTGTTTCGGACATCTGCACCATCTACCTGAATCTGGGGTATGTTCTCTTTAAAAAAAAACAGCATTTGGTGCCATATCCTCTGGAGATATTTCATATTCTAAAAAAAAGCTATAAATACTAAAATACTATTTCTATTTTTTAAATGTTTGTTTCTGTCTTTGGCAGTGATGAGGAGAATTTCTGTGCTACAGTCCCAAAGGATGGACGATCGTACTCTCCTACCCTCTTCTCCCAAACAGTTAGGGTACTGAAGAAGATAAACAAGCCTGGGGACATGATTGTGGCGTTTGGACTCCTTGCTGATAAAATAAAGGTATCATTTGATTTGCAGGGTTCCCACGCATCCTTTAATACCTTGAAAACAGTTTTCCGCTTTCCAAGTTGTTGAAAACATAGAAATTGAGAGAAAAAGTGGGGCCAAAACAACTAACATTGCAATCTGAAAGGACTAAGTCATGTTCAGGATCACATTAACATTCACATGGTAGTTATGGATGAGAGTATTTTGAATATGCTGCTCTTTACTATGTTGTGGAAAAGTCACATCACATGGTAGCACATGCAGGTTGGATGACATTACATAACTTTGCTTTCTTCCTAACTTGTTTTAAACGGTTGAATAATGTTAAATTGGTTGGCATGTTTGGTTCATTTGTTAAAATTGACGTGCTGCAAAGGTTTAAGGTTTGTGATTCATCTCTGGCTGGGAGCAATGGTTTCAAATGTGTGTCAAGCCTTGTTGAGAGAGTTGGATGATGATGATGATGATTGGGAAAAATAATCAATCAGACTTCCAACAGAGAGGAACATATTAGTGTAAGATCCCTGTCATACACTAATAGATCTCTGTCTGTCATACCAGCCAGATCATCACTGAAAATGATCTCTAGAAAAGACTGGAAACTGTTTGCCAGAGACAACACTAGAATACATGTTTAATTATTATATATTTTGCTTTATGAATCTATGCAGTGTTCACTGTGGTGGAAACACTGAAAAGATTGTCATTGTGCCTCTGTTTTAGCCTCATGCAGACAGACAGCAGCAGGAAGAGGAGACGTATGCAGATGCCCCAGATGAGTTCTTGGATCCCATCATGTCCACTCTGATGCTCGACCCTGTTCTTCTCCCTTCCTCCAATGTCACAGTTGACCGCTCAACTATAGCAAGGCATCTCCTCAGGTTAGCTGATTTCTACAAAGCACCAAAATTCTCTGAGATGATTGTCATTCTCTGTCTTTTCGGAAGCAGAGGAATTGGGATATTTTTCTCTTTATTGTAATCTGATTAATCGCTATTGTTGCAAAGTTAGAAATAACCATTTACGTATACAATTGTGTCCTACCTCGCAGTGACCAGACGGACCCTTTCAACCGCAGTCCTCTCACCATGGACCAGATCAGGCCAAACGAGGAACTCAAACAGCAGATCTTACAGTGGCTGGATAAGCATAAGCAGGAGAGGCTGCAGCTGGGACCCAGTGGCTAGCCGTGATTCCTCGCTGTGATAAACAATGACTGCATCCCTGTTTTCTTTCCTGGCTCACATCTCGCGTGCTCCTCTGCTTCTCGGCTAATCCATGGTGTGCTTGCCTCTGTGGATTTCTCCTGGCTCCTCCGGTCAGACTAACTTTGCATTAGCCTTTTCATGCAGCCTTCACGCTCCGTGGATTCTCTCTGTGACAACAGTCCAGGCAAACTGTAGCCCACCGGCTGGTGACGACTTAAAACTCCATACCAATCCACGCAGTAGCTGTTTGACTCCCATGATGCCCTATGGTAACAGTGATACGACTACTGGTTTCTCTCTCCCTGAATACTGTGTATTAATTAGCTTATTATTACAATCAGAACTGTGGCCAGAAGCAACAGTTTCAACAGGACTTGTTGAATGTACTGTATGACCTCCTGACTGACCAGCTGGCCCTAACCAGATTTTATACTGCAAGGTAAGTATTTTTGGGAACTCCTTAAGGCAGAACATGGATGGAATTGTTTATGATTTGACCTCGATTTCACCTTCATGAATAATACATTATGCACTGCCTTTTTAAAGTTCTTGAACACCCTACATTTCAGCACTTTTGGTTCAACCTCAAGCAGCATTGTAAATAAAATTAGCAATTAAAGGCAACAGCACAGGCAAAACTGAATTAATTGTGTGTGACTTTTATTTTAGGGGAAATAATCTAGATTTACTTGGAGATGTTCAAAATAGTATTCACTGTAATGGGACACCTGAAGCACAAACGCATGTGTAACATTTATTTCTGTATTTTAACATGTATAAATAAGTGTCTTCACATCGTCAAGTGCACCTGCATTTAATCAAGCGCTAATTAAAGACCTCGTTAGGATCCGAGAGCTTTCTAACTAATAAGTTGTTGCATATGAGGATTTAAACTGTTTACTTTTAAATTTGTTTAAGTTACTATACAATAATTACACTAATTTGAAACCACATTTTAGGATGTAATGCATGCAAAAATTTAAATGAGTTGTTCCTAAAAATGGCGGAATGCGTACTAAAATCGGTTGATGTTGAGTGTGTCATTGATACAGATTAATACTGATTGACAGTGGTGTGAGGAGAACCGCAAAAAAAAAAAAAAAGTGTAGTATTAAAGCGTTTGGTCCTTGGGAAAACATTTTTTCAAGCAATTTGTCTCAATTTCAAATAAAGGAATTGTCTAAGACTTCAGAAAGCTCCCTTCAGAGCTACAGAAGACATGATAGTTTTCACTGGCTGAGTTACTCCTCATGATAAGTAAACTCATCATGTGTAAAAACTGAAGTGTCGCTTTGGGACACTCAGCGGTGATCATGGGCACAAAATGACGGCTCCTGGTACAAAAAGGCAAGAACGTTCTATCAAAACACTGCTTTCGATTTCAAATTGTGATTGTTCAAACTGGAAAAACATGATGGCTGTCCTTGAAATGTCATTACATTTCTCCTTAACTGTCCACAAAAGTTGGACCTACTAAAATGAAATGTGAAAAATAAGCCATACAGTCGCAGAACCAAACTTCATAATATATTTTCAATGCCTAGTTTCAATAAAAATGTAGAGAGACTAAGTCTAAACATTGCTTGCTAAATGTTTTCTAGCTAGTTTATTACCAATATGATTGAAGATCACAATATTTTCTGTTTTTACTCATATCAACCCTAAATTTGGATTATTTTAAGGTCTTTAAAATTATCACATTTCTTCTTATTGAACAAAACAAACAAAAGAAGCTATTAAAAAAATTATATAGGGTGTTCAATAATTTTTTGCCTGGCAGTGCATATAATATTCATTGTCATCCTTTGAATTAACATTTACCAGATTAATTGATGCATCCTAATCTAACATTTTAAACAGATTTTTTTTTTTTTTTTTTTTTTTTTATAAACGTGGGCAAACAAATGATCAATAGAATCGGTGCCTAAAACCAAGAGCCTTGCAGTAAATGTCAGAATGAGGATCTGACTTGAGTCATACTTATGAGACATAATTATGAGTTTGTTACTTTAAGGCATACAGGGAGCTGTGGGTAGAATATAAAAGAAAGAACAGAAAAAGATTAACTGTTTTTGAGTAGCTTTTTGAATTAAAGGGTTTTAGTTCAAAATCAAGTGTGGTTGTATAAAATGGAAAATGTGAGAGAAAGATTATGTGTTTGTTGGCATGCCCTCATACTGTATATTGAATATCTACCATCTGAATGATTACATGGGTTAAATTATAATGCAATATTTTTGTTTTAATCGTGATTATAAAATGTTTATTTTGGATGTACAGTATGATTAATAAATAAAACTAATGTGCGTTATATAAGACATTGTTATGTTCTCTTTTAGAAATATGACAGAGTTGCGTACATTTGCAACAAACTTGTTAAATCAGTGTTTTAGTTATCGGAGCAGCACAAAATATCATGAAATGGACAACAAACTGAAAAAAAGGATCTCAAAAGACCAGTTTAAATATACATATATATTATTTACCAGTAACTGATATTTGTGAAAGACACGTTTTAGAACAAGGTTGAGGTAAATATTTGGTTTCAGGGACAATATGAATGTCAGAATATTTGATCTTCCTTTAATAATATCAACTGTGTCTCAGGTTTGAGGGTTTTTTAACTTGCTATATTATGTCTCCAAGTGGCTTCCAAACAGCTGGTATAGTAGTGATCAGTGGTAGAAGAAGTACTCAGATCTTTTACTTATGGAAAAGTAGCACTACAGCAGAGTAGAAGTACTCTGTTACAAGTAAAAGTCCTGCATGTTACTTAAGTAAAAGTACAAAATTATTTGCATTAAAGTACAAAAAGAAAAAGTACTCATGCTGGATGGCCAATTTCAGAATAATGTTTATTATATTATCGATAATTATGGATGCATTAATGTGTTAATTACTTTAATGTTGCAGCTGGTAAAGGAGGAGGTTATTTTTGTATACTGCTGGGTAGCTTGTGAGTTTCACCAACGGATCAATAGTCTTATCTTTATCCATAATAATACATCATAGTTTATTTGTGTATTATATTTTGTATTATTAATTCCAACCTGCAAAGTATTAAATACATTTAATGTAGTAAATCGTCCAATATTTCCCTGTGAATTGTAGAGGAGTATTGTGTCATCTTCATTTAAAAGTAGCCATTCTTACTTTTCCTTTGTTCTATGTATACGTTTTACATATGGATTTTTTCATGTTCATGGTTATAACACAAATTAATTCAGTTTTCCTGAATACAATCATGACTTTCGGTATTGTACATTTCTTACATATAATTAAACTTTAGTACCCCATCGATTGATTCTGAAAACAAGACGCATATATAATATATATATAATATTAAAAACAAAATAAACATTATACAAATATATATTAACCAATTTTATTACATTTGGAAAAGCTCTCCCAGGTGAAAACTTTTGTAGGCTACTATATGTAGCAAATCTTTGGATGGATTTTTACTTTATTGTGTTTGGCTCAAAGAGTGAACACGAGAAACATGCAAATACTAGATGATTTAAATATGGTGTGAGCTTTATTAAAAGAAATGAGCAGGCCATTCGGGCAAACTCCACGGCCAAAAAGCTTCAGCATAATAATGTCTCTGAGCGCTGTAGACAAGTTAAGGTTATCAATAGCCCTTGCCATCCAGTATTGATGGGGTTACTGTGGAGATAACAATATAGGGATATTTTTAACTGTTAAATAAGAGTGATGAATTTAATGGTGGGGATGTTTCTAATAATGATGGTGTGGTTATTAGACTTAATGAAGTGTGCCATGCCATTGAGAAATGGGCAGTGAACAAAGCATGTGGCCTCGACCAAATAACAGCAGAACATCTGAAGTATTCTAACCATGGAATTTAAGTGTTACTTGCTATGTGTTTTCTGGATTGTTAATGCATGACATACTACCTGACTCTATGTCGTGTGTTTTATTAGTGCCAGTGGTCTAAGACAAAACTGCTCAAATATCCAGCATAGAAAACTACAGACTAACTACACAGGCTAGCATACTTTCCAAACTATTAGAACAAATTCTCTTGGATAGTCTTCATTACGTAATAACCACTGACAATCAATTCATTTTTAAGTTGTTAGTAAGTATAGAAGACTTAACACAACGATATTTATGTTTTGGTTTTTTTTATGTGTTCAAATTAATCATGGTACTTTTTTTTTGTTCAAGCATCTTGCATTTCTTTCATACTGTACTCCACTCTATGCTACAGCCCTACTTGTGGTGCATGTATATTATAACAGTAGTGTACTATAATAGTATCATTTAATGATGCATTCAGTATTCTTGCTCAAGCTCCCAAGATGGACAAGTGCAAGTCATATGTTTGTGACTATGTTGAGCAATTTTATGTACACATTTATGTCTTGATTAATCGATTCAATATTTTTTTTAAATATAAAAATGGCCTTAACTGAGCCCACACAGTGACACAAGGTTTTCCTCGTCTTTATAAACATTGGAAGAAATGTCTGTATGTTTTAATCACTTTGAACTGCAATAATTGTATCTCTGTGTGGTTATTTTTTTAAACTACCTTTATACTGATATGGACATATATGTCTGAAATAAAGTTAAATTAATTTGTGAAGTCACACCTGGATCAATGAAGCTGGGGCCCTGTCCCAAAGCCCTGCATGGAGAGCTGGCAGGTGGCTGCCTGGTGTTCAGGCTCCAGGGTACAGACCTTTTTCCGCTCCATGCACTTTCAGTTTTAAAAAATGTAACAAATCTGTTGTAAAAGTGTTAAATATAGGTGGTGCTGTTGGGATTGGGGCAGCAGAGCAATATTTCCCCCTGGGTAGTAGAATTCATTGGCCCCTGCCTTAATACAGGTAACCTTTATGCTGCTTACAATGTTGTTTTTTATGGTTATAATTTGAATTGCGTTATCTTGGAGTTTGGCTGCAGTTTATAAAAAGCTTTTCACTTTCCTTGTTTATGAAACCACACTGCAAGCTAACGGTCTTGTTCTTGTTTGTGATTCAAGTGCGAGCCTGCTTTCCCGGGCAAAGCCCCTGAACCTGATTTGGATTCAGCCATGCAGAGTCTGAATAGGGCCGCTGAGAAAATGCATTGTCGGGGTTTCTTCAGTTCCGCCCCGCAACCTGCATAACGATGTGTCGGCCAGTGAGAGCGGAGCGCTGTGGTAGAGGTTGTTTATGTGGAGTGCTGGGTTAGGGTTCCGCCCACCGAGGTATCTCTCGCAGGGCAGACAGGCAGAGAGTGTAAAATGGCGCACAGCTGTCGGTGGCGGTTCCCCGCTCGGCCCGGAGGGAGCTGCAACTCCGGTACCGGGAGGAGAGCGGGCCGAATTAGGGTTACTGCCTCTCTGCGGAATGTCTCTGGAGCCCACCCTAACGCAGCTGGGCTTGGACCCGGGTTTGATGCTGCACTACAGGTCTCTTCGGTTATCGGGAGCAACCTGCAGAAATTTCGGGATGTTTTGGGGGAATCGAGTGACTCGAGCAGCGGGGAGGTAAGCACAGGACAGGACACCAGCAGCCCGATGGTATCCCGGGAGCATCGATTAGACAAATGCAGGGCACGGTTTATTTGGAGAGCCCATTTCAGATGAACGGCTAACGGTTACTGTGCCCGACCGTTGACCATCTTTTCCTCCTCCTAACGTTAAGTGTTGCTGTGAGCAAACTTGTCATTTCCAGGATGCTCAGTTAACTTTGAGTTGGTTGTGTGGCCTTAAACTCTACAGTAACGCGTTATAACGTTAACTTTGGTTACAAACAACACAGACACCAAATGGTTATCATATTTATGGTCTCAACGGTCCTACTGGAAAGAAAGTTTTCTTCCCCTCAGAGGAGTGTGAGGACAGGCTACATCCACACAGTTCGGATGAACTGGTGCTAACGTTAGTCTGCTAGCCCGACCAAAACACTGTGGAGAAATACTGGTTGTATCTTGTTAATTACAACATACTATATAGTTAACACATAACATATATGCTGGCACATTTGGTGACTAACATACACTGTGTACCTAAGCTGTTACAACTGGTTTACTAGTTAGCTACTTGACATTAGCTTGGTGTGAAGCCTTCAAGGCTGAGCATGTTGCCTTCTAATTCATGTACATCAACACAGTGAAAGTTATCATCCCGTTCTAGCATTAATATTCATTTCTTACAGTGAAATGTGATTCAACCATCCGTGGGTCTGTGTTATAAAGACGGTTCATCGTGGTGTAGTGGGACCTTCAAGGTAGCGTGTAATATGTTTGAAAACAAGACATGTCAACTTTAAGGAGGCGAGAGTCCACAATTGTGGTTTGTAACAAGCTAACGTGAACTTAGCGGCTGTCTGCAACGTAACGTTATCCAAGAAAGGTCTTTCTATTAATAACTTTACTTGTTTCCAGCTTCCTATTATATGTTTTTTTGCCATATAAATAGCTTAGTATTAACAACAAGAGCTCAAAGGCTGGCTGTTTGCACTGAGGTGTCAACCTTCTAGCGAAGCTTGGCTAACATAGCTGATTGGTTAGCTCGCAGGCTAGCTGTCTACATCTCACAGCTAAAACTACACCATTATCATCCTGTCGTAAGCGATGTTAAAGTTGCATGTTTGCTCGGGAGGTTGCTGTGTTTACCTCCGGCCAGCATATTGCTACGTAGCAGGTTAAAGCATCGTAGCCGAAGTTGGCGGAGCTCATACACAAAACTAAATCATTAACATTGCTGTTTAGTGTTAAGCTAGGACAGCTACCATGCTACGCACTACGCCACGCTAGCCATCGGGGCTATTGCTGATGCATAGGAAAATGGGAGGTGGACATGTTTTCCCCTTCTCTACACAGCCAGTACGGAGCTATTACCAAAATAATATCGGTTTTATAATGATTGGAGAAGCCGTCTGATACACCGCCATATACTAAAAAATACTCTCTTCAGTGTTGAAGTGCCATAATAAGAGTATATCGGCAGGGTTTGGGGTCTGATTTCGCTTCGTTTTTATCAGAGAAATGAGACTTTCTAGTGACAGTGCGCATGCAGGGCTGGCTACAATAACAACGAGCCCCTTCTTGACGGACCGTGTGATGTGGGGGTGTGTTCGCCTTAGCGAACTACCATCTTCCTCCTTCATGATGAGCAGCATGCGTTCATTGCAGTGGGAGTACACTGTGTGGGGATGTTTACCACTAACTCCAGTGCTCCACAGACCGCTTATTTGGTTGAAGCACAGCAGTATTTGTATGCATGCTAGTTAGACATTTAGATATGTTTTTTTATATCCTGAATTTGAAAATCGTTTTTTACATACATTTGATTTGGAGATTACAATATTGAATATTGAAAATATTTCTTCAGTTTCATGCTATTCTGGAGAAACCTGCATTTTTATTTGTGAGCAATTCACTTCTTAAGTAATTAGATTCCTTCCAACCCCTTACTCCTAAAGCCAATAATAGCAGCATTTTTGGTTGTGTGTAGACAGACCGGACTATTAAATCTATAG
Organism: Bovichtus variegatus; assembly: GCA_943593645.1. Classification (NCBI taxonomy): domain Eukaryota; kingdom Metazoa; phylum Chordata; class Actinopteri; order Perciformes; family Bovichtidae; genus Bovichtus; species Bovichtus variegatus. The sequence goes on along the minus strand of CALSCE010009465.1, from coordinate 13,743,261 downwards.
AATTTAACACATAAACTTGCCTTGCCTTGAATTACATGAAAGGTGCAGAGTGTGGACACAGCATGGTGATTTAATTCATGCAAATATTTGAATTTACTTGAAATATTAGTTGTGTGTTTAAATAGATTTTTAAGTCCCTCCCACCCCAACGGCTGTCAATTGGTGAGAGTAAAACAGTATTTGGGATGTTTGTATTGACAAACATAAAATCCCAGTGCAACTTGAATCATATGAAGAGTGCAGACACCGCATAGTGATTTCCTTGATTTTTACGTCCATGTGTGCTTTACATTACATGATGTTCCAGAGAAAGATTGTTATGTGAAACATCATCTTTATAAGCAAATGGCTTTTTAAGTAATTCAGGAGTCTGAGAGTTTAGCAGTATTTGGGATTTGTGTAGAGACAGACTAGCCATTAAATCCCCATGGAACCTGAAGCCTATGGAAGTTGTGGACACAGCATGGTGATTTCATTGAGAGAGGCAGTGTAGTGTCTGTCTGGCCAGAGCAGGGCAGGATTGTTCAGGCTCACTGCAGCCTGCTGAGCTCACAGGGCGACCCTGAACAGAGCGCCAGCCGGACACTTGGCCACCCCTCCTTCCTCCATCCAGGGAGAAAGACCCAAATCCACTTCAGACAAACACAACCCCGTCTGAGAGGCAGACCAACTTTTCTTCTGACAGCTGCCACTTTGGAATGGATTACTAAGCCTATTGGGCTGGCTCAAAAGGGTGCTTGTCGGCTGTTGCTGTCCAAATGAAGGCATTTGTTAGCTTTTGTATGTGTGTAGGGAATTAATTTTCTTGATCCGGCCAAATTGCTGTTGCTTATTTTGGTGCCGAGTTGAGTCCGTATAGATTTTTTTTGTAAATGTGTGACCTCATCACACCTACCATTACAACCTCAACTCCAACCATCACTGTCCACCTAATCAGACTTTGCATCATTTTCCCCTTTTTGTTCTTGGTCCATTATATGGTGTCTTCTGCTGCATCCATTCCACTCACAGATTATTACCAATGTTTAATCATTCATACAAAAGTGCAGCTGAATAGATCCCAACCCAAATGTCTCTGTGCCTCACTGGTTTGAGAGAAATAGTGTGTTTGAGCGGAAGGGGCTTCAGTCCAGCAGGTGTTTGGCCTATTTAAATGGAAGACCCTCCCCCCCATCCTTTCCCCCCCCACCCGCTTACCCATCCCCGAGACAGCGTGTGGATTGGAGCAGGAAGCTTTGTGTCTGCTTTTATTCTAGCTCTCACAAAGTGCGGGCGGAAGAAAGAGCACAGGCAGGGATATCAAAGAGTGCGGGGCGACCCCCCTCTTCCCTACGGGACAACGCTGGGAGGAGAATTAGTCACAGACCCTCCCATCCATGGCTTTATTCTGCTACAGCAGAATGCTTTAGGAGTTGCCTGACTGGGAGAAAGGCGGCAATTGTGTTGTCTTTCTTACTCTTTGTGTATGTGTGTGTGTATGGTGGTAGGGGTAGGGGTGTCCCTCAGACTTTATGCCCCTTATTGCACTTAGGAGTAGGCGTGTCTTCTTTGTCTTTATTTTGATTAGAACTTCAATTCAAGCTGCCTGCTTGGGTGGGTAGGAGGGGGTGTGTGTCTATGGGTGCCTGCCAGCCTCTCTCTGTGTGTGTGTGTGTGTGTGTGTGTGTGTGTGTGTGTGTG
>CALSCE010009465.1:13657429-13741481 GCA_943593645.1 Bovichtus variegatus | reverse complement strand
GTGTGTGTGTGTGTGTGTGTGTGTGTGTGTGTGTGAGAGACTCTGTGAGCACGTGCCAATCAGCCTGTTTGTCTTTGTCCGTTGACTGTCCTCTTCTCCTTACGTGCGAGGTGTAGGAAGAGGAGTCATCTTCACCGGGAAAGTGTTTGTTTTGCTCTGCGTGTTGTCGAGCAAATGTGAAACAGTTGCACTTAGTGTTGGGACACTTGAAAAAACAAATGTCCACCTTTTGCTTGGGGGTCACAAAGCAGTGCCACTGTGTAATTCACTCTGGTGGAGGAAACAATATGTTCTAATCAGTGACTAAGACTAGATCTTTAACTTAAATTCCCTTTGGTATTACTCATATTGGCTGCTTTGTATATTTAGTAGTATTTAGTATCTGGTAGAGCGATTGTTGGAATTCCTCTGTGGCCTTTTTAAGAGATGTGTCATCAGAATGTCATATAGGAGGATGAGCTCATCACCGATTTACATTCCAGGAAGGGATGATGCATCGTGTCTGTGCACTAAATCCAAGAGGAAAGCTTCCTGGAGTGTGTCAAGTTGTTTTCCGACTAGTAGAGGCTCCTTAAGATGTGTTCTCTAACATCAAACTGACTGACGGGATCCTAACCTGAAAACTTAACACATCTGTTTTATATCCCTCTCCTTAGTCTGAGTCACATTCCCGTCCTTCTATTTCTCCTCATTACTTGTTCTGATGTTTCTCTGACTCAAACTGGATAACTTCTGACTTTAAACTCAACTTAGCCCTATTCTTTTTGTTGTACTTTGATGTCAAATTTCATCACAGTGGTTCATTTTGTGTTGTGCTTTGATGGTGGATGTTTCAGGGGCTGTGATAAATAGACATGCAGATCCCACTGTTCTGATTGCATAAAAAAGTTAACTTTTTTTACTCAGATTTTATGCATTGATGATGTGTTCTTTATGTTATGACAGTTTTTCCTAAAATTTGACCTTTTGATATCACCTTGTTTACAGAATTGCAACCCCCATGTCATTATACGTATCGTAACGCCAGATTCTTGCCAATACACAGCCCTAGTTGTGATGTAGATTTATGAATTTAAGCTTATTTAAAAGTTGCACTCAGTGTATCGTGCAGTCGTTAAGAGTGCAATGGAACAGTTTAGGTGTGGGTGAGGCACGTGTCGCATAACTGTGCTGCCTGGGTTTCCAATTCAACTCAAAATATTTTTCACATTAAGTTGTGTCCATCCCAGTCATTTCTGTTGGCCCTAACACCTCGTTTCCACACAGTTTTGTTTTGTGTCTCTAGTACACCCCCTAGTTCTTAACGCAAGGAAATGCATGTCTTTATGTATGGATAAAAACTATCGCAGAGATAGGGGAAAGTACATATTATTTTGTGTGTTTTTCACAGCCCAGTGTTATTGAATATGTGCCTTGAGCATTGCAGAGACAGAAACAGGACCAATACGGTGGACAAAGCCATGAATGTAATAATGAAGTCTTCCAATTTTTTAAATCTTTGATTTAGGTGGTGTAGGCCATGCTAACCATATGTTTTAGCAAAATAACATACTCAAACTGACAATGTATTAAACCAGCTGAACTAGTTTCTTTTAATTATACATTTACACAATTTGACTATCAACATAGTCAAGCAACTGATTTAAATGAAATGGCTCATTAGCCAATTTCATAGGAAGTTAGCATTAAATGCTTCTGACTTTAACCTCAGAAGTTTAAAGTCCTGTGGCATACAGTGCAAACTGTCTGTCCAAAACTCTGCTGCAAAAGTTCAAACTTTTAGATTGTGTTTTCTTAGTCACTGTTGCCTTTAGATCACTCCACATTTAATGTGTTAAAATGTTTCTTTGCGTTCTCCCTACATGAATATGAGGAATATGAACTATGTACATAATCACATACATAATTGTCAATCAATCAATACCGGAAAAACTATTGGTTGATTAAATGGTACGAGTCGAAGTAGTTCACCATATCGTAACACATCAATGTGATACCAATTCTACCACACAGTTGGTGATATGGTAGCAACTTCCGTTTAACAACTGTAAGAAGTAGGTGTTGAGTTGAGTTTTCATAAAAGTTAGTGTACAACATAACAAGTGGATTAGTATAATAAGAAAGAAGACTAATCTGCTGATGATGATTGCACAAGTAGTGAAAGTGCTGCTCCTTTTAAAGGACCATACAGTGTTTTAAAGTTTTAATGTGAAACCGCTTTGGGAATTGTTCACAATGCCAGCGAGATTAGCTAATGTTACAAAAATGTATACATTTTAAAGGATAATAAATGTAGACATTTTGGCATATTTTTTGGTTTGGCTTGTCTGACACATTTGAAACATTGCAATGAGGATATTGATTTTATTACCCATCCCGGATGCATTGAGTGATAAATGCTAAGTAGATAAAAAAAAACAAAAAAAAAACGACATTACATCTTATGAACAATTTAGCCACTGGTAATTAATTAATGTTGTGGTTTGTTCAGTACCTAGTTGAAGTGGTAATGCAGTTGAAAACTGGATTTAAAAACCATAATATAATCAGAACCTGAATAGTGTACCTTGATCATAAATCATGGTTAAGTTTAAGCAAGTGAAATTCCTCAGTTAAGTTTAGAGAAAGTTTGTTACTTTTCACAAATGTTAGCAGCAGCTTCTACTTTTAGACCGGAGGTGAATTTAGGTCCAGCCTTTGTGTGCCCATCCACCTCCGAACCTACATACCAGTACTTATCGCTGTGCTCTATGAACAGCCCGCTACTCCCTTAATGTTGCCAGTGAATGTACAGTAAATAGCTTTTGCAAATTAGCTGCATATAAGGATCATTTTTAGGTGACATGGTCTGCTGATGACGATAAGAGTTTTTTGAACTTGTTCTTTTATCCGCTTCCGTTATTTTGTCTTTTTTTTAATCCTCCGATTCCACAAATTTATGGGCTTTATGTGATTACAGCTTTTATGAGCACCTGCAGGCTAGAGCTGTGTGCACACTCTCACTAATGAGGACTAACATAGGTGGTTAAAATGAATTAATCTTAGTCTGGTATTCCATAAGCGAGTAATATAAATTGAAGATGTGTTTCAGAAAACCATTTGTTAAGCAAGAAATAACTTTTATACGCCAAAGCCTGGTTTATACCCTGCCTGAGAAATTGGTCCCTAATCTGCAGTCCATCGTCTATAACCACTTTTATTTCTCCTAAATGTTGTCTTGAAAGGCAGTAAAAGTCCCGTTAGCTTTCTCAGAGTGCAAAAACGCTGTCAAAATGATATAGAGACGCATACCTCAAACCAAATTCACATCCGTCTCATACCTTTTAGGGACAGTCCCTCGCACCTCCTAAAAATGAAAAAGTTGCTTCCACAATGACTCAGATTGGTTTACTTTCCTCCATCTTTTAGTGATTTATATCAAGTAATTTATGCATTGACCAGTTACATGAGACGTGGCAGACCAGCAGGAGGTAAAACTGCTCAGGTTTTCATGGTGAGACTGACCGCAAAAGCCAGCAAAGATGAAGAAGAACATGAACAGTTCTTTTACACTCCTCAGCTGATGAAATAGAAAGGAGAAAAGAGAAACTCAGGTCTTTCCAGGAACCTTTACCCCTTGCATGTTGCAAGGCAAGGTAGTACATGAACCATACCTTGCTAGTCTACTACAGTGTTTGTTTACTTCTTGAATGTTACCTCCCTGTGCCTGCCCTACTATTGAGCTCATGGTGCGCCTGGTGTTTCACATGCTGCTGCTCTGTGCTCGGCAGCCAGTGGGCGGGAAGCGAGCGAGCAATGAGTGACTGACTGAATATGTGTTTGGGAGCATGGCAGAGAAGGAAAGGGTAGGCTTGTCGTGTGTGGGAGGCCTGTTTAGATCGGGATTTGGCAAGCTTCTGCACGAGCATGTTGAAACCCCAAACCAATTTCATCCACAGTGCTCCCAGGAGACGACTTCGCTCCCTCTGTTGTTGATGGTGCATGTGGTCAAGATGCTGCTTCCGTGTCTCTTTTTTCTCTCTTCTTCACCCTCCTCCCACAGCCCTCCTCCTTTCCTTACTCATGTTTGCTTGCTTGCCTCGCCTGTGCTCCCCTCCCCCGCATCCTCACTCCTATGTTCTGCTTGTTTACATCTTGCTGTGCAGTTCACGGGCAGGGTGTGCTTGTGTTTTTTTCTCTTCTCTCTAACCGTGTAGAATGTGTAGCGGACAGAATCAGGAGGTACATGTGCGCATGTATGAGTGTGCGTGCACATGAACCTGTGCAGTCCGCTCGATGCGTGTTGTGATGTCATTGACTGCTACTCGCACTATCACAGCGAGTCAGAGCCGGCCGTTGGTACTCCGCCCCCCTCCGCTCTGCATCAACACCAACCGAGAGCAGCAGCTTGCTCAGGGAGGAGAGGATGCTGATATTATAGTGGGGAGAGGGGAAGAGGAGAGAGACTGAAATTGGAGAGAGAAGTGTAAAGACATGAGGAGTGGAGGATGCTCAGATCAGTATTTCCAGACAGAATAAATATCAGTATGGACTGTCTGTTATTGTTGTTTGTTTATATGTAGAACAGAAGAAAGACACAGTTTTGTAGCCCACATTAGTGGTTTTAATATGTATTAATTAGATTCCACAGTGAGCGGGTTTCAGACACATTTAGGTATCAATTATTCACATTGCAATGTGTGTAACTCTTAGCTGGTGCAAATCAGTGTGCATGTGCGCACACTTGCGTGGACTACACTTTAGATAGCAGCTGCTCTACAAACTGGGCCAACGAGACCTCAACTGCATCCCTGCACGCTGCTATAAATAAACATGATGAAATGACATGCTCACCTCCACTCTTAAACACACACACTGATTGCAAGAAGTAGTGGCACGGATCAGGATACGGAAGATGTTAATCATCCTCCAGTGGTTTCTCTGTAGCACATCTCAAGGCTTTACTGAGGCACGAGAGGAAGGATTGACGTTCAGTCTCTGTACATAGCACTTTTACAGTGGCATCCATCATTTTTTTAACCACCACCATCGGAATTCTCAAAGAAGATTAACACGTAGTCAGTAATTTAATAAGTGAAGTGCAACTTGTAATGTATTTGCTTATATTTGTTCCTGGAATATAGTATGTTTTTGTTGTGCAAGAACATGGCACTTCATTGATTACGCAGCCCGTTTAATCTGCCAGGTGAGGTCCCCATATTCTTTTTGACACATGATTAGACCATGACTTAAATAACAATAAATGAAATAACAGCTGCGTTCCCATTCATACAGGACACATATAGGAGAAAATCTTAAAACTCCATGTGTTTCAGTGGAAGAATGGGACAGTGATAGGTGAATAAATCTCAAAAAGGTCAAACTGTCAAAATATAGAATGTTATAGTATAATATCTTGGTATCTTGGCAACCATTTGATGAATGTACTGGATGACATTTTTATAGACCTCTGTGGTGCCTGGAGGATGACTCCTAATGCCTTTGGAGATGTGCTTTCATTTAACGTAATTAACAGTTACATGCTTAACATGTGTGCCACCATCCAAGAGTAGGCTTGTTAACATGCTAGATTGTTAGAATTCAGCTAAAAGCACGTCTGAGTGTAAGTACTTCAGAGTCTGTCAAATCTGAGACTGATGAAAGTTTAACCAAGGCTGAGGATGTACAGTTGAGTCTGATAAGCTCCATCTGAGATGTTCACTGTACATGGAATAAACCCAACAGCAGTGCCCTTCCTCGTGTGCCATCCACAAGCCACACATTTCTTTTCTCACAAGTGGAAAGCACATAAGCTGATGTGTAATGAGCATTAAAGCCTCACAAGGCTGCTCACATGGTTATAGAATATAGGCCTTTGCTCTGGCTGTCTTTCGAGCTGTCTATGTATGACCAAACACCATAGTGTTTTACTATTCTCTCAGTGAGCAGGAACTCAACGTTAGTCACCCAGTAAGATTTGGTTGTTTGCAATTCAAACTGTCTGTTGTGGTTTGAGCCTTCTTCAACTGCAGGCATGTCATCCCAAAAGCCAGAGAAACATGAGAGCACCATGAGAGTAAGCCAGCAGGCGAAAGTGAGATTCAGAACATCATTATAGCCTATAGTCTGGTATTCATCTGAGTCTGACTTAAAAAATGACTCAAGTGTTGCACATCTAGGCCAACTGACAATTATGTGCCTTGATGGATGCTGTAAATTTGACCTGTAAACCAACATTGCTTATTCACTGTTTTTTCGGAAAATTGTATGGTCACAAAACATTCATAAGTTTTCTTTTTCTTTTTTTGTAGGAAGAAGCATTTCGAGGATTTGGACTGGTGGCTGAGCAGAAAAGAATACAGAGCCCTCCAACAACCCCTTCAGGTAAAGTAACTCCCTACTGGTCTATCAGCGATCTTGCTGTTGTCTCAAGATGCCTATTCCTGTACAGGTTATCTATATATTCCATGCTAACTAAATGGCCTCTGTTTTGTTCTCTTGTTTTATCAGCGGGCCCACCCATACAGGAGAAGAAACCTAGAGGCCGTCCCCCAAGGGCCTTGACTGCCCAGAAAGCTGCTGCAAGTCTACCTTCCCCCTCCTCCCTTCCCTCCCCCACACATGCGAAACCTGAGGGCCCTGAAAGGCCAGCTGAGAAGGTGAAAAGGCTGCCTGGGAGGCCACCTGGCACTGGGGAAAAGAGAAGAGGTCGACCCCCATCTTCAAATAGCAAGAAAGCTTGGAGTACAGGCGGCCATGCAGCAGGGGAGGACAGTAGGCAGGCTGGGTCTGAGTTGGGCATGGACACAGAGGAAGACAACGACAGAAAGGGCGCCAAGACGCCACTGGGCTCGGCTCAGCCACATGACACAGAGGCAAAGCTTCCCAAAGGTGGGCGGGGTGAATCCAAAGTTACCAACCTGAAGAGGCTGAGAGCAACTAAACTCGCCCCTCTCAAGTCACGGCTAAAGACTTTGCCTGGTGTACCCAGACGCAGACGTGGGCGACCGCCCTCAGCTGAGCGTCTCAAAGCTGAGGCGGCAGCTGCTGCTGCACAGCTGTCTACCTCCATTGAATGTGGGGAAGGGAAACATAAGGCCTTTAGGGTCAGAGGGGGGGATAGAGGCACAGAACAACACACTCCTCAGGAGCCCATGCTGAGGAATGTGGATGATGCTGAGGACCAGGACTCTTCCAATCCACCTGCCTCCCCGTCTCCCTCCAAGCCAGGCAGGACAGTGGGCCTCAGAAAAAGCCCTCGCCATAGAAAGCCTGTCAGGATTGTCCCCTCTTCTAAACGCACTGATGCAACCATTGCTAAACAGCTACTACAGCGCGCTAAGAAGGGAGCGCAGAAGCGACTGGAGAAAGAAGCTGTAACCATCGGGGGTAGTGGGGCAAGAACCATTGACACTGGCATCAGGAAGACCCAACTGAAGAACATCAGGCAGTTCATTATGCCTGTGGTCAGCACTGTCTCCCTTCGCATCATCAAAACCCCTAAGCGCTTCATTGACGATCAGGGCAGCTTTGGAACCCCGCCACCCCAAATGAAGATAGCCCGGTTAGAAACAACCGTCTCATCTGTATCCACATCTGCTCAACCCACCTCCACCACCTCTTCTTCCCCATCTCCTGCACTGGTCTCCTCTACAACTGCTGCTACTAGCACTGGCACCACTGCTCCGATTGATTCCCTCCCCCCTCCTCCACCTCCTGCCCCCATCCCCACTGTTCCATCAGCAGCTGCCAGTCTGCTCAACAGCAACACCAACAACGCCGCCAATGGCCGATTTAGCAGTAGCGCGGCGTCTTGCGGCTCAAGTGCTGTGTCGCAGCACTCCTCCCAGCTCTCCTCTGCAGAGTCTTCCAGGTCCAGCAGCCCCAGCCTGGATGACTCATCATGCGACTCCCAGGCTTCAGAGGCCACACAGGCTTTGTCAGAGCCAGAGGATCACTCTCCGTCCTCGCAGGGAGAGAGGGAGGCCAACCTGTTACACAGCTCACGGCCTCCCTCTCCTCCCTCCGAGCCAGAGCCAGAGCACGTGTTGACAGAGAGGAGTCGGCGAGGCCGTAGAGGACAGGTGGTCGGCCGGGGAGGTCTGAGCCAGAGGGTGAGAGAGACTCTCACCACTGGGGCTAAAAAACCTATAATCAGCCCCCCAACAGGAGTGCTGATGTCCTCCTCTACACTTGTAAATTCCCAGCAAGCTTCATCCACAGCCTCCTCTTCTTCTTCGCCTCCCCCTCCCCCTCTCCTCACTGCTCCACAGCCTCCCCAGTCAGCTTCCTCCAATACAGCTGCTATCAGTGACCACCACTCGCAGTCCCCCTGGATGACTCACCCCATCCCTCCATTCCTGTCTGGATCGTCTGTGCTGTCCAGCTTGTCAGACAAACGAAGCCGCTCAATTCTGAGAGAACCCACCTTCCGTTGGACATCCCTGTCCCACCCTGAACAGCAGTACTTTTCCTCAGCTAAATATGCCAAGGAGGGCCTCATCCGCAAGCCCATATTTGACAACTTCCGTCCTCCCCCCCTCACAGCCGAAGACGTGGGGCTGTTGCCCCAAGGTGTTAGTGGAACAGGGGGAGCTGCTCCAGTGGTGTTCCCTACACAAGGCAGCGGAGCAGGAACAGGGACTCGTTTATTTGCACCTCATCACTCACACACCCACCACCAACATCCCTCTTCATCCCGCTTTGATGCACCACACCAGAAGCGCAGCCCGCTGCTTCGCGCTCCACGGTTTACACCCAGTGAGGCCCACTCTCGAATTTTTGAGTCTGTGACGCTGCAGTCATCTTCTGGAAGCAGCCCTGGCTCTCTCTCCCCACACCAGACATCCTCTAGTTCCAGCAGAACCTCGCGGCGCAGGAGACGAATGGTCTCTGGAACACCACGTAACCATCCACGGTCTCCTTCCCACTCCATGACCAGACGCAGCAGCCAAATGGGAGGCCCGATGTCTATGGGGAAAGGTTCCTCTGAGATGTCTGTACTGACAGGCTCTGTCTCCTGTAGTAACCCCAGCTCTTTGCCAGGGGTTTCTGCAAGTCCACTAGCCACTAGTGCCTTAACTCCTCCTCCTTTCAGCACCTTCTCCACCGTATCCATGGGTCTGGCCCCACAAGGGACACCTGATATCAGGAGAGGGGCTGCTGGAAACCCACCTCCTTTGTCAACTACATCATCCACTTCTTCCCCACTTTTCCCTCTCTTTCCTTCCAGTGCCCAGGACACAGGCCGAGGAGCTGGAAAAGGAGGTAAAGAAAAAAGCTTGTCGGCTCCCCAGGAACCTGCTCCAAAGGAAAAAGAAAGGGATTCTGAGAAAAACCGAGAGAAAGAAAAGGAAAATAAGAGGGAAGGGAGGAAGGATTTGGAGAAAAGAAGTAAGGTTTCTACACCAGATGGCTCCCCCAATGCACCTTCCAGCCTGTTTACTGTCGATGGGAGGGACTCCGAAGATGCTCTTTTATATATTGCTCCAAAAAAGGCTCCAGGGAGAAAAAAATCAACGTCAGTTGACATGGTTTCTGACACTGCTTCCTCAGAGGTGCGTGTGCCCCATTCCATTGTTCCCATGCCCATTGCTAAAGGACGTCTATCTAAGAAAGGCAGGCCCTCTGAGAAAGGAGCAGAGATGGAGGATGTGGAAAAGGAGAAAGAGAAACAAAGTGCTCCTAGCCAGCAGACAGCTAGCCTTCCAGGGCAGCTAGGCAGACAGCAGCTCCCTGTCTCCTCTCTTGGATCAATGTTGGCACAAGCAGAGAAACAGCCTGTGACCGACAAGCGGGTAGTTGGACTACTGAAGAAGGCCAAAGCCCAGCTCTTCGAGATAAAGAAGAGTAAGCTGAAGCCTGCAGAGCAGATGAAGGGACAGGTCAGTTTTTCTGTTCATGTCTTACCGTCATAGTTATTGTGTCTCCTCAACAAAGCTTCTCTGTTTCTCACATTCTTATCATAATGCCACAAGCAACGATGCTATGAATATTTGCTATAAATACAAATCTGTGTTTGCACTCACAGTGAAACTTGATCATAGGAAAGTCCCTCAGAGGGTGTTACTCAAGGGGAATTCTGTAGCCTCATACATTATGCAGAAAGCAGCACTGGCTGTGCTTTTGAAAGTATTTTCTAGAATATATTCCCCTGTTCTTCTGCTGTTCATCTAAACATTAGATGATTATAGGCAGTCATTGCACATTTTCAAGAAAATAAATCTTCACCATCCTCATTATTGATTAAGAGTTTTATTTGGTTTTGTGAAGCATTCACAACAAATAAAATGAACCTCTTAAGGACATAAACAGCATCCTTTCATGTCAGCTTGTTGCATTGTACATTTGTGGAGGTGTTTGTTTGTCTGTGTACTTGTTATTATTATAAAGCATGCTCTTCAAATATCTGTTTTTGTGGTGATGTGTGCTTGTGAGCAGGGTCAAGAGAGTGACTCGTCAGAGGCATCAGTCCGGGGTCCACGCATCAAGCATGTATGTCGTCGTGCAGCTGTGGCTCTTGGCCGTAATCGGGCAGTGTTCCCTGACGACATGCCCACACTTAGTGCCTTGCCCTGGGAGGAGAGAGAGAAGATCCTATCTTCCATGGGGAATGATGGTGAGGCACATTTAATTTACCTCTCATTTGACCTGCATGTGGATTACAACACTTTGGCTGTCACACTTACACTTGGCTTTTAACCTAACAATTTTAATGATAGTACAGTAAAAAGCTAAATAAGAATCAACAAAAAAATCATAAAACTTGAAAAGCTAACTACACATTATCAGGATTATCACTTTACGCGACATTGGGGATTTGGTAGGGTGATGTGTTTACAGGTTCAATGTAAAACACTCTCATTGACTTTCAGAACAGTCTGAGTTGAGCGTTTGTTATTTATGACACAACATCTGTGAGTCCTGAAAAAGTTCTGCAGCATGCAGTGATGACGGAATAATCACAAGAGCAGAGAAATCCAGTCATTAATGAGAGCACAAGTACACAGTGAAGTGGTGATGGAGCGAGCAGAGTTTGGCTGCACCGTTCCTGTTATTTTGACTGCTTTCATGCCATGTTGGAACATGTTAATTATTGTGAGGCCAGAGACCCTGATGTCAGTGACATATCCATAGCTCAGTTATATCATTCCCATGTCTGGCTGGTCATTTAATCTGAGCACATCTGTGTTTCGGACAAGCTCCTGAACATCTCACATTATATCATGTGTGACATAGTGGATGTATTATTGATGTATTTTTTTAATTAAATGCTTCTTTCCATTGAAACTCTAGCTATGGACTACTGCTCACACAGCTGAGAAAAAAACATAAAAGCCAAATTTGTCTAGTTAAATTTAGATTTAGCCAAAATGTGAGTTGTCCATTCAGTAACAGAAACAGTGTATCCTAGAAAGAGATTGCTGAAAATATGAAGAGCTATATTTTAGGGCAATATATATGTCATATATAATGAGCCTTAGTCCAATGTTTACATTTGTGAAATTATTCTCAGAAGCAGTTCAGTTTTTCTAGCGAGTCGAGTAAATCCTGTACTACTGTGTGTCAGTAATGATGCTCTGTCTGATCTATCCCTTCTTACAGACAAGTCATCAGTAGCAGGCTCCGAGGAAGCAGAGCCTCAGTCCCCTCCCATAAAGCCACGGGAGACACGGCAGAAGGCTGTTCAAGAAGCTCCTCCTAAGAAGGGGCGTCGGTCGCGACGCTGTGGCCAATGCTCAGGCTGCCAAGTTCCAGAAGATTGCGGTGTCTGTACCAACTGTCTCGACAAGCCTAAATTTGGAGGACGAAATATTAAAAAGCAATGCTGCAAGTGAGTATTAGTTGAAAAGCTGTTTGTCACAATAGATTATTGATATTCTTAAGCAAGTCTTTTCATAACAAATACATTTTTAATGGAATTCTTTAGAAATTAACGGTTGAATTTTGTCACCGTCTACAGGATGAGAAAATGTCAGAACTTGCAGTGGATGCCCTCGAAGATGTTTCTTCAGAAGCAAGGCAAAGGCAAGAAAGATAAGAAAAAGAACAAGTTGTCTGAGAAGAAGGAGGGTCTCAATCCGGTAAAAGGACAAATCTCAGAGTCTGGCCCCAAACCCCCTCCTGCACCACCAAAGGAGGAGCCTCTCCGCAAAAAGAGTGAAACTCCTCCACTCAAGTTGGGAGAGGAGAAATCCAGACAGCAGCCGTCGTCGAAGCAATCATCTCCAGCTCTCGCATCTTCCCCTGCGCCAGTCGACCCCCCTCAGGCGCCCAGCACAGTCACAGCCCAGACTCAGTCTCCAGCCCCGACACCAGATGCCAAACCACCCTCAGTCACGAGCAGTGTCACCAGTAAGAAGGGACACAAACCACAGCAGTCTGTACCAACCTCTTCCTCCTCTTCCTCGTCATCCTCCTCTTCCACTTCATCATCTTCTTCATCCTCATCATCTTCCTCCCCGTCATCTTCAGCCCAGAATTCCCCCTCCCAGTCTACGCAATCTCATCAACCGTCACAACAGCAGCAACGGCCTCTCTCCAGTCAGGCACCTTCAAAAAAAGATGCTCCACCCAAGATTCCTCTGAGCGAGCCCAAGAAGAAACCCCAGCAGCACGCATCACAACAGCAGAGCTCAACTGCAACCATTTCAGACACAGGTACAAACTGGTCGCACTTCTATGTCCCGTATTAAAGTTATAAAAAAAGATGTAGTTTATACCTAACTCCATTCTTATTTGAATGTTATGTCTCTTTTTCATAGTTGAATCTAAACAGTTGAAGAAGCCATCTTCTCGCTCTGTTCCTCCATCACCTAAACAGAGACCAAAAGACAAGGTATTTATTTATCTCCTCATAAAAAATAACAACTTTAAATGCACACTGTATAAATCGCGTATAATTAATGAAATTCACACTTCTCTATCTCTCTCCTCTTGTCTGATAAACACAAGAAGCCGCTGACCAGTAAACCCCCCAGCAGCAGTACTTTAAACTGGCTAAGCACTCCCTCGACTAGGGGCCAGGCGAAGTCCAGAGCGCCCTGCGACGGAGTGCATCGTATCAGAGTGGATTTCAAGAGGGACCATGACGTGGAGAAGGTGTGGGAGGCTGGCGGCCTCAGCCTGCTCACCTCTGTGCCTGTCACGCCCCGGGTGCTCTGCTTCTTATGTGCAAGCAGTGGAAATGTTGAGGTAAAAATAACTCATTCTCATCGTCATTGTCTTGAAAATGTTCGCTTTTAAATTTCTTGTCAGAGCAATGATTAAACCTATATTCTAACGATCTCTGCCCCCCCCCCCTACCTTTCTCTATATGCTGTTTCTCTCTCTTTCTCTGTATCTATAGTTTGTCTTCTGCCAGGTATGCTGTGAACCGTTCCATCTCTTTTGCCTGGGGGAGTCAGAGCGCCCTCTCCAGGAGCAGTTTGAGAACTGGTGTTGTCGACGATGCAGGTTCTGCCAGGCCTGTGGACGCCAGCACCAGAAAACTAAAGTAAGCCCTTCAGTTCAGTTCTGTTAATTTTAAAGTTGTACATAAAAGAAGCTTAGTGTGGAGTGACAGTTGTGTAAAGCAGGAGAATCTTCCCTAGAAAGAAACCGGTTAGCCTTGCCAGCAGACAGCATTTAATCAGCCTCTTGGATTCCTGCCACGATTTTATTATTTAAATCAAGTACCGTGTAAAATGTGCATGGTGTGAGATGATCTTCAAAATCCTTCTTAAAGGTGCCCTGTGGAGTTTCAGTTTCTGTTTACAGCTAGTGTTGTTCACCAAGCATTTTCACAAATGTTCTGTGTCCTTGAGATCTAACAAACATCTTGAGTGCATTTCCTTCCTCAAAAATACCTTTGCAAAGCCAATTTGTTCGAAGCATTGTTACATTGTTTACATCCATGCTTACTTGCTATGCAGTCTTCTTCTTCCCTGCCCCGCTGGTTCATTGCTGTGTTTCTCGTCACGTTATCGCCACCTGCAGATCAGTGAATTAGCGTGAAACCATTGGCAGGAATGTGTATCGTGTCACCTGCATGCAAATGAATCTGCACCCTCGTGCAAGTGGACGAGAAGAAACAACACGGGGAACCATACTTAAAAAAAAATACTGCTCCATAGCGCTACTAGTGGCCAAAAACTCCACAGGGCACCTTTAATGCACCTTAAACATTAAGCACAGTTTCATTGCCGGACAGATGGAGAGAAAGTCTAATGAAACAGTTGTTAACTTGTCCATGGCTTTTTATTTTTTAGTACGCATTTATGGCTCTTGGTTTTCAAATGGAAAATGTAAGTGCTCTGTGTGTTGTAAGCTAATTGTGTTGACCCAAAGTCACCAGAAACTTGACTGCAGTTGCTACTTACATGGCTGTCTACAAAACCTGCCAAGCTCTGTACAGCTCACACCATAGCCGCATCCTAATGCCTTGTATAATGATATTCCATTGTCCACGGGTGATCCATGAAGCCCACTTATGAATGTGCCCTTCAATAAACTGTAGTAGTTACATCTCTCCATAACATTGTAGATACACTGATCCTCTTTTGAAAACGCTGTAATGTTGCATCTAACTCCAAACGCCGCTGATTGGCTGAGGTAAATGCCACCATTGCAAGTCAAAAGCAGGTGACATATTTGTATCTCATTTCCTGTGAACAGAACTGTGTTGGTTGTTATGCGTGGACACTTTCATGTTGCCTCATTTGCTATTTTAATAATCCCATCTCACTTTTGGCCTCTGTCACTGTAGCAGCAGCTGCTAGAGTGTGATAAGTGCCGTAACAGCTATCACCCGGAGTGCCTGGGTCCCAACCACCCTACCAGACCCACCAAGAAGAAGAGAGTCTGGGTATGGATACATTACATTACAGGTCATTTAGCAGACACTCTTCTCCAGAGCGACTTACAGTGAACTAACTACAGGGACAGACCCCCTGGAGCAACTCAGGGTCAAGTGCCTTGCTCCTTTTTTGTACCAGTTTCACCAGTGTCTGACCAAACTTTAGCAGTATGCTCAAACATTTTTCTCTTACCTCTCCTTTTGTTCACACATTTTTCCAACCTCTCACAACAGTGTTACTTACATTCATGGCACCCACTCACAGGCAGCGTCTATGAAAACATTTTACTCCTCTGACAGTGTCACTTTCACACCATTCCTGCTCTTTACACAACTGTTTGCAACTTTCTGCCATTTAGTCGCCACCTTGTTTATGTGTTCTTTCTTTTCAGGTGTGCACCAAGTGTGTGCGTTGTAAGAGTTGTGGAGCCACTAAACCTGGGAAGTCCTGGGATGCCCAGTGGTCACATGACTTCTCCATGTGTCATGACTGTGCCAAACTCTTTGCTAAAGGTAAGTGACAAGCATGCAGAGCTCAAAATGCTGTTCATTCTTAAAGCTAGGGCAGGCAGTTTTTTTGCCGTCATTGGGCAAAAATGTCCTAATAACCTTTCAGCATATTGTAATTCAAGCGGTCTGAGGGTAAACTACACTTTTGCACCTCCTCTTGGCTCTGTTTTCAGGCTTTAGAAAATCTAGCCCGTGACAGGAGACTTTGGCCAATCACAGGTCATTTCAGAGAGGTTCCTATTGGCTGTTCTACAAACAGTTGCGCGCACGTCCCTCCAGTGAATGCCTGATAAAACGGTGGAAGATCCTTTAGGAAAAGTTGCTATTCCAGCATTGGCAACAACTGCCTACACTGCAAAGCAATCTTAAAATCAAAAACAAAAGGAACACAGACTTATCAAAAAGAGAGTCTGACAATAACCACAATAAAACATGTGACAATATCTGCAAAGCATTTCAGAGATGGAGAGAAAATGTTTCTAATAGTTTAGCCTACTGCTAGCAGTAGCCAAAGGCTCACGGCTGCAGATACTATGTAGCTTGTGAGAGCCTCAAATCACAGTTTGTCATCCTAAAGGGCTTTACAGGCCCACAGGTTTGCAAAGAAAACAGGATGGTTATTCTTATAGAATTGCCGCTATATAACGGCATGGGGATCACAATCACGATTGGGATGATTTGAAATGAATGACTAGTACTCTAACAGGTTACTGTATGAATTGCGTGCATATGCCTGTGTTGTCTGGTAGGAGGGGCTTAGAACAGAGGAGTGTGTACGGGAGAGCTGCAGGATGAGGGCTGTGTTTTCAAATTCAGTTTTTCTTTTAGCCGACCCCGGCCTTAAGGAGTCAGTAGATATACACCTCTGGTATTCTTTCTGGTCTAAACCTGTTGCGATTGTCTCTCCCAGGAAACTTCTGCCCCCTGTGTGATAAGTGCTATGATGATGACGACTACGACAGCAAGATGATGGAGTGTGGCCGTTGCAACCATTGGGTCCATGCCAAGTGTGAGAATCTGACAGGTATTACAACACAAGTTTCCTGTATGTACTTCACAAGCCGTGTGCTGCCTTTAGTATTCAGTAGCACATGTTGCACTTCATTTATCTTGTCAGTGCCTGTGCAGCTGACTGACAGCCGTCGCGTGAGTGCTGTCATGCCGATGAGGTGCCGAGAGACCTAATAACCTGTCATCTTTCGCTGTCCCCCAGATGAAATGTACGAGCTGCTATCAAAGCTGCCAGAGAGTGTTGCCTACACGTGTACCAAATGTACGGAACGCCATCCGGCCGAGTGGAGGACGGCGTTGGAGAGGGAGCTTCAGGGATGCGTTCGCCATGTCCTCACCGCACTGCTCAACTCACGCACATCATCACACCTGTTACGCTACAGACAGGCAAGATACACACACTCTGCTGTTTCTTCTTCTGTGGTTTCAGTACAAATTGCTGTTTTTTGAAGATTTTCATTAATTTCTTTAGTAGCGGTGTACTTGACATTATTAATTATAAACCAAAAGTCATTCTCTCGCCTCCAACTATGGTTTCAATCCTGGCTTCTCCTTACTGTGTCCTTGTTCGATTTGACTTACTTTTGCTCCACTTTGGAACGACCTGCCTGAGAAGATTAGCCTTGCTGAATCAGAGAGCTCATTTGAATCACTTCTTAAAACTTATTTTTATAGATTGCTTTTATGTGATGTCGTCTTTTTTATCCCTTTTATTCTTTTTATTTGTATTTGTTTTCTATTTGTCTTTTATTATTTTTATATCTGTTACTGTTCTCATCTTTTATAGTCATTAATCTTCTCCACGCTATGCTTTTGCATCTTTTGTGTTCTTGTTTTAATTATTCTATAATGTTGTCTTGCTTTTGTTTGGCCTTACTGTTTGGCTTTCTGTTGTTCTGGATATCTTGCTTTTGTTTTGCTTTGTCTGTCAAAGCAGTTTGTAAACTCTGTTTTTTAAATCTGCTATATAAATAAAGTTATTATTATTATAGTGCTACACCCATGCATACAGAATAAACACTGATGGATACACAGACATATTCAGTTGCAAACGGCTGAAGCAGCAACCACAGATAAATTAACATTATGGTGAGATCTTGTCACAGCGTAACTCTCTGGATTTTGGTGCAGG
Organism: Bovichtus variegatus; assembly: GCA_943593645.1. NCBI lineage: Eukaryota > Metazoa > Chordata > Actinopteri > Perciformes > Bovichtidae > Bovichtus > Bovichtus variegatus. Next base: position 13,724,013 of record CALSCE010009465.1, on the reverse strand, counting down.
CGGTGAAGCCTCCGGAGCTGAACCCAGAGACAGAGGAGAGTCTTCCATCCCGTCGTTCCCCGGAGGGCCCCGATCCTCCTGTCCTGACGGAAGTCACCCCCACGCCGCCCAGTGACTCCCCTCCAGACCTGGAGTCCGTTGAGAAAAAGATGGATCAATGTCGCTACAATTCAGTGGTAAGTACGTTATCTATGGAGCAGTGTCTCTGCTGCTCTGACAAACAGGACCTGGTGCTTTTTCAAGAGAGCATATGAGAGGTGTCAAATGACTTCATGTGTGTGTATATTTACTGTACACTGATTAGAGTATAGGAGGCACCTTTGCGAGCTAAACAAGGGTAAACATCTTCTGAACATGAGAATATCTGTTTGCCTAATGATTTGATGCAGGGTTGGAATAGTGGTGGCTGATTCAGACGCCATCACAAGCTCTTGCAAAGCAGTGTGTAATTTTACAGATCCATAGCATTTAAAGCATTTTTTATAGTAGATTTCAATGCTGTTTGTATATATGTGTCCTCGTCTTTTGAATCAGGCCTGTGCTGTATAATGGTAAATTAACATCGACAGCTACGGCTATATGACCTTTCCACCAGTGTTCATCATCACTTCACTGTTTTTACAATCACTCTCTGCGTGTGTGTGTCTGTTCCTCATTTCTCTCCCAGCTGGAGTTCAGCGACGACATTGCACGAATCATTCAGACAGCCATCAACAGTGACGGTGGCCAGCCTGAGAGCAGGAAAGCCAACAGCATGGTCAAATCTTTCTTCATTCGGGTAAGAACCTCAAACCAACTCTGGATCATATGGATAATATCACTCCTCTCAGCACAACTGAAAACACAACAAAATGACTGTGCAGTTCACAAGGACTCTCAAATTCAACAATGAATGACCGTAGGACAATTGTAGGGTCGTGTCAGGCAATTAATGTTTTGTTTATCAAGTTATATGACGTATTAGTTTCAGACACACACAGATTTACACACATGCTCACAAAAACATGTTTGGTGTTTTTGAAAATAAAAAAATATATATTTTCTTCATCCTCAGGTATAGGTTAAATGCACAATGAGTAGGATTTTCCTAAAAAAGTGTGTGGCGATGTCTGTATCTGTAGAGACCCTGCAGCCCTCTGTCTGGATTTTACTACTACTACTTTAAATATTGTGTTTACAAACCCAAACTACAAATCCTACTGCTTTAAGTATCTTGGTCTAGGTATGGCAACATCAAGCTAGGTCCCTTCAGTTGAGCTACATTATCACTAACCACCATCTTGCCCCAAATGCACTTCAGGGGCTTCAGTAGGCTGATATGCAAACATCATCGAATGTTTTCTTTTTCAGCAAATGGACCGAATCTTCCCGTGGTTCAAAGTGAAAGAGTCCAGGCTGTGGGAAAGGCAAAAAGTCTCTGCCAAGTGAGTGTCTACCGCACCGTAGGCAATACAAGAGGTTGTACCGATTGCGTAGTGTTCAGTGTACAGTACCCAAGTCACACAGTGCAGTTATGTAAGCATACCGGTTGGTTTTAGATCTTGTTTACAGTTTACATTATGAGGTCATTATTAAATATTTAATTAGTTCGATTTTTGTACGTGCTTTTGCAGTTTACTATTTGTTGTTGAGATTTAAAGGGTTTGAAAGCACAGCCATAAATAAGGCAAAAGTACTGGACAAGAAGTTCAAATGAAACCTCAAACAGATATGAACAAAGTCTGAAAGTCAATATTCAAGCAACGGCCCCTAACAGGCAGTGTTCTCAGTATTGTATAGTATTGTGTGAGATGTGCCCTTATTTTCCAAACTTGTAGTGCGAGTTATGTTTGTAATAACAGAGAAGAAAATTGAAATGTAATACTCCTGTAATGTGAACCCGTCCAAAGAGCTTCGTGAAGAACTGCAGTTTTCAAGAACTGTAGGTCTATAATTATTGAAATGAGGACTAAGATGTGGTTTATCTGGGAGAAGCTGTACCATCATCTGTATATAGGAGGAAACCAGAAAGCAGTGAACTAATATTTATAAAATATGTGGGCTGACTGTAACAAAAACCTCTGAGTCAAACGAGTGGAAATAACAGCCAAGAGGGAAGATCAGGATTTCGTACGATCATCACTTTATCTTTTTAAGTGGTTAAGAAAATCAATTCTGTGTGATGTCACAACTATGGCCCTGTTCACACCTGGCTTTAACATGTGCCTCGGGGGATCCGTTCACGAGTGAACAGCTCTAAGTACACGTTTGAATGCACCCAAGACGCACTGAGATCCGAGCCGATTAGGAGGTGGTCTGGGCCACATTTAAGGACCGCCTACTCAACTGACGTCTTCTGCGTAAGCGGTAGTACGTACCAATTTGCACGCCAGCGGCTTGATATTATTAAAGTGCGACAACAGGCAACAGCATTTCCAAAAGCCCACAGAGTTATATTACGAGTACGTCAAACATGGTTGGTATTTGGTCTTTGCAAACGGGAATAATGCACTCGTTTATTTGCATATAGAGTGGGGAAGTGACCAGCGAACAGGGGCTAAAACACTTTCTAGGCCACAACATCAAATACAGAAAGAGACTTTTTTTTTTTTCTTTTTCTTTTTTTTACAATTTAAAAAGAAATTGGTGACTGAGCGGAGTAGATCAATGAAGTGGGAGAGATACCAGTTAAGATGTAAAGCTGCAGTAATGAAATTGATTCCACAGTTTCTCTGATTTATTCAGCCCAATGGACAGCTTAGTGGTGAATGTAAGGGAGTTAAGGTAATAGATGACTGGAGGCCCATACACTCAGAATAATGCTGATTGGTGTGACTATTAAAATATCTACTAAAAAGAGAAAGTCAACATCCATATTTTTATGGGCTTTCTTTATTGAGAATACAGGTTCAATGAAATCTCCTCCCTTTAGCTGTAGTTAGTTCAGTTTGACAAAGCCTGCAAGCAGTTCCCTCAAACATATTCATAGAGGACAGCAGCACTATTGATTAGTGCACATGCCTTACATCCATGATTAATAATATAATGATCATACTGAATAATTGATGCTGTTTACAGAGATGATAGGGTTATCATTTGACATTAATATAAGGAATAACTCAAAGCTCATAGCCAATTGTGGCTATGTCAACCTTTCACTTTGTAATTGAATGAGATGGTTTTATTGCTCTGCATATTGGAATGTTTCCTGCACACACACGCACACACACGCTCATTCAAAATGTCTCGCTCACTCGTTCACTTATATAGATATCAGCTTTCCCAGACCATTTACTCTGCCTGTCCTCCAGGCACTGTGGGAGGCAAACCATAGGAGTGTTAAATTTCATTTGAAGGCTCTTTGACACATATTTGTGGTTTGATTATGGTTTACTTGTCAGTTTGGTCTGTTGCGTTAGGTATCAGTGCTCCAGCACTGTGGGCATCATCAGATGGATGCCTGTTTAGTTTCCTCTGCTGTCTTATTAAGTCAAAACCTAACTTGGCAAAGCTCCTTGGATTTGATTTAATATCACTTACTATCAGAACTCTTTTTATAGCACAAGTCTTCTTAGGAAAAAACCTAAAATGTTCACAGTAATCAGTAGCATACACAATAAATAATTAGTCAATTCAGAGCTGAGAATATATATTTGCATCATCTCAGTCTGATTGCCCTTCCTCTTGTTTGTGATGTTTGTTGGTAGATATGAGTTTAATTGAGTAGGTCTAATAGAAAGAATCTATACTGTTCTACAGATGAATAATCAATCAATTTGGTATCAATATTTTACTTATTCACACCTCATTCCATGTTAGATAATATTCCTTTGCTAATACTATATTCTCAGTTTGTTATAACTTTCCCGGCATAACTTTTTCTTCAAAATCCCAAAACTGTTTATCCACCTTGTTGAGTCAATAAGCATAAATCACAGCTGACTTTAACTGTTTTTTTTTGTAAAACCCCCACCGTATGGCCCTGAAACTGTTTATCCATTAATCTGAGGTTTCGACAGGTGATGAGCCTTGTTTCCCGGCCACACAGTTTAATCCTACATTGTGCTCTTTGGGTCTTTTTTATATCCTTAGGCTTCACTCAAGTTGTAAACCCACAAAATGACTTCACAATTTACCCAATGATTGTTAGTACTGATAGGACATCGATTAATATTTACTGTCTACGTTTGCCGTTGTTCCCCAGCAGTGGGCTTCTCCCGAATGCTGTGCTGCCTCCGTCGCTGGACCACAACTACGCCCAGTGGCAGGAGAGACAGGAGCTTTCCCGCGCTGAGCTCCCCCACCTCATGAAAAAGATCATCCCAGCTCCTCGTCCCAAGACCCCCGGTGAACCAGATTCCCCAGCCTCCCATCCTCCTCTCCCTCTATCTCTACCCCCACCACCCCCACTCCTACCTGGTAAGGCATTCTGCAAAAGGATGTACGAAAACGAACATGTTTTTGCAAATCTTGTCACTTATTGGTTTTCTTATAAATTCTTCTCTTCAGATCGTGAAGACAGCCCAGAGCTCCCTCCTCCGCCAGGCGTTAGTGATAACAGGAAATGTGTTCTGTGTCTGAAGTATGGGGACGAGAATACAAATGTGAGTCAGGAATCTGCTCATACACTCTAATAAATATAAGAATGACTTTGGGTCACCTAAACAACATGCCTGTTGGTTTCAGGAGGGTGGCAGGCTGTTGTACATCGGTCAGAATGAGTGGACCCATGTGAACTGCGCCCTGTGGTCTGCCGAGGTTTTTGAAGACGACGACGGCTCTCTGAAGAATGTTCACATGGCTGTACTCAGGGGAAAACAACTGGTAAGACACTTTGTCCATCAAAAGCTCTATTTTCAGTGCTTATTTGTTGGATATAACTTTATAACCTGTTGTTCTTTTTATTCAGCGCTGTGAGAAGTGTCAAAAGCCAGGGGCCACAGTTGGCTGCTGCCTCACCTCTTGCACCAGCAACTACCACTTCATGTGCGCCCGCCAGTGTCACTGCGTCTTCCTGGAGGACAAGAAAGTCTATTGTCCCAAGCACAGGGACCTCATCAAGGGAGAAGTAAGTAAAATGTCATTATTTACAAAAAAAATAAAAATGCATTGATACATTTAGATGGCAGTCACCTTAAAAGTAGGTTCAAGTTTTTTTGTTTTTTTACTTTGTCAGTAAATCTTGTGTAAGTCTCTTGTGTAGCTGAACCACGCCAGGCTAGGAACTGTGACTTGATGTTCTTAAATATATCTTCACCTTTCCTACGTTTGTGTATTTATTTCTGCAGGTGGTGTCTGGGTTTGAGGTGACGCGCAGGATCCTGGTGGACCTGGAGGGCATTAGTCTCAGGAGGAAGTGGCTTGCAGGCCTGGAGCCTGAAAATGTCCACATGATGATAGGTAGGTCGATCGCTTGTAAATGTTGGCGGATAAACTTCCATTTCCTTGACTTACTCCCAGTGTCTTAATGCTGATTTAAAAACCGTCATTGCAGGCTCGATGACCATTGATTGTTTGGGGATACTGACCGAACTCTCAGACTGCAAACGCAAACTCTTCCCTGTAGGATACCAGTGAGTTTTCTTCTTTTTTTTTTTTTTCTTTCTTGTTTATCTGAAAGTCTTCTCAAGCTGTTTTTAGTGCCACCATTATTATTCTCTCTTCAATTAAAGTACATCACCTGGAGGAAATCGAAATTGCAAACCAAGTAAACTCTCTAAATTCCCTCTTCAGGTGTTCAAGGGTGTACTGGAGTACTTTGGATGCCCGAAAGCGCTGTGTGTATACCTGTAGGATCCTAGTTTGTCACCCTGCAGTGGTAGAGTCTGACCTTAAAAACATGATGGCTCCTGAGGAGAATCTCACAATAGCACACAGCCCACCTTCCATAGCAGGTAAACTACAGACCATAGTGAATTTATAAAGGTTCAGGTTTCAATGTTTTAAAATATTATGAACCATATTTGTGATGATCATTTCTTAAACTAAATGATGTTTTGTGTCAATTTCTCCTTCTTTCATATCTAGACTTTCCAGATCCATTTGAATCCCCAAGACGCTCTGACACCCTTTCCCCTGCCAACACCCCCAAGCTCAGGGTTTACACCAGGAACCGACACCCCAGCTACCCCCCTTGTCAGCGCTCAATAGGCCCCAGGCCCATGCCCTCTCCAGGTATAAATATGCATTCCTTTTTTTGGTTTCTTTTGAAAGAATTTGGTTATAGAATTACAGATCATTTTGATATTTCTTTGATATTTGATATTTTGATCATTTAAATTGTCTGCAGTTTCGGGTTTTCCCAGAGTATTCTCTATTTTCATTTCCATTTCTTTTATTTTGTAGGAGGTACCTCTCATCCCCAAAGCCATGAGATTGTAACAGTAGGAGACTCCCTGGTGAACCCCGGCATGCGAAATATTGACTCACGTCGCCACAGCTCCCCTTCTCTCTCTCCTCCTCCTCACCAGCTGAACAGGCAGAGAGGGATGACCTCCCCACCTCAGATTGTGTCACGACCCCTTACCTCACCCCCTCCCCTCATCCCCTCCCCTGCCAGAGACCCCGAAAAGTCCAAACACCTAAGCAAAGACTCAGCAAAGAGTCCAGTCCAGAGAGATGATGAAAGAGGTAGACCGTTCTCCACAGACAGAAACCGACAGCAACCATCCAGAGACGCAGACAAGGGGAGGGTGTCAAGTCGAGACCAAGCTTCTAAGGATTCTGACAAGAATAGATCATCCAGAGAACTTGGGCAAAAAGACTCTGACAAGGGTGAAATACCAGCCAAAGACCCAGAAAAGAGGAGACCGTTGAGTAAAGACTCGGGTCTGAAAGAATCCGAGAGGGGACGACCTCCCAGTAGAGATCCCGTAAGAGATTCAGAAAAGGGGAGACTAGCGAACAGAGACTCTGAGAAGGGGAGACAGGCAAGCAGAGATTCAGGCAATAGAGAAACAGATAAAAGCAAATCATCCTCTAGAGATCCCAGCTTTAAGGATATGGAAAAAGCTAGGTCTCTCAGTAGAGATGCAGGGCTAAGGGACTCTGAGAAGTATAGACAATATAGCAGGGAAACCGGAAAAGACTCAGGACAAGGAAAAGACAGACCGTCTAGCAGAGACTCTGACAAGGGTAGACCTCCCTCTAGAGATTCCAGTTATAGAAGCACAGAGAAAAACAAAGACTCTGGCTCAGGGAAAGATAGTAACCCTGGCAGTCAGTCCAAACATGCTGGAGGTGAGAGTAAGAGCCCCAGACTGGCACCTGCAAGCTCAGGCCAGTCCTCCCCTCCTGTGGGCACCGCTGTTCTCACCGGTCAGCAGAGAGGTGGCAGCGCCAAGCAGACAGACAAGCAAGGGAAACACGGAGGCAAGGACCAGGATGTGTCTGCAGGTTTGTTGCCTCGTCACCGGGCCACCCCCACCTCTAGCATCACCCAGTCTAAGGACAAGCCCAGCTCAGGAAAGGAGAGTAGTAGTGGCACTGGAAATGTAATGCCAGCTTCACTCCATAAGGACTCTGTTGTTGGGAAATCTGGCGCCCCACAGTCTTCATTTCAGAAGTCCAATTCACGGAAATCAAACGATTACCAATCAGGTCCCGCCACAGCAGCAGCTCTGAAGCCTGTGTGGCAGTCAAGGACACCAGCAGAAGATGACGTTGTCAAGCGAGGCTCCATGCACCTGGCCTCCCCAGTTGCAGCCCCAGCTGCCAAAGACAAACACCCCAAAGTTAAGACGGCAGGCAGCAGAGAGGTGTCCAAAGACCGGGAAAGAGAAAAGACTCCCCAAAACAGCAACAGCAGCAACAAAATTCCCCTTCTCAACAATAATAATAAAGCGACTGGCAGCACCAACGCACATGCTACAAACCCCAGCTCTCACAACAGCAGCAACAGCAAAGCTCCAGTGCTGGGAAACAGCACCAAAGCTCACGGGAAGGCTCAGGGGGAGAAGCTTGAGAACCCAGGAGGGGACAGGTCGTCCTCAAAGAGCAGAGAAAATTACTCCTGTCCTGAGAGGAAGAACAGCTCCATTCTGGACAACTTACAGCAGCTACAGCAGGGTGGTTTAGCTCAAGAGAAAGGAGTGAAGACCTCGTCTCAGTCTAACACCAAACCAACAACTAACCAGCTGCCGTTGTCCTCTAGAGAGAAAAAGAGATCCGTTAAACCCTCTACTGTAACTCTGCTAAAGACTGATATCAAGGCTGACCCTAATGGAACCAGCACTCTGGGCAGTATTTCTTCCTCCTGTCCCATGACCACTACCTCCACCGTCTCTCCTGCCGGCCATGGGACCCGTCGCTCTGCCCGCTCCGCTCTCTTCTCCTCACCTTCTGCCAGCAGCAGCGACACTTCTGAATCTGACACCCAGACTCAGACAGAGGAAGAGGATATGCACAAGGAGCACTCGCACAGCGAACTTCGAGACCACCACAGCCTCCTCACTCAAGGCACCGAAGATGAGGGTGATGGCCCAGAAGATGACCACGACAGAGGCATGGATGACAAGCATCACGAGGATGACAGTGACGGGTCAGGGTCGGCCAAGCGGCGTTACCCTCGTCGCAGTGCCCGCGCACGCTCCAACATGTTTTTCGGCCTCACACCTTTCTATGGGGTTCGCTCGTACGGCGAAGAGGACCTTCCTTTCTACGGCAGCGGGGATGGAACCGGGCCTGTGGTTAAGAGAAGGAGCGGTGGCCGCAAGAAGTCAGCTGAGGGCCAAGTGGATGGAGCAGATGATATGAGCACCTCCTCTTCGTCAGGGGACAGTGGCGAGGATGAAGACAGTGTAATGAAACAGAGGGGTAAAGACCCTTACTATTATAACTTCACCCGAACAATAATTAACCCTGGTGAGGGCCTACCATCTATAGAAGGGATAGACCAGTGTCTGGGAAGAGGATCCCAGCTTCAGCGCTTCCTAAAAGACGAGGAGCAGCAACAACAGAGGGCACAAGGAAAAGCTGAAGAAGACATGTTGAGTGCTCTGTAAGTACACACAATTATTTTTATAAAATGACTGTCTAGTATTTACATAGTTCCGACAGGTCCTTGAAGTCCTTGAAGATTTGTGAATGTTGGAAGGGGGGGGGTCATGTTCCTTGAAGGATTTTGAAAATAGAAATGTTTAGACTTTGTGCAATAGTCTGCCATCACTGTAACAGCACAATTAAAGTGTTCACACATTCAAGCCTCTCTTTTTAACTGTTCCTTTAATTGTCTGTGAGCCTCTGTAAATTCTGCTTGTTCTCATTATAACAATTCTCAGTGTAACAGTAATTAACCTTAATCTGTGTCCCAAACTATGCCTTGTTGGGTCCTTGAATTTGATGAAATTGGGCCTGGAGAGCCTTGAATTGAATATTTCAGAAAGTGTGGGAACCCTGTATATATTTGTGATTATTTTCTGTTGTCTTTAATAATCTGACATATGGTATTTGCTGTGTTTGACAGGACCTTAGGCAAGCAGCATATCGGCCAGCTCGATGGCGTTGATGATGGCTCAGAGAGCGATACCAGCATCTGCACCACCAGCACCAGCACCACCACCACCACCACCAAAGCCACCTCCTCTTCCACGCCACATAAGGGCACTCCTAAGAGAAGGGGCAGAGAAAGGCACACTGAGAAAGCTGACTCCCATGACTCGAGCAAGGAGGCTGAGAACAGCGGTGGAGCTGCAAGCGGCAACACGCGAGAAGGCAGAAAGAACCAGAAAGAAAACTGTCTTCCTCTCGGAGGCGGGGTCAAGTCCCAGCCGCAGAGTCAGGGTCAGGATCCTCTCGAGGCCCAGCTGTCCCTCAGCACAGACCTGCTTAAATCAGACTCTGACAACAACAACAGTGATGACTGTGGTAACATTTTGCCATCTGACATCATGGAGTTTGTCCTCAACACACCTTCCATGTCAATGCAGGCTCTGGGTCAGCAGTCTGAGCCGTCCTCCTCAGAGCTGCTCCTGGATGAGGGCTATGTTGGAGTGGATGTCAACCGGCCCAAAGACATTCTGTTTGACGACTTTTCCCAGCAGTTGCCCAGTGCTGAGAGCGGAGGCGTAGTGGAGAGTAGTGTGAATAGCCACACTGTAGAGGAGCCATATCTTCCTTTGGAGCTGCCTTCTGACCTCTCTGTCCTGACCACACGCAGCCCTTCCGTCAACACCAGTCAGAACCACACTGCTGGGAGTCTCATCTCAGATACCTCAGACCGCACCATGCTGGGCTTGACCTCTGATCCAGAGACAATCCGTGGAGAAAAGAGTGGGGAAAAGAAAAGAGCAGGGCCAGGTGTGTCACCGTCGGAGAATCAGCACAACGCTACAGCTTTGGGAAACAGGGACACACAGGTCACAGAAGGTCACATGACTCCTGAGCAGTTTATCCCCAGCCCTGCCATTGGCCAGGTGGTTGAACCTCCAGGTAACCAGGATGTCCCCAGGAGCTCAGGTACCCCTGGTTTGCCAAGTTCGCCCTCCCTCCCTCTTCAGGGTCAGAAGTACCTCCCGGTACCTGCAGCTGCAGGCAGCCCCAGTCCAGTTCCTGGCCCAGGACTATCCCAGGCTCAGGTTTCCAGCCCAGCAGTTATCAAACCGGGCCCCGACAAGCTCATCGTGGTCAATCAGCAGTTCCAGCCTCTCTACGTTCTTCAGACCGTCCCTAATGGTGTCGCCCAAAAAATTACCGCCACAGGAGTGATGGACACTATGACACTTACCACAGGGTTGAATACTGCTTTATCCACAGCCCAGCCAATATTTCCTGCTGGTGGCAAAGTCCTAGGCACCATGACTCACCCTTCCCAGATTCACACCTTTACAGGGACCACACAGACAGGCTTCCAGACAGGAATCCCCAGCACCACCTCGGGGCTTCTCATTGGGTTGCCTCACGAGCCCCAGATTCTGGTCTCAGAGGCTGGTCGGCACAGTGTTGCCATAGTGTCCAGTCCCTCATCTCTCATATCTTCCCCAACTGTACTCGCCTCTGTTCATGGCAAGAAGAGGCCCATCTCTCGTCCTCAGCCAAGAAAAAGCAAAAAGCTGGCCCGCTCCCGTAGCCAGCCTACTCTGGCCCCGTCTGAAGTGGGCCCTCACAGCATGACCCTCATCAACCTGTCTTCCCCTCAGATTACTGCTAGCATTCCTGGCACCCTCTCTACTTCTCAGCGCAAGGTCCCAAATATTATCAAGAGACCAAAATCTGGCGGGGTTATGTACTTGGATCCCACTACCCTCCTTCAGCAGAGGATTCCCGGTACTGGTCAGTCTGGTATCCTGGGCCATGATTCCTCCACTCACCTTATACCGTGCACAGTCTCTGGTCTCAACCCCAGTCAGTCAGTGTTGAATGTTGTGTCTGTGCCCTCTAGTGGTGCGGCTGGCCTTCTTGCACCAGGATCGGTCTCCCTCTCCACCCCTGTCCTCAGCTCTACTGAGATCACAGGACCAATTAGCAACCTCCTGTTCAAAGCAAGCCCACACGGCTTGGGCCTGTCTGATCAGCCAATGGTCCTTCAATCAGCAGGAGGTCCTCTGCTGTCACAGCTCAGCTCTGTGCAGACATCTATAGCCAGCGGCATCTGCGTCCTGCCCACCCAACAGACTATCAGCATGGCTGTCAAACATCAAGGAGAGACAGAAGTTAGTAATGTCCACTTACAGCACCAGCCTATCCTGAGAGCCCAGCCTGTGGACTCCAGTCATAAGACCACTGTTACTCTAGCCACCACTCTAAGCCCTGCCAAGGGTCGTGTTGTTGGAGTGTTCACCCAAACACAAACCTCCACACACTCCCAGAGCAGTAGAACAACTCCGATCTCCAGATCATCAGAACAAAGGCCGCCTAACTCCACCACTTCAGGAGCAGAAAAAGGCAAACAGAAAACAAAGAGGAGCAGGCAGAGTTCAAACATAACCGGCGTGAAGAAGCTCAAGGCCTCGCAGGCAGAGGAGCGACATCACTCAAACCCAAGGTGAGACGGTTATTATTTTTAGCAATAACCTTCTCAGATGTGTTCTGCATAATGAATGTAACATTGAAAATAATGAGAGCAGTTTTTTCTTGTTTTTGTTTTTTGGTAAAAGTATTTTTCTTTAATGTCTTTATAACATAGAAAGAAGAGATTTACAATATTCATGCTCTGGTCCTCTACTATCATTTTAAGTTGATCTCAAATGTGTACGTATCACAATTCCATGATATATTGATGGTCGATGAGATACATTCTAATTACTTGTGAAAGAAAAAGATCATGAGTATATGCTTAGTTCTTTAGATGCTTCTCTATAACAAACAGACTATTTGTACAAAATAATGTTCTCATTTGCTGTGTACAATAATAGAGTTTGGTTCACAGTGTTTCCCCTAGGTTGACTGCTTTGGCCTGGCACATGGGCTGGGGCGAGGGCTCCTGCACAATTACACTGAATTTTCCAAATATTTATCAGTCACTTTTCCAAAAATCACATGAATCACTCTTCATATCGGCATACATAAGATACACTGCACAGCACTTATTTAAAAAGAAAGATCACGTCACGTTTAAAGCTGGTTCGCCTGTTACTCCCATTATTTCCTTCTTTCAAAAACAGTGGGGGAAAACACCAGGAGCAAATGCCAGGAGTTGAGTACAACATCACTGGTGTGTTAACTGCCTGCTAAATTAATCAAAGCATAAATGGCCAAATAGCCTCTTAAGTTATCATATGACCGGCTGCTGACAAGCAATGTAGAATTTATAAGGCTATTTTTTTTAAATGGAAACCGGCGCAGTGCTCACTCAACACAAAAGGCTCCTGGGATAAGTTACACTTCCAGCAAACTTCACAGAGAACAGTGACGGCAAAACAGCATCAGCGATCTGTTGTAACCGAATATTCTCTGGTCAGCTAAAATCACAAAAACTAGCGTGTTTGTGTGTCATTCACTACCGAGCCTGTTTGTGAGCTACCGACAACGTTGTCTTCACTTCACTTATTCAACTGACTTTAGCATTTTGGATAACAGACACTCGACTGTCCTACTATTATTACAGACATGTGAACCTACCACAGACACTTGGACTCAGGGCAGAGCTCCGCTGCAGAATGAATATAGGAGAAACACTGGAATGGATATTTGGCGTTGTTTTTGGCTTTAAAAAAAGGCCTGTTGCACAATTATAGGGGAAACACTGGTTCAAGTACAGAGATGGGATCATCTCTCACCTTAATTGAATCTAACTCCCAATTGTTCCATAAAGTACTTTGCATAATATATATTCCCATTTTGAACCTCTCTTCTTTGTAAGCAGTTCCAAAGAGCTGAGCTCCCCTGAACCCATGGACACGGGCAAGCCCGCAGACAAGGCAACCAACAAGGGGTATGCACTCATCCATGCAAGGTGCCCATTTTTATACTGAATATATAAAATAATTCTAATGCTTGCCTGAAATCTTTTCCAGTGTGCTTGGTAAAAAGAAGACATCTGAAGGACCTGTGTTACCGGGGAAAGTAGTGGGGAAAGACAAACCATCTGCAGCCGGGGGAGCAGCGTCTCTTCCTGTGGCTTCACCACCCGACCAAGACGGCAACAGCAGGGATACCGGCCTGGATAGCAAACCCAAGAAGGGCATCATCTTTGAAATCTGCAGTGAGGACGGCTTCCACATCCGCTGCGAGAGTATCGAAGGTGAGAGAAAACGACCTCACCGTCACCACATTTTTTGTATTTGTATGTTTCTGTGCCTTCGTCAAAAGGTTATATAACGTGTGTTTTTCAAAGTTTATATAGCTGGAATGATATTAACTATAATAATATTATTGTTGCACATAATATAGTGTACAGGGCTGTTTGCAGTCACAAAGAAACAATGTCCTCTTTGTTGCTTTAGACTACATTTTAACACAAATCATTACTGTACATATAAAAGGCTTTTACTTCCTGACTGCATTCGATGTTCTTTGACATAAAAGGTTACATTTCACATATATACAATACATGTATTCCTATAAAGATTATAATAAGTGCTGTTGATGTGTGTTAAACTTTGAATACTGAGCTCTCCTGTCCTAACTACCTGTCCCTTTACAGAGGCCTGGAAGTCCCTGACTGATAAGGTGCAGGAAGCTCGTTCCAATGCACGGCTCAATGAGCTCTCTTTTGAAGGTGAGTCATCACTCTCGCCATAAAACAACGAAGAATAGATAGGTCGTCGTATGTGCAAACGATTCATTGTGGACGTGTTTCTTTGTTCCTCGCAGGTGTGAATGGATTGAGGATGCTGGGAGTCGTCCACGAGGCCGTGGTCTTCCTGCTCGAGCAGCTTTACGGCTCCAGACACTGTCGGAGCTATCGTTTCCGCTTCCATAAACCAGAGGAAACCGATGAACCTCCCATCAACCCCCATGGGTCGGCTCGTGCAGAGATCCACCACAGGTGAGGAAGGGACCAACACACAGACACACACACACATATATACACATGCCTGTAGGACATTTGGTTGTTGAGCGTGTACCAAGACTGTGCTTCCATCCCACACACTGTTATTAAGCAATGCAGGAGATATGAGCTCCGTCCAAAGATAACTGGGGGTTTGGATTATGATTCATTGCACAATAGGATTGATTTATAGGATAGAATTCTAGACGCTACCTCAGTCGACTCATTCAAAAGTAAACTCAAAAAACATGTTTTTGCATCAGCCTTAAACCTCTTAGTCCGTTCTAAAATACGGTTAGCCAACTAACACTTCTGTATGTTTTTGCACCTTTTGCTAATGCTAATACTGTCTTCATTACATGTATTGTGTGTCTAATTTTCCGTTTGTAATGCTTAGTATTTCGTTTTTCTTACTTCTATATGTTTTATGTGTATTGCTAAGGTTGCTCATTGCTATTTTTATTATATGTACCGCCCTTTGAGGCATACTTTCTGATATTGGGCTATAATAAACCTTGACTTGACATGACGAGGATAAACAAGAACTTTAATGCTCCTCATTAGAGAATTGGTTTAAATATTTAACTTGTAACTAAACTTGTTCTTGTACTTATGCGTTTGTGTTTCTGACTGCTGTCTATTCCATCTGTTTGCCTTCCAGGAGGTCTGTATTTGACATGTTCAATTTCTTGGCATCAAAACATCGGCAGCCTCCCGAGTACAGGCCGCAAGAAGACGATGATGACGAAGGCCAGCTCAGGACTGCCAGGTCAGTTTTAGAAAACACAAAATCGCTGTTATTTATTCACGGTAAATACAATGTGTATGTGTGCTGCAACACCTGAATTTCCCACCTGAAGATCAATAAAGGATTATCTTTTCTTAAATCATCTATCTTATCTGATTATCTCAAATTGAGATAATCAGATAAGAGTTAGTTAACAGTTCTAAAATATAATTTTGGCAAGATTGTCTCATAAAACCGCAACATTTCTTTTTCATGCTGTTGTTGCAGGCGTGCCGCCATGGAGCTACCGCTGGCTGTGAGATTCAAACAGCTCAAGGCCACCTCTAAGGAAACTGTTGGAGTCTACAGGTTAATTATTTCTAAATCATTTAGGTTGCTGAAAAGTTGCACAAGACGTAATTGATATACTTTGTGAAATTAGCCGCTGCTCCCTGACACCAGTTGTAATTACCTTGATCTTTTATAATGTTGCAATCTGTCGACTGTCACGTTGCCTCTGTTCAAGTTAAAACACTTCATCACAACAATTGATTGTTTGTCAAAATTGACTGTACACTTTCAGCTCAACACCTTAAAGGAAAGTCTTGATAAACTTTTAAGGTTTAAACCATTTCTGTCATTCACAAAAACCGTATCCCTCCGCAGGTCTCCCATTCATGGCCGAGGTCTGTTCTGCAAGAAAACCATTGATGCAGCAGAGATGATTATTGAATACTCTGGAAATGTCATCCGGTCTGTGCTCACTGACAAACGGGAGAAATATTACGATGGAAAGGTGAGGTCTTTGAGTTTTAAAATGTATTAGTTTGACTCAAAAAGTGTTGGGAGCATAACATAACATGCATAAAACATAACACCTCCGTGTTTTCTTTCCTCAAAGGGGATTGGCTGTTACATGTTTCGCATCGATGACTACGAGGTGGTAGATGCAACGGTGCATGGCAACGCCGCCCGCTTCATCAACCACTCCTGTGAACCCAACTGCTACTCTCGGGTCATCACTGTGGACGGCCAGAAGCACATCGTCATCTTTGCCTCTCGCCGCATCTACTGTGGAGAGGAGCTCACCTACGACTACAAGTTCCCTATTGAGGATGCCAGCAACAAGCTGCCCTGCAACTGCGGTGCAAAGAAGTGTCGCAAGTTCCTCAACTGAGATCTAAACTATTTAAAGAGGACTGCAAATCTGTTGAGCAGCAGGGTTCTGGGTCCGGCCCGCGTAGGACCGCTGCCAGCAGCGCACGAGCTCTGTCAGTGTTTCTGCTGCTGGTGTTGGCAGAACACAGCAGAGGCAGTGTGCGCGGGGCGTACCATACATACAGGAAGGGCCATTTTGGAGGAGGGGCCACTCGTAGAGATTCCAACATATTGTGCCTCCTTTTGTCTCATTTACATTTGGCATGTGAAGTTTCACCTTCAGAGGTGAGTTATGAAACGGTTGAGCCTTCACAACATTGCAATATTAACTTTAATTTACATTTGGATGATAAAGTTACCCCTTCATAATTTTTTACATTGGCCCATCCTCCTTAATTTTCTAGAAATATGTTACGGTCCACTAATGCTGAGATGTGAACATAGAAGAAAACAAAAAAAAATTCAAAGAACTTGGTTCCATTTTACACCAAAGTGCAATTTGTTGAAGGGACATGGAACAGTAATTTTACTAGAAAGAAAAATTAGACACTTTAGAATTTCTTTCCTTTTTTATTTTATAAATCTCAGTGTCAGATGTTATTGATGCACATCTCCCTGTCTGAATGTGCCCTGATGCCTTCAGAGCCGTTGTGATTTACTGGAACCTTCCCCTAGCTTTTAAAAAAAAAAAAAAAAAGAAAAAAAAAAAAAGGTTGTAGGTGTGTACATTTAACACTGTAAATAGGAGCTGCTTGAGAATAAGCAGCCTGATAAGAGCTGTACAGGTGGAAACACTAGGGGGAGCTGTGGTCACAGGAAGGAAGAGAGAAAAAAGAGACAAGGGGGGTAGAAATGTAGATTTGTTTAAAAAGAAAAAGGTTATTTTTGACCGTTCGTGTAAAGGGTAATATCTGAGGTCGATACCATCCGTTGTACTTAAATTTACTTTTAGTCTGACAGCTTGGTAGCTATGTAGACATGTTATTGATGGGATTAAGCCTCTGGCATGACAGAGCGAGGCAGCTAGAGATTCTGGTGGACTGACAGCCAAGGGACTGGAGAACCCTACTGATGTGCTTTAGTAGACATATTTATAATTGATTTTTGGAGCAGAAACAGCCGTGGATCTTACAGAAACATATAGATGTACATGCTGTTTTTGGTAATTATATAAGCTCGGACTTTTGAATCACGTTCCAAATTACAGCAGCAGAGAGAACCAAACATCACGCCCTTGAATTGAATTTTCACACAGCTTGTTTTCTTCTTGGCCTGTTGTGATAACCATTACTATGGAAAATGTTTTTTTTTTTTTTATTTTTTATTTGTATTACTTCTTTTCAACTCTTGTCTGTTATCTTGTCTTTTTATTATGGACATGGAAATATCATGCTTGCTTTTAAAAAAACAAATGTAAATAATGTATATTTTTCTACAAAAAAAAGACTTAAAAAGCACTCACTAGTGAATAGCACTTAATGATGGTATTTATATTTTTTTAAAATCGTATTTATTTTATTGCCATTTTTGTAGGAAATAGAGGTTTACAAACACTAATGCTTGGTCTCTATGTTTTGTATTCCGCTGCCTTTTCAAAGTTGTTTTTTTGTTGTAATTTAGTTTTCTTTCTTTTTTTTTTAATTTAATTTGTAGCCTGAATGTTTTCTTTGATTCCAAAGACTGACACTGGTCTGTGGCTTGGTCCCGTTGATTTCAGTCCACCAGTAGCTCTTTTATCTATCCCGGGCCGTTTGTTCAGAGCTGATGTTTTTTTTTCAATGTTCCCGTTCTAGCTGGCAGTATGGCAGTCGTGAACTCTTATTATGCACTTGAGAGAGTTAAGATTGTTGATCCATAGCAGATATCTCCTCTCTCCAGCCTTATTGTCTCCACACCACATCGCACCGAGAATCAAGTCCACTTACAGGCTGCTACCAGGCAGTCTTAATGAAATGAGTCCTTTTTCTTCGTCACTTATCAACATTTTGGACGACAGGCTTACAGCCAATTGTAAAATCAAACAATAGTCCCATCAAACTGTTTTGTCCCTCTACAGAAAATAAAGAGGTGCCTTTATTTTAATGCTACCAACAGCATTCAACATACCCCCGTTGAGCCAATCCGTTTATTAAAGAGACCACTTCCCTTTTTATTCTCTCATTCACTCTTCTCGTGGTTTGCCTTAGTTGAAAATGAGCATGCCTCTTCTCTCTTACAAGCCTTCATGTCCGGGACCGAATATCAGACTGTTTAGACTGACTGGTTCCACTATGCGACTAAAGTCTTCGTTTTTTGTCCCTTCTTAATTCATTTATTGTTGTCCGCCGTTCATGCTGACTTCGTTATCACCTAAAGGCCGTTAGCAGTTCCTCCCACACTGCTCCTTGTTGTTGTGAACTGAAACAAAAATATGATCCACACACGGTTTGCACTTTAGCTGTGACACAGGCACTGAATAGACATAGGAAAACTCACTCTCCAGACAGACAATGCAACTCCAATGCTGAAACCACAAGCACAGATAGTCACTGAGAATACTCTGATAATACTGATATAAAAGCTAAGTTTGGTGATCTTGACTCCTGAAAGTGCGTTTGAGGCTCTAGCAAAGTGCACTTGACTCTTTTTCTGCAACAAAGTGAAGGCAGGGACCACGCCAGCAGCCCTTTCCTTCCTGAAGGTGCAGTGTGTACAAACCTCGGCTGTGCTTTTCCATTTAGGGCCCAAGATCAGGTCCCCCCCCCGAACCCTGACTGACAGGCCAGCCTTGTGGTTGTACAGCTGCACCTACACCGGGCTCGCTGGGATCAGCTGCTAAGGTCAACAATGAATGTATATTCCTCCTCCACGGCACCAGACTTGTGATACTTTGTCAGCTACATTTTGTTTTCAGTTCTTGCGTCAACAACCCTGGTAGATATTGACGATGTGTAGATGTGACCTCAAACTGGGCGGCAGTTTAATTTCAGCACTGGGAAAAATACTGAAGTGTGTGGCATTTCTGTCTGTGCGACAACATGTTCTCACTGGGTTAGCTCAATACTTCACGCTAGCATCGGTGATATAAACACGTTTACTGATGCCAAGGGCTCTGTACGGCTCTCAATTCTCGAGATCCACTTCAGAAGACTTCAGTGAACAATAAGTCATTTATTCCACTGTTTAACAGCATATATACAATAAGGAAATGGTGTTTGTTGTTTCTTTGGACTTCATTTTACCACGCCACACCAGTGGCCCTTCTCCGTCATTATCTGTAATTATAGTATAAATACATAACAATATTATACGGAAACATGCATAGTAATTTCTTGTACTTTAGTATCTATACAATATATGGAATGGACAGACAAACTTAGTTACAGTAGCAAACAGCAGATTTATAATGGTTAATAGCAATGTTTCAATGTACTCTATAATGGTTTTGTGTTACAGTACTATCAGTTGAAACTAACGTGCATCATTCTTTTGTATCTTGATATCCAGTACCAATTTTGCTGTGCCTGTGAGTGTTCCTCCGTCAGCGAGGAGCGCTACAGTTTTTCTTTTCTTTTTTTTTTTTTTTTTCTTTCTGGAAAGGAATGGTTTTTATGTGATAAGAAATGTAACTGTATTATTGTGGTTGTGAACTTCTTGAGGTCAACCATTTTGTTTTTCCCCCTCTGGTTGTTGTAGTGAATGTTTTTCTGTTTTTTTTCTTTGTACGTTTTAACAGGGACTTTTTTAGACGGCTTACTTGATGTGGTATAAATTAAGAGTTTGGTTTGTGGAGAATGACCTGGAGTTTTAACGATCCCACCAAAATGGCGTTTTTCCATTTTGGAAAACCTCTCATGTCTCCATCACCACCTCTCTCTCCTCCGAAGCTTTGGTTGTACTTATCATGTACTGGTTTTTTAAAAGATTTTTTTTATAGAAAGTCATAATGCTGATGTTGAGAACATTTAATTTATTTATTTTGTGCAACATCCACCCTGAATTGTTCTTTTACAAGTCAAGGTTTGGGAGAGGTCGGACGAGTACGTAACATGTATTTGTAATTTTCTAATTGTTTCTTGTGTATAGAAGTTATCAGCCTAGGATGGGATGTGGTGTCACAGTGGGAGCGGAGGGTAGGACGTGCAAAAAAGACGGATCATGGATCATGAACAGGCTTGTTTCTTATGCCTTGAATATACCTTTGTCTTATCAATATTCCTCCTGCTCTCTGTAATAACAGTATTCATGAGTTCAACAGTCATATTTTCTCCCGTTTAAAAGTGTTCTTTCAATACACATCAACGAAATGAAGGAAAACCACCACAGTGAAAATAGACCACAAACTACTTGGTTGAATGTATAATTAGGAAACAAAGTTGTACATAAGTGTAAAAAGAAAAGTTTCTAATCATGTTTATTTTCTATGCACTTTTTTATTTAAGTGATAGTTTAAATAATAAACATGTCTCCTTTACTCTTTTTTGTCTCTTGCCTCGTTTACTGAATTTATAAAAACTTAATGTCACCTAATGGAGCATCAAGAGTTGCAAATAAACTCCTGCACACTGTCTAACTGGCAAAAATTGAGATTTATTTGCTGCGTTTCGATGCTAGACCTTAATCGACAGTCTGCTTTCCCGCGTCCCGCAAACATCCGGTTTTCTGAAAACAGTGTTGATGAAAGTCTAGCTCCGAAACATCGCAAATAAATATATATTTTTGCAAGTCTCACTACTAGGAATACTTTGTCACTCTTCTGGAGTTTCAATCATATCACGTGATCTTCATCAGCAGATGATTTTAAGCCAACATGGATGAGAAGTTACTTTAAAGTGCTTTTAGAAAAATTGGAAATTTGAAGGGATAGAAACTGCATCTTTACTAACCAGTTTTCCATGTTTTTGTCTTTTTCTTTTTAACCACACATTTTTCATGTTTGAATTTATTATGGTTACTTTTCATAAATAATGTTATGACATCAGATTAACTTAATATAACAGACCTGCTTCTCGTCACATTTCATTCATTTTCATTTTAACATTTTATATTAAACTCATTTAGTCACAACGTTGTTATTTCTGGGCACAATAATGAGTTGTTCATCCAAGAACAGACGTAGTGGGAAATAAGTGCTTCATTACCCTACAGTCTTCTTTTTAAGAAGCACGACATCTGTGTTAACAGTTCAAGACCCTGCATGTCTTTGTTTGTACTGTGAAAAGTACGAAACTGCCTTGTCGTTATTCAGCTAAATCAATCGTACGTTTGCTAAAACTTCACCACCCACGAGAAATGAATTCAAATTGTTAGTTTGCCAAGTGGTCTGAATTAACAGTAAGTCATCCAAGCAGCAGTTTATTGCAGGAAATTAGTGATGCTAGCCCAGAATGTGCTGAGTCCGGTAATTAAAAACATGTCTTAACTGCGTGTCGCTTCAGTTACAGCTCACTGCCTCCACAGGATCCTGCTGAAACCCCTCCTCACAACAGCCCGATGACTTAAAATTCAAAGGAAAAGTCAGTTCTTGTTTCAAAGAGCCGCTGACTGCCCCCTCCCCTCCTCCCTGCCCGGCATTGGATTCCCATAAAGCCTGCGTTTTAGCGTTAAAACACTAAGCAGGCCCATGTGTTAGTCAGAGTCAGAGCAGTTTCACTCTTTGTTCTCAGTGGGAACATGCATGACACAGCAAAATACTTCATGTATAAACTGTAGGGTGTGTGCACATTTTCACTATATATTATGTAACTTTAATTGCCTCAATATGTGTCAATACCACATCAAGATTAATTGATTTGGATGAAATGATTTACTGTGCAGTGTTTAAACTATTATACCAGTGTTTAGCCTGTGAGCCGTATCCAGCCCTCCAGCTACAATATTGTCCCCCTGACTAAAGCTGAAGTTTTCACTTTCATAGTTTACAGTTTGTATAGTTTATATCATGTTTCACAAGTGTACTGAAGATAGAAATGTAAATACAAGCCTCATGTAAATTCCTGTAACATCTGCCCACACTCGATCAGACGGACAGGCAAACTACCTCGTTCTTCACCAAGCTATGCGAACAGCACATGGTGTTAAAGTCCAATGAATCTACCAGAATAATTAGACAGATAAATACTATAATTCACTTCACTCAAATTATTTGTAAAACATTTTTTTTTTTTTTTTTTTTTTTTTTTTATCACTTTAGCCTTCCTGACTACAAACACAAATAGGTGGCCACTGTTTATCATATTTGGACAACGTGTCAATTACAGCTCTAGTCTTATAGTTAAACAAAGAACATATATTCTCATATATGAGTCATTTTTGAATGAACTACAAACTCATTAGTCCAAACTTACCAATGGAAACAAAAGTCTAGTGGCTCTGTCAGGCTGAATATAGGCCCAGTGTTGCTTTTAGCTAAATGCTAACATCATCATACTAACCCGCTCTCAGTGACAATGCTAACATGCTGAAGCTAACATAGCTAGCATGCTGATATTTGCTAATTTGCGGCTGATGGGAATGTTTTGCATTAAACACACAAAAGATGTAACCTGAAAAAGGCAGTAAATTAAAAGTTAAGGGACCACTGAAAGTATTATGATTAATCCTGAAAGTAACGAGAATGTCTGTACCAAATCCATCCAATATTTGTCGAGAAATATCTTTCAAAACCACAAATGCCAACCTCACGGTGACGCTTAGAGGAAAAGTCAAGGGATCACCAAAGTCAGTGGGATTCATCCTCTGGGAACCACGAATGTCTGTTCAAAATGTTAAATCATTCCGTTAAAAAGTTGTTGACATATTTCAGTCTGGACCAAAGTGGTGGACAGACCAACATTGCCATCCTTACAGCCGCTAACATGGCTAAAAGGTGACATTGGTGCTCCTGGCCCATGGTTGAATTGCTGCCCCCCTGTGTTAAACTAAACACAGTCCTGCTCCAAGTCTTCATCCTGCTTATTGTCTGTTTTTCTTTGCTCCCACAGCTCTCCAGTTTTGGCACAGTTCTGGTCCGTTTGGGGTCACTGCTGCACGATAACAGTGAAAACGTGCTTTCATTGGCCTGAATTCAAGGCAGCTGCTGAATTTAACCAGCTCAAGTTTGGCTTCCTTGCCAAAAAAGATATTAAGAGCTCTTGCTTTATCAATTTAACACGGCCACTGAAGGATTACAGGGAGAAGAGGATTACTGTCAGAGAGTCTTGCCTGAGTGAAGGACTGATAGTGGTAGGAAGATGTTATCTGGATGGAGCAAATTGCCTCATCCTGTAGGCAGATAAAGAAAATCACAGAGTAGAGAGAAGAAAATGTGATTGTGTCTGTTTGCCTTTGTCAGTTGATGTCTGTATTTATCTCTCTTTATCTTTCTGTTCTGTCTCTTTTAAGCTGTGGTGTTTTTGAGCTATAAAGCAAGCTCATTCTCAGCTGCAGTTTGTTGTAGTGACATTTGCCTTTTCTCTCCACAGCCCTCTGAACTCTCTGTGGTTGTGTCTTGGAGAGTTACCCAAACACTGTTATGCAATCTCCCAAAAATTTCCCCTAAACCCCTCCTCATATAGATTTTGTCACAATTTTGTTTCAGAGTTTTCTCTTTTGTTTGTGCTGGATTAACATCAACTATTTCCCCCTGTATCCACCCTGTTCTCTCTCCTCCACCCTCAGGTCCTCCTCTCCCACCCACCCCAGTTTCTAATTGGATTTTATTACCATTTCCTTTCCGTTTTTCCCAGCCAGACTCTCTGCCTGGTAGGAACGGCTTTCACTGCTCTCTTGGACCCACTCAAGCATCAGCAGCAGCAGCTGCTCCCTAAAACTTCACTCTACATCATCTGGTAAGCCAGGCTTCGATTTTCTCCTGAATTTTTAATTAAAGCCGCTCTTCAGTGTTTTAATTTCACGGCACACAGGTAGAATCTACACATGTGCGGAGCTGAGATATGTCTGAAGGCTTTAGTGTTGAGACCAGAAGTACTGGCGTCCTTTTTTTCTTCCTCCAGAGCAACCAGTAAAAACTCAATTATCACGAAGTGCATCATTGTGTATTGTGTAGATATGACTGCTGGATTATATAGAAGACTTTAAAGCAGGCGAGAAATAAGTATTCAGATCCTTTATTTGAGTAAAAGTAGCAACACTGCAGTAAAAGTCCTGCATTCAAAAACTTAAGTAAAAGTAAAGAAGTATTATCAGGTAAATGTATTTAAAGTATTGAAAGTAAAAGTAATCATTATGCAACAGAATAGCCCCTGATAAATTATAGATTATTGTCACTGCATTCAAGTTTAGGCAGTATTTTAATGTTGTATCTGCTCAACGTGGAGCCAAAGTTTGGATATTTGTTTCTAAAGCAATCCATCATATTTATGAACCCTTTTTAGAATATAAAAATCTTAATCTGTGAAGTAAGCGGTCAAGTAAAGCTGTCAGATAAATGTGGTGGAGCAAAAAGTGCAGTGATCCTCTCTGAAATGTAATGGTGTACATCGACATTGTAAAGTACTTGAGTAAACATACTTAGTTACAGTACTTTCCACCACCATCTAAAGGCATTATACAGCAACACAGGGTTAAAGGAAATGTGCAGCCTGGTGGTGTTTACAGTAAATGTGGATATTTTAAGGCACTTCAAGCTGGTCTCAATATGCAAAAAAAAAAACTGCCTGTAAAAGTTCATCTCAATCCTCCAGGTTGCACGAAGTCTACAAAAAGAAAATGAAACAAAAGCCATAACTGAATGTACATTAAAAACAAAGGCGAAAGGCTGCTCTCACTGTAAACTGAGTCCAAAGTGTGCGTACTTGTCCAGTAAACCCATCTTTTGTTTGTTCTTTTGAACACATTCATGTTTCTACTCGTCTGAGAAGTTGCTGCAGACAGCTGTTCAGACTCCACTATTTGTCCTCTTGTCTGCTCTCCTCTTCTGCCAGGAATGCTGACATGCATTGCTCTCTCCCTCCTCCTTTTTTCTCTCACTGTTTCTGTTGTTTAGCCACTCTCTCTTAGTCCGCAGCAGTTGTGGACGTAAGCTCTCAATTAGGAGACCTCTAGATAGATGACAAACCACAAGCAGCGTGTTTTAACCGTAAACATGGCGTCCACGAGAGAGCTGGTACCAGTCGCCTGTGAGCTCCTGCTCAGCTCATCAGCTCAGTTTATTGCCCCGTGACGCCTGCCCTGTTGCCAGGCAGACGACCGAACGGGGCGACAGTGGAGACCAGCTGTAGGGTGCTGTGATACGCACACACTGATTATGTACAGGTTAGGTAGCAGACATCTCTCATACTGTTCGCGTCAGCTGAGGATTGAGGTTCACACGCAAACAGGAAACAGAAGCAGATGGAAAGAGAGGTTTTGAGGATGACTCTTAGCTTTTAGGAGTGACTGTAAATAGTTTGTGAGGAGTATGGAGTCTGGTATTCAGCATCGCATCAACCTTTTATTAGAAAAGTCTGTTTAGAAACCGAGAGTGTAATTATTGAAACTGAGAGATATAATTATTCATTAGCTCAGGAATGTGTTATTTTCATCCTCCAGCTCCTCCTCAAGTTTGCATATCATTCACAGAAACTGTATTTATGTGGATTTCTGATCTTTGCACACTGCAATTATACCAATGTACAATGTAAAACAATTATATTCTATTTAGTTAACATTTTGAGTTATTAAACAACTTAAAAAAGGGAGTTTAGATCAAACTCTTGCTGATGTACAAAGTTAAATCAGTTTGGGATCTTGGATGATGGTCACATGTAAACGCAAAACCCTTCTGGTTGTTGTAGAATTGTCTTTCACTCCCCCCACCCCATCACTTCCCGCCGCGTGCCTTCCCTGAAACAGAGCGTGCTGTTCTCGGAGTCATAACTCTCAACCCATTATTTTATTTGAGAAAGCTGAATCACCAGTGGGAACCAAAAACTGCACCTGTGTTAATAAACCGAAGTTTCACGTTGGGGTTGTTACAGTCAAATCTCAGTAAAATTCTCTATTCATAGGCAGGTTTTAAATTGTTTTTTAAAGATATTACATTTTATAAAGATACCTGGTTGGAGAAGGAAACTTTAATGAGTCATCTGTTTTCAATTACTGCTTAATTCCTTTCAGTTTTGGCAGTGCTGACATCTAATGAGTAATGCCAACACAGTAATGTAATAAGGTTATTTCAGTTTTACTCTGACCTCAAACCAAGTGAGGATTTTCATGAAAATAACATACAAAGTAGTATCACAATAATTCATATGTTTTGGTCTGCCTGAGGGCACAATAGTGTGTTTGACAAGAAAAGGTAAACTGAATATTATACCGTAAATCCTTAAATGATGTTGTGACAGTGTGTTTACATGCGCTGCAATTTCAACATTTATATGTGCTCTCCCTGCTCCTGTGATCTGACAGTTTAACTTAAAGTGATGTTTATAGTGACATTTGTGGTGCACTTTTGTTTAGCCTGATCACTATTATCCCATTGTATGTAGTTCAAACTTTGGTGTTACTCCTCCGCAGGCTTGTTTGTAAACCCTAATGTTCCTTGTATCTCCAAGTCTAAACTCTATTTCTCTTTCGTCCCTCAGCCGTGACACTGCAATGTCCTCCCTCCGGGTGTTGCCTTTGTTGCACTCCCTCCTTCTCCTCCAACTCCAACTTTCCAACCAGTTAGAAGACAACAAGATCCCTCCCAGTCTGTGTACTGGTCACCCTGGTATCCCGGGCTCTCCTGGAGGTCATGGCAGTCCTGGTCAGCCAGGGAGAGACGGGAGGGACGGGAGAGATGCTGCTCCAGGGGAGAGGGGACAGAAGGGGGACATGGGAGACCCAGGTGCTTTATTTCATTTATTCATGTGAGACTATGTAACAGAGGTGTGGACTCCAGTCAAATGACTTGGACTCAAGTCGCAAATTTGATGCCTTTGACACCAATGACTCGTGACTTCACTTGGACTTGAGCCTTTTGACTTGAAAATGAAGTACGTTATTTAAAATGTGTGCCCCGAATCTATTAATTTCCCTTCATTTTGAATCAGCTTACATTAACGCTATTCATTCCCAGCATGTCGACACTTGATTCCCCTGATCCCTTTTTGTTTGAACCAATCCGACAACTTCCGATCAACTTGCAGGAGAGAACCTTGATAAACTAAGGTACGTTACTGAGTGCCACAAGCCTGTGGAGGAGTAACACCAAAGTTTGAACTGCACTACAAACAATGGGATAATAGTGATCAGGCTAAACAAAAGTGCACCACAAATGTCACTATAAACATCACTTTAAGTTAAACTGTCAGATCACAGAAGCAGGGAGAGCACATATAAATGTTGAAATTGCAGCACATGTAAACACACTGAAATGAGTGTGTCACAACATAATTTGGAAAAAATTATACCAAAGATAATTATGTTTGCCTAAAAAACTATGCGGAGGTCAACAAAACAAAATGCAGTATGCAACACGGTTCAAAATGGGTGAAGGTTGCATTATGACTTGTTTAGGACTTAAAACTCAAAGTTTAGGACTCAGTACTTGCCTGTCTTGACTTGGGACTTGAGTGCAAAGACTTGAGACTTACCTGTGACTAGAAAAACAGCGACTTGGTCCCACCTCTGGTATGTGATAAATGGCTGCAGTTGATGCTCATGTCTATGCTCTCCCAGGTGAGACAGGAGTACGAGGCCTGACCGGGGACAGAGGTGACCTAGGAGAAAAGGGGGAGAGGGGGCAGACAGGAGAGTGCGCAGTGGCCCCCAAATCCGCCTTCAGTGTCAAACTCTCTGAGGGCCACACTTTACCCCTCACTGTGGGCAACGTAGTCTGCTTCGACAAGGTCGTGATCAATGAACAGGGCGACTACAACACAGAGACGGGACGCTTCACCTGCAAAGTGCCAGGAGTTTACTACTTTGCCGTCCACGCCACAGTGTACCGCGCCAGCCTGCAGTTCGACCTGATGAAAAATGCACACACAGTGGCATCTTATTTTCAGTTTTACGGGAACTGGCCTAAACCGGCGTCTCTGTCGGGCGGATCTCTGCTCCACCTCATCCCTGGTGACCAGGTGTGGGTGCAGATGGCTCTGTCGGAGTACAATGGATTTTACTCCAGCACCAAGACAGACAGCACCTTCACAGGCTTCCTGGTGTACTCAGACTGGAAAAACTCTGCTGTGTTTGCATGAGACGTGCTTATGAACAAAACAAAGTCATATTCCGCTTTGGGAAATGACACATCCTTTTTTTGCTTTTTTTTTTTTTACCCTATTTCAGTTTTCTAATTAAAGAAGTTCTGTATAAAGACAAATGAATAGACTTTGACTTGGTACATCTGTATTTGTGTAATGAGTATAAAACACACCAGACAATGTTACTTCAATGGCACATGCCATACTGGTGAAGTGTGAGGTACATGCACTGTTTATTCAGTGTCTGTTCTTCATTTGCAGCCTTTAAACTGCTGTGACGTTTAATTCCTGTAACAGATGTTATGACAACGGCCTCCAGCCGACTCCAGGCTACACATTCAGACAGCTTTTATGTTATTATTGCACTTTGCTTCCCGTCAATATCTGCATAACAAAC
Organism: Bovichtus variegatus; assembly: GCA_943593645.1. NCBI lineage: Eukaryota > Metazoa > Chordata > Actinopteri > Perciformes > Bovichtidae > Bovichtus > Bovichtus variegatus. The sequence continues at coordinate 13,695,178 of CALSCE010009465.1, read as the reverse complement.
ATGAGAGAAAAGAAAAAATCATGGTAGTTTTTAAAATACACAAGACTGACATATTTTTGTTCATAAATACCCATTCACATTAGATACTGACAATAACAATAACTGACAATAAGTGAGTTCTACATTTTTACCTTTTATGACAAAACAAGTCTGTGCACATATCTGTTTTATTATATATACATTTACCTGATTTCACTTGTGAAAGAACTACTCAAATCCTTTACGAAAGTAAAAGTATCAATAAAACTGTAAAAACACTCCATTGCATGTTAAGTCCTGCATTCCAACTCCTACTTAAGTTTAAGTACTAAAGCATTATCAGCTAAATGTACTTGAGGTGTTAAAAGTGCTCCCTCTGCAGAAGAATGGCCCCTTTGAGTGATATATATTATTGTATATGACATTATCAAATTGTTTAGGCATCAATGTGTAAGTGGCAATTTACTATTATAGCTGGTAGAGGTTGAGGTTTAATTACTTTTACTACTACATACAGTTAGTCAGGTATTTTAGACTATTGGTTTCTAACATACGTAGGTGACAGGCTAACCCAAAGTGTCACCAGATAAGGAAAAAAAAAACAACCTTTTTTCAGTTTTTTCTCCCCGTTTTGGTTATTTTTTACGCACCATGTGAGAAGTTTAGAGTGGAAATCCCTCTCTGTAGAGCTGCTAACAGCTGGTAGACATCTGAAATGTGACCAGAGGCCCCAACCCACTGCTTCTTTGTGAGGGGTCACAAGTCAAAAAGATTGGGTTTTATCTTTAAAAATTCACCGTCTTTTATAAGATCATCATATATTTTTAAATGCAATCGTAATCTGAAAAGCTACTAGTAGCTACAGCTCTTAAATAAATGCAGTGCAGCAAAACTGCAGTACATCCCTCTGAAATGTAATGGAGTAGAAGTATAAAATAGGATTAAATGAAAATACTCCAGTACCAAGTACAGTACCTCGAAAGTACGGTCCTTGAGTAAATGTACTTACTCACTTTCCACCATTGCCAGAATGATCGACTTTCACTGGACATTTTTCTGAATAAAATCCAACACCCAACTCTCTGGTTTTTATTCCCAAAAGCAAAGCCCTACCAAAGTAAATACCATAATGGGAAAAGCTGGAGAATATTCATTTTCCACTGGATTTACGCTGTTTACCTCGGCCTAATGGTTTCACCAAACGCTGCGAGACTCTCCAGCTACACTTCAACACTGTGAGCCTCTTGATGTAAGTCATCTCCTTCTTCTCGTCACTGGGGATAGTTTAAAACAATAACAACATGTATCAGTTTCCCAGTTTACTGAGCCGAGTCTCTCTTGACATCTTTCTTGAGGGAGGGTTGTTTATTTAGGAGGGTAAACACTGACAAGACCAGACCCAAAGTAATGTCTTTCTGTGTCAAGTATACGCTGCCTCACACATGAGGAAATGTTATTTTCCCTTCACTCCCTGAGACTCCTACACATAATTAAGCTTTGAATATGTCCTCATAACTTTTCCCTCTCGGGTAGAATGAGAGAAGCAGGGAGTTAATCAATCTTCCCCTGACATCGATCAGTTATTTCCATTAGTTCACGGCCTGTAAATCGCTCTGCTTGAAGCTGATGGCCAAGCAGTGACATCACTCTCTGAAATACTGAGCTCTCATTGGTCGTTGGGTGTCTGTGGCGAAGGACTGCAAAAGTTTGACGTCTGGATTAAAGCCTTGATTCTGCAGATAAGATATGTTTTACTAGCCATTAAAAATGTCTATAAAACTCTATTTTCTTCCCATTTTATTAACTAATTTAAGTTATATTTCATGTTTTGTATATTTTATGTTCCTACATGATGGATTAAAGGCTGTTTGAAAGAAATACCTCATCATTTCTACCCAAAAATACAGAGTTTTTTAAAAAACATTTAGACGTTTCTACAATCTTGTCGTTGCCAGACAACCAGTGGAGAGAAGAAATAGTCCAGGACACACATTTATCATTTTTACATACATCGGTTTTGTAAGTTTCAAACAGGCGAGATATAACATGTTAATTAGTGAGCTTCTCCCCCTGTTTCCAGTGTTTGTGCTAAACTAAAATAATCTCCTGCCGGCGGTACTTTTATATTATATTATATTAACTTTTCCTTTAAAGCCCGAATCCCATGACTACATTTCAAATCAGTTGAGTAACACATTTTAAAGACATCAAGTGTAAAAACAATTAAAAACAATGTGTTATTTGTGCGTAATTGTAGAAAATACATTTTTCCTGCGGTCGTCAAAATCCTCAAATGACCAGAAACAATACACGAAAGTATCTTAAAAAAAAAAAAAAAAAAGCCTAAATATTCCTGATAAACACAGGGAGTCATACAGCCAGAATCATTAGGAAATATGCTGTCACCAACTATTTTATTCCCAGTGATTTGGCGCGACCTCCATCAGAAATGGCTCAGCTGTAGTTGGAGAGCCGACTGTGTCCAGCAGGGGGCAGTGGCGCATCACTGCGGCAGATAAAACACTGTCTGCGGGGACATCTGCAGAGAAGAGCGTCATGTGTCATCACGTTGTGCTTCAGATTACGTGGGCAGGACTGATCATCTCAACCATCTGTATCAACAGCCTCTGAGCCCTGAGGTGCCTTCATGATGAGTGCGACACTGGCTGCTGTGTCAGGAAGAAGTCACACAGGAATGTATAGCACATTAGGATTTTATTAGGTCAACACCTGCTCCAGTAGCTACAAAGGGACTCTATTGATTCATATTCTTATCCATCACAATTTACAAACCAGTATAAGACATTAAGTGATTTCTTTCTAAAGCAGATGTTTAGCATTTGAAACACCACACCTGCTCTCAAGAGATTATTGGTGCAAGACGAAAGGCAATTTGGTCTTTTAATTATACATAAATAACTGATAAATGAATGCCGTAAGTGACAGAATATTGGCATTTAAGTGGACACACTTGAGTGCCTTATTTTTTTGTAAGTGCTAAACCAGAGGGATCATCTTCATTCAAACATAATCACATTTGTGAATCACACTGATCCACACTGCGCTCTCCTCTCTTCATTATACATGTATAAAAGCTGGTGCACAGTTAAAATACTTACTATGAAAATCTGTGAATACTAAATGGAGTTATGAACTGTCTCCAGATCAGCGTGCAATACGAATAACTTGACACAGCCACTGAGGAGTGTGAGCTATGACTTTGTATTACATGTTGAGGACTATTTCATACGCATTTAAACTTAAACATATTCTCAGTAATTCTTCTCTTCGTCTACTTTTCCACATTGTACCCAAGAGTAAACACAGTAATCCCAAGTAATCTAGTACGAGTGAGTCCCTTTGCACGTTATTGTTGGATAGAATTTGAGATCAACAAAAGTAATTAAAATAGATTTTTGCTGAAATATCGTAGTGAAAGAACACTGACTGCATTAGACGGAAGTTATGCTGTTATGTCACAATCCGGAAGAAATTCCACAGAAGTTTACTTTAAAACTTGTTTCCCTTGTAAGGTCAGGATAAGACCCACAGATCAGTCTTTGCAGAGTGTTATTGAGTCAGATATTCAGCATGTTCTCATATTGTAATGTTGATGGTCAGGATGCTACTTTGGCTTGTTTTTAGCAAATTCAAACAAACCAGCGGTCAAAAGAGCTGTGTTTGTAATGTGTACCGGAGTAGCTTTCTTTTCCGTTCTTCTTGAGTGAAACAGTGCACCTATAACGTATTCATTTCATAAAGTAGGTTTTGCCACGATACAGACTCACCAAGAGTTAGAAATACAAGTGAATTTATACAGATGATCTGCATTTCATAATTTCTTAATTATGTGACTTCTAAAACCAATTGGCTTCACCAGGGACGATTTAGGTGTCTCCTAACAAAAGGTGGGGAATACTCTTGTGTATTATATTTGTAATGAATCTAGATTACTTTGTAGAAATTTGTGACATTAAATGGTCTTTTTCTGTTGTTAGTATATATATAAAAAAGGCCACCTTAAATACCCTTTGATTCAATCTTATAAAACAATAAGGAGTAGAGGATTAAGAGTGGTCACCCACAAATGTCTCCGAAACACTGAGAAAAGCAAAGTGCTGAAACACGTCCGCCTCCTCTGCTGCTGTGCATTATTAAAAATAATTTAACACTTATTTTCCACTGATTTATTTTCCGGTCGGCACCCATTAAGCTTTATAGACATTTAAGTGGAGCTTTTTTGTTTGATACAACAATAATCCCCGGACACTTGGCTAAAAACCTTTTAAAGGCTCCGTATTTAAACCAGTGACAGTATAATTAAGAGAAGAGTTTTAAGTACTCTTTCAGCCCTGGCCATCCTACTTGTGTTGGAACAGTGGTACATTTCACTGCGTCTCATTTCTCTCAGTCCGAAAGTGAAAGTCCAAGTACTACTGTGCTCCTATGATCAGCCTTCTGACATGATGGCTATCATCCAGCTTTAATCACCGTGTGGCCCGTACATCACACACGGCATTTATTCAAGGCTGTCAGGATTATCTGGATTAATTACAACAAACCTCTTGATTCCAGTTGAGTCAGGGTTGGGTGGATGCCAGAGCTAATGAGCTGCCTGTCTCTTCTTTTTTATCTCTTCACATTACTGTCAAACTGTTGTTTATTATCTTCATTTAACAACGTTGTTTCCTCTCTATTTTATGACACCACCCACCAGACAGTCATCTCCTTACTTCTTCCCCCCCCCCCCCCCTGGTTTTCTCCTCTGTGTATGACATGTTGATCTCTTTCGAGCTGTTGTGTTTGTCTTTGCATCATGGAATGTCAGAAATAGAAACTTACTCTAAAACTCTCCCATAGCTCATCTATGCAGGTTCACTCTCGTATTGTTCATGAGCCAGGGACTCGCTGTTTGCAGCTGGTGTAAATTCACCATCTTTGACGGCGGGTAGATGCTCACTGGGACGATGGCATGAACTCTTCTGGGTTTGAAGAGCTCATTTCCCCACTTTCCCCACTCATAAAGACACCAAGATTAAAGCAAACAGTTTGGAGATGGAGAAATAGATAGTCTGGGACAGTGATCATAAACAAAAAAACAGAAAAAGTAGAGCCTGAGTGAAGCAGGGAAGAGTGCAGGAGTCTGACATTTTCCCACACTGCTCCCGGCCAGGGAGTCGAAAGGAAGAGGTCCAATCCCCGGAGTATAAAGCTCTCCTCGGTTTTCTCCTCCCCTGCTCTTCCCCTGGTATTAAACTTCCTCTCCTCTGTTAACACCACCCTCACTTACAACTAACACGTAAACGCTGCGGAGGCAGGGCTCGCGGGTCAGGAGACAATAAACAACCCCTGGATTTGTTTTCTGATCTCTAACAAGAGAGTTTAGTTTGTGCTCATCCAGCTGAAACATCTCTCAGTTATAAAGATTTCATGTCTCCTGCTAAATGAATAAATGACGTCAGTGTCGGTTAATTAGAGGATCAATCAAACAATAAAAGATGCCAATGTCATGTTCTGAGACAAATCCATTAGCAACAACACACTTAAATCTCTCTGTGACTGCAAACATTCAAATTAAAATACATTGTAGATTAATGTCATTGAGTGCATTCTTTTAACCTCGGCAGCTGAGGATATTTTTAGAGCGAACATTGGGAACGGGAATGAAGATGTAAACCACAAGGCTCTGGTGAATACACATATGGTGGTGGAAGTGGTCCCATATGACCATTAGGGGCCCACTCCTCTAACCCTGCAACCCTACTGCAGCCCCCAAACACTCCCTTCATCTTCCCAGATGCAAGACATGAAAGTTGATCTCTGGACTCAGCCGTTGCATTATCTCTGGTTTCAGATACAGCGTCGACAAGTGAAAGGACTCTGTAATCGTGTGTGTGTTGAGCCCCTGTTGTAAAAGTCTGAATCGCCCTCTGCATAGGAAAGCCCCTCGGGGCATAAAGTAAGCTGTGTGGACAGCATGAGGGAAAACCAAATTTGGTAAAAGATACAGTGGCCAAAGCTGAAAATATGTGAGCATTAGTGAACTATGTTGGCAGTGATTCACTTCTGTCTTTTTAATAGCTTGTCATAGTAGAAAAAGCACAGGTGTTACGAATAACTTTAACAATCAGCCCGTTGTATTTCTAACAGTGAGACAGCATGAACAATGCCAGGACCCCGAAACTGAAGCAGCTAAATAGAATTCAGCCGTCATTAATGTTATTATTTACACCTGTGCTTTTCCTAATGTGACGTGTCAAAAATGTCTTCTGTGTCTGCTGTTTGTTCGGAGCTGCACCTGAACGCAGCACAATCAAAGCGTAAAGGCCTTTCTGTACTTTGTCCCGCAGCACACTGTCACTCATGAGACTCATTATTCTATCTGGTAGTGTAGCGGCTATTGTGACAATAAATATTTCCAAGGACAGCCTCAGACCAATCTTACTTTTTTCTTGCTTTTTTTTTTTTTTTTTTTTGCACCTAAGCACAATGATTTATTTTTAACCAAATCAGAATTCCTGTTGAGCTACTCCACTATCTTTCCACTCCCCCGAGGGTTCACTATCTCCTGGTTGTGAATCTCTGCCCTACACTACTGATATTACAGATTTGACCTATTTGTTATTTGTACTGCTACTTTGGTGTAAATACATTTTAGAATTGAAATATTTATTCTGTTAATGGATAAGAAAATTATCTGCAACTACTTTGATAATCATTTAAGTAATTTTACTAGCTGGCTCCAGCTTCTCAAACCTATAGATTTTTCTACAAAGCTTACTCTTCTATGACAGTAAATACGTTTAGATTTTGCACTAGGGGAGTAGGACAAAACAAGATATTTTAAGACATCACTGTGGACTCTTGGAACCAGTGATGGGCATTTTTTGCTATTTTGTTGACATTCTTTAGACTTAATGATTAACTAGTCAATCAATAAGATAAGCTGTAGTTTAAACAATATTAAAAACAATTGTTAGTTGCAGCCCTGATACATTTACTTTAGTATTTGATATCTGTGTCTCCTCAGTCTAAGAGTTCAGCAGTGACAACATTTACAAGAATTATTACGAGATCACAAGAGACACTTTCAGTCGTTGTTGTTTTATTACAGAAGACAGACTTGCCAGTTATGTGGCAGCCACAGTATTTAAAAAAATACAGGTCACATTCATGTCTTCAAACCACTTTGTTTCAAACAAACTGCAGGTAACAGCAGATGATGGTCATGTCAGCTGTTTTCAGTCGGCAATCTTAATTCAGGAATGCCACTGCCATTTAGGAATACCTTAGAGGGGTAGTCTATAATAACTACAGTCTGGTCTCTAGAAATCATTTACAACCTTATCAAAAACTAACATTCAGACCACTTTCATTAATGATATCTCTTTACATAGTAGGGGACATAATAATGTCAGTAATTGGTATAACATGGCTCCAAAAACAAAAACAATGCAATTCCAAATTGTTTGCATCATACAAATTATTTTAAGAAAAAAAAAATAAACATGAAAGATCTGGCTCCACACCCCCCACCATCCATTATAACACATTTAGTGGGGCCACAACTATCCTCTGTAAACTTTAAATACCGGTCAATGTCAACACCTCAACTTCAACGGCAACAAAAGCAAATGAAATTGTAAAGCCTTATTAGTTTATGTTCCTTTTATACAACAGAAAGCTGTGTTTTATTACAATAACAAAAGGAAAGGGAAAACCTTTTATGGATTCTGTCTGTTTGTGACTGTAATGTGCCTCTGATGGAAGACTGGAATAAGCATATAAGTCCTATCAATAGAACAAATAAATGGAATAAAGCTGTATTTTATCAGGCCTGACTGAAAAATTATAAATCACCATCTCTAAACACAGAAAACCGTCTTTACATGGCTCCGTGAGGAGTGGTCATCATTTACAGAAGTATACTTAAATGATAAAAGCTTTTTACAACAGAACAAAACGGTCATGGTGTCGCTTTGAATACACTCTTACACATACAGCGTTCGTACAGCATGTGTGGAGTCATTTGTACACTTATGCAATAAAGCACAGTGTTACTTTCATCACAGCTTGGCCCTCGGAAAGCACAACATTTTAAGACATGAGCGGTGAGAAGAATTTCAGCATCAGGGAGGGCACTGGCGGGCTAACATGGCTACGAGACCTGAGACTCAACTTGGCAATACTGGAATATCTAAACAGGTGCATCTTAACCCTTTAAGAGCCACAAATAGAGGCTGTAGCTGTGTCCCAAAATCCATACTACAAACTAACTCTAAGCAGGATTTGAGTGTCGTGAGCTCACAGTAGAAAAGGAACACAATCAGGTAAACACAACAGTCAGTAAGCATACAAAAAACACCACCTGCTTTTTGAGTGTACTGTACTGTTGATGGACCCACAATGCAATGCACAAAAGACATGCAGGAGCGGCTCACAGCGGCTAATGCTGTAGTTTGATTGACAAGTCGGTGCAAGTATTCTATAATTTTCTATGTTGATTTTGTGTATACAAACAGCAAAAACAGTATACTATAAAGATTAGTATATAGTACATACTGCATGTATACAGTTAGTATGTTGTATGGAAGTGGGACACCGTATGTGTTTTCTTAGCATTTGTTTCCTAAAACTTTGATGATATCCTCTATTTTTGTTTATCAATAAACCCAGAACCAACAATGAATTAACTTTACTAACAAGTATCGTCTGTGCAGTCTAAACATTTACATCGGTTTGTACTATTTGATAACAAGAAACATTTTTTTTTAGAGTGACATTTGTGAGCCTCTTTTTTTAAAGATTTAAATCTTCAGTGAAAATGAATAGGCTTAGCGAGTGCCATCCTCAGGGTAGAGAAGCAGGAAAGTGTCAAGAGACAGACGAACATGTTGTTACTTTTGGTCTCATCGTGGGATTTGTGCGACTGCAAAAAATATGTTGAATATTACCAGACTTATCCTTTAACACGACCTAGTAAAAACACAAGTCATACAACATAAATGCAGAGGTGGTAAAACAATAAGTTTAGATACTGAAAGGCTGTTCCAGACGATCAGACGTCTACAGATCCACTCCCGTTGGGTCCCTCATAGATACACGTCCATGGTGTTGAGAATCATGTGCCGGCAGAGCGGGCAGTTCTGTTGGTATATGGGCTGCCTCAACAGGATGTTCGTACAGTCTCTACACAAGCAGAGGTGCCTGCATGGCAGCAGCACCACCGTCTTGGTACAGTCTTGACAGATCACACACTTCTTTCTGTCCTCCTGCTCCTTCAGCAGAGTCAGCAGATTCTCAGCAGGCAGAGGTTTACCGTCTCTGCCTGAAGACGACTGCTTCTTAAGTGGTCTGTCTGTGCTTGATGAGGGCAAAACTAAATCCAGCAGCTCCTGGTGGGCTCCATCGCCTGCCCTTCCATCTGGGGGGTCCCGCCTCTCTTCTCCGGGGTCGCCATCGCCGCGCACTCTGTTGTTGTTGTCCCTGTTGAGCTGTGTCCTCAGAGCCAGGCCTAGCTGGCTGCTGAGTCGAGACAGCTGCTGCCAAAGTCCTCTCTCTAGCAGGTAGAGGTGATGGAGTATTCTTTGCAGGCGCTGCATGGCACCGCGTACAAAATGTCGGGTCCTCTGCAAGGCTGAGGTGAGGCGGTGGAGAGCCAGATCAAGTCTTCGCAAGGCAGGGAAAGAGTTGATGTAATCCACAATTCGCGCAGCAGCCTGTCGGGTCAGCTCTGGATTCAGATAGGCGGTGGTAGTTAGAGCGATAGTAACAGTGAGCAGGAGCCCATAGACGTTCAATATGAAGATGCTGATAAACATATGAACCAGCGAGACCAGAAAGTCCAACACCAGTTTACACGGTGACCACAGGAAAGCCGAAGTCCCAACCAGGCTGCTGTACAGAAAGGTGAAGGAGGTCAGCGTGAACTCCAGCACCTTCTGCAGCGGGCTGGAGACCGTCTGCCACACACTCACCACCACAGAGTAAACGTTCTGGGTGGCAATGAGTGCAAAGTTGACCACAGTGTTGGTGAAATACACCACCAGGCTGACAGCGATGCCACAGCCCTCCAGCAGCGACAGCAGACCTCGACACAGCTGCTCCTTCCCACGAAGCAGGACGTGCATGGACAGGTAACCCACCATCTTCAGGCTCTCCAGCAGCCCCTCCAGAGCCAGCACCAGGCCCCCCAGCATGGTGACAGAACCGTGGGCTACGTTTGACGTAGCTTCTGCCATGGACATCAAGCAGAACACGGAGAAGTTTCCCAGCTCCACCACCGAGTTGAGGAGGAGGGTGGGCAGGCTGGTTATGAAGGTGAGGACCGCCAGGATAGTCCGCACTACGGTGTGGACGATGAGGAAATTCAGGTCCAGCAGAACGCAGACGGCTTCCAGGCATTTTCCAACAGTGGAGATAATAAAGTCCACCAAACCCATGGTAATGTTTCATGAACTCTGAGTCCAGCTACCTATCGGTGCTCTCAGGTGGTCTCCACGGCTAAGTCCATGTCGTGTTTATGTGTCCCGGGCGAGATACTCAGACGTTAGTTAACGTTACATCTTGTTGGCTCGTCCTTTGTGTCAGGCGAAACAATGCACCGTTCCTTGTTCCGTTAAAAGGACGATACAAGTCGTACCCTCGTATTTGTCCGGTGCACACGACGAGCTAACATAGTAAACACACGCGCTGCAGTGGCGGATGTTTAGTTTCAAACGAGAGGCTGACACTTCCGTTTGTTTTCCTTGGTTTCGTTTTGGCTCTTCGTTCACAACATGGTCCAGAAACATTTCACTAGTTAAACGGTCGGTTTGCAAAACATCTAATCCGCAAAACCAGCAGGCGAAATCAACAGAGACGGAGAAAAGGCGTGAGAAAAACACACAAAAAGCTTCGACATGTTTATCGTCGTTACTGTGGCCGCCATTGTTGTTTTGGTCGCGTCACATTGACGTCACCACTTCTTTCCGGTGAGATTGCGAAACATCACAGAAGCATGTTTTAATATAAATAACGAATAACATATAAATATCAACCTAAATAAAAATGAAGACATTTATAAAAGTGCAGTAACGGAATTAATATAATAATGCTATTAATAACTGTTGAACATAGTTATACTTTTTTACAATTTTGGTGAAAAATAACAAGAAATGTAATTAGCAAAACATCATATCCACTAAACAAAATTACAGATTTAAATACGAATTTTCCCCTATGTTTATTTTTGTTTTAAAAAGTTGAAATGAGCTCAATTCTCTCCCTTGCAGATGAGTTTAGTTGTGTTCGTTCTTATTTCAATCAACTGACTCTTGGCTCTCAAGTATTTGATTTGTAATTGTTAACAATATAGAGAAAGGATTCTTTGTCCTTAGAAACTGAGTGTGTGTGTGTGTGTCTGTGTGTGAGAGAGAAAGAGAGAGAAATGAAAAAAACAGCAGTCAATTTTTTTTTGCATTGTGATCTTTTATGCCATCACCAGGGTTTTCCAATTTCCCAATCTCATTTACATTGACACAATGTCACTTGTTGAGCCATACTCTCCCATTACATCAGCCACTTTAGTATCAATGAAACACAAAAGCTTTGCAATCCTGAACAATATCAACAGTATTTCCTTCCTTGGCTTGTACTTCATCCTCCCCATCTGAGCTTTTTCAACACTAGCAAGAGGAAACTGTCTGATACGATCATGGGAAATCCTGTTCCAAGCCATTGGACACTTTGACAAACAGCATTTGTTTAAGCATTTAATGACACAACAGGGATTATCCTATAGGAACAGTGCAAGAAGCTATAAAAGGTACTGTGCGTTACTTTGTCTCTGCTTCTAGACCTGCTCCTTTTATGGTAGCCAACCTTCCCTCTGGTCCGTTAGCAGGACAGTCGTCAGCTTCCTTTGTTTGTTTTCTGGTCAACCAAAGCCTTCCTCTCTGAAGGACGAGAGGTTACGATAGACATGCTTTCATCTGAAACCTCCTACAGCTTTACTTAAGTGTCCTTAATGGATACTCCACAATTACATGTCTACTTTAGCACTCATTCAGCTCCCTGGTATCAAAATTCACTGACATACATTTTTACGAGTGTGGCCTCTCGCTGAAATGATGTTAAGATGGAGGCTATTTAGTAGAAACAAGATCACTTTTAAAATTTGTGTTGGCACACAACACCCACAGCTGCCTCAGATTTATCAGCAGTCTTCATGTTGCTTTCATTCACATTCACTCAGCCAGCAACCCAAGAGCATCACTCCCGCTGAGACAGAGATTGGCCATTTGTCAATGACGACAAGCCCTGAAATCCATCTTTAACTAAGAACTGGACGCTGTCTCTTCAGTTAAAATAAGGAAATACCCTCAAAAATAAATGGCAGAAAAAAAACACCACACAGGGGCACCAACATGGGAAACAAAAGAAGCTTGCAAAGGATGAACCGGAGACAGCAAGACAAAACCAACCCCTTGACATGTTTCCTACAAGGAGCCGAGGGCCCAAGGACGACCCCCACCCTTTAAAGAAACTTAACCACCTTTGTCCGCTCTTCCATCCCCCAGAAACATCTCTTTATCACTCTGTCAGCCCCAAATCAATTCAGCCGTGTACTCACAGCTACTTGTCTTGTTACATAGCTCTAATATAGTTAAATTGTTATCTATAAAGTAATTAAAACGTAAAAGTAATCACCTACTATACAGCTTCAAGCTCTATTTTTGAGAGAAAAACTGGCTTGTGATCAGAAATATCAGATATCAGACTTTTCAAAGACTGACTTTTGCAGAAATAAAACCCTATCACCAGACAAGAACTCTGATATTCTGCAAAAAACTTTATTATGTTAAAAAGACAATAACATTTTCCGAAATGTTGAACTATTCCTTTAAGGTTTGGCAAAGATTGTAGTTATGGTTAAAAAAGCCATAACGACTTCATTCCTGTTAAGTTGGCTCGTAACATGACGTCATTGATTTCTGTGTTCTGTGTCAGACGTTCAGACATTTCCAGATTACAGTTCTACAAATTAATTATGTTTTAAAGAACACAATATTTTCAAATGGGCTGAATGTGTTGGTCAAACTCCAACACATTTCAAGATAGTGTATCCACTGTCCATAGTGAATTAAGCATTTCGGCCCCGACCAGTCTCCCCGCAATTTCGAAAATCTGTCATTGTGGCCGTGACTTCAAGTTTTGTTGTGTTGTGTTCCCAGACTTTGTGGTTCATTTCGGGTTGTAGAGTTCAGATCATCGGATTCAATGATGACTTTGGCTGCCAGCCAGTACACTGGACTCGCACACATCTACATTCAGAGTGCATGTGTGTGTGTGTGTGTGTGTGTGTGTGTGTGTGTGTGTGTGTGTGTTTTAGAGAGAGAACAGGGGGTAGGCGGCAGACCAGAAGCTTCCCTGGGAAAACTCAAACTGTGAACAGTCTAAATCACTGGAGTGCAGACTGGTTCGAGACCCCGAGCAGGACCCTGCATTCCTCAGAAACCCTCCGCCTCAAACCCGCTGCCCCTCTACACTCCGGGCAGGCGAAAGAGGGAGTGACGGAAGACTGAGAGAAAAGGTGGGGAAATGAGGAGTGGGAAAAAAGACTAATTTGAGAAAAGAACACAGTGCTGATTTTATTGCTGTGACTCAGAGAGATATGAATAGGATGAGTGTGGAGGTCACTCAGCAAGACATTCCTGTTCTTTGAGTGGTCTTCTCAGGACCTTGTCTGTGCATCTGCAGGATGTTCATGAGTCTGCAGGCTGTAGTCGCACAGCTTCCTGCTTCATGATTCATTGTTTCTGACAAAAAAAAAAAATAAATTCCATGAGATCATTTGCAAAATAGCTAACAGCGATGTCAAACATTTCACACTTTAGTTCATAATGATTTCCAATACGGCTACAACTAACAATTATTTTCATTATAAATAAATCTGCCGGTTATTTTATCAGTCAGTCATTTCCCATAAAATATCAGAAAAGTCTGTGTCTAAAATCTCCAAATACTTTCTTGACTATCTCATTTGATAAAGAAACGCAAAAAACTCTGACATGTTATGACTACTAAAATCTACTTCAAATCAACTCATTTGCGTTCTTAAAGTCTGTTTACAGACTATTATTATTTTTAGTGCAAAATCAAGTTGAACTTTTCTTGATTTTGATTTTCTTGACACTTTGAAATTATCACTCTACGCTGACAGATTTATTTCACTTTTAAAGAAAATACATTTTTTACAACTGAATTCCAGACAGAAAGGACTTGATAAACCTTTGCAGAGTAAATTAAATTATAATTGCCCCAAGCAGAGAAAACAAGTTGCATTACTAAACTGAAGTCATTATCATTTTTTATTCATCTTCCTTTTCTCTTCTTCTTAATACCAAACTCTTCCCAGGCTGAGACACTGAAGAAACATGTCAGTGGGTGGATTTATTATGATGAATGCCCCCTATTACATATAATCACCATGGAGAAGCGATGTTCAATTCTTGGCCCATATGGTTATCAAAGTGTCTCTTTGTCACAATCCCTGCCGTTGTGACGGAGTTTAGGAGAAATTCAAATTTCTCTCCCACTCTTCCTCCGAGCCCCCTCACCATACCAGTGCACACTCGAAGCCCCCCGTCCTCTGGAGCAACTCGGACAATAGCCGTCTCTCATGCCGGGCGGACTACCCCCCAAAACAACTTGCTCTCGGGTCTGGCCTCAGTGGCTTGGAAAGAATGACTTATTTTCCTCCATTTCCTTCCTTCAGGCCTTCCTCAGCCCATGAGCACAGCGCTGTGAGCCCCGCTGAGGTAAACAGAAGTCCTGTGTATTCATCAATCACAAAGGAATGGCACACACAGGAGAGTGTATGGTCAGGACACTCAAGTCATCAGGAGTGGAAATCTTAAAAGAGCCAAGTTCAATGGGCAGGCTTATAGTTAAGTGAAGTACTTTTTTATGAATCACACGGTTTATGTGCAACTGCTAATTTTATTTAGAGCTACAACCAGAAGCTGGTTAGTTTAGTGATAAATGACTTGTTTATAAATTACGCCGTATGTGTGCAACTGCTAATTACATTTTTGTTAGGGATTAATTGGTTTTGTTTGGCGGGTTAATAGCTGGAGGTTTTCCCGTGTCAGCAGGTTGAGAAACATGCTCTGATAGCATATTTCGGGGCGTTACAGTCCCTGGGAACTCTGAGGGGGATGTTGCTTCTATTTTCCTTTTTCAGTCTCATTCCCAAAACCATTGCCCCCTGATATTCCCAAATGCCCTGTCCAGGATGTATCATATTAAATAAAGGGTGAAAGGGGACATTCTTGCCAATTTTAAGAGGGCTTTTGAAAAAAATGGGTTTCTCCAAATGTTAAACTATAGACCCGAATACCTCGTACCACGCCCACGTCACATAGCAGCCTTGAAGATTTGGTCATAATTCAAAGTGGCTGAACAATGAAGTAGTTTAGAGAACGACTTTGCTATCGCTACATACCATAAGGACTGTGCTTCACCCCAAAGGAAATGAAAATATCAACACGGTGGTTTACACCCTTATTTATGTTCATATAGAATCTTTTTTTAAAAGCATACACTGACTGGCCTCTTTTTTTTTTTGTTGTAGTGTACATGCTAGTTTCTTGACATATAATGTAATCAAGATAAAACATATAATGCAACGTCATTGAGCAACATAAAACCTTTTGTGTGTTAAGCACATTGTGAGGGGTCAAAAAAGTGCAATTGTAACCCTCTCTGTGGCAGCAATGCAGCAACCCAGAGACAATTAACACGACTTCACAGCAGAGAGAGAGAGATGTTAGGATATGTTATCAGTATTTGCCTCATATTTCCATCAAAACAGAGTGACAGCGCTCGTATCTCGACCATCAGATCCCCCCTGATAGCTTTAGAATGGAAGGAAAAACAGAACGCCAGTGATATCTGGTGAACAAAGGATGTTTCGACTAAAAGCACCCGTAAAGCAGACGCACTTTCCTCCTGTCTTTCTGTTTTATGTTTGCTGTTCACCTGCTTTGAACATTTGGAAACAACAGAAACTAAAAATAAAGAACCGCAGACAGACCCAGGGTATATTCATAAGAAAACAGGTTGTTGTTAAAGGAAGTCTGAATTTTGGGAATTTTTCTTATTTGCTTTTCTTGCAGAGAGTTAGATGTTTCGTGTCTGGACGTTAAATAAAATGCTTACCTTAACTATGGTAAACTTAGCTTAGCTAAGACTGAAAACAGGCGAAACAACCAGCTGTGTTCAAAGAAAACAAAACCCGTACACTACAAGCTGTAAACTTAAAACTGTGAACCCTCCACATATGACAGCCAGCTGTTCGCTCCGTCTTCCAGCGTGGCTTTTCAGATCAGGTAAAAACACAACATGTCAAACAAACAACTTCTTTTCTATAACCTGGCCCTTCGAATTTTGTGATGTCAAGAAACAAGGTAATGTTGAGATTACACTGTTTTATGACTATAAGGACATTTAGCAAACCAATCATTTCTTCTTCTAAAATCTTTCCTGATACACGCCAGACTTCTCTACCTCACACAGGGCTTTCACATTCGCAAGGCAAGAGTTTGGCAGACAAACACACAGGAAAAAAAGCTTCCCAGAAGCTCTCTCACGGCCTCTTTATTTGGTTGCCACTAAATAAAAACAAATTAAAAACATATCTAAAAAACACAGCCTGAAATAGCGCAGTGAAATTGCCGATAAACCAAAACTAACTAATATTCTCGAAACACTCTAATGGCCATGACCAAATGTCCTGATCCAACTAGAATTAAATAAAGCTCACAAAATAAACAAGCCATTCGGTGGTCCTCTTTTTCAGGCATGTGGAATCACAATCACGTGGAAAAGACTTAAACAAAAGTAACGACAACCGCTCCATCCTTCTTGAAAACTGTCTCGTCCTCTGAGGACGTTCACTGTCCAGCTGTTTGTGCACTGCTGTCAGAAGCAGACCTCTTCTCCACTGCAGGCCCATTCTCAAGAGTGAGTTTTGTATCATTGCGAGCTCTTTCCTATGTGGCTCTGACCTGCACACAGAGGCAATCCACTTGGCAGACACAGATGGCAGACGCGCAGTGAAGGTTACAGAGATCAGTGTTCACGACACGTCTCACCGTTCTATGATTTGTTTCCAGCTACACAGGCTGTGATAGTTCACACGGGATCAAATAATACTGAGATTAAACGATTGTTGTAACTGCACTGACTGTTTTATCACCGTGTGTGCAACGTTTAGAGAAGAGTTGTATTGTTTGTGACACACATTGGTCTCTCGGGTCTTCTGATCAGAGTTTCTTTGTGAATAACGACCCTCAACCCTTTGTTCTGCACAATTCCTATTCACATTACAAAATCCTCAAAGACTAGATAAAGACTTAAAGACACTTTTTGTCTTTGCAATTTCTTTGGTTTTTGTGTCTTTCAATTGTCGCTAGTTCTGTTTGCGGATTTTCCAGGCAAACATTTTTTGTTTAAGCTACGTGACTAAGTTAGAAAACAAATATTGATCAATATATCGTCATGAAAGTTTGTTACTCTCAAATATTGATATTGTATCAGCCTCAACAATCTAAGTTAGGCTTTAGCTATCCGTTTTATTCATCCAGAAACTACTCTAATTTATTTACAGAGAGGCTCCTGTGTATATATATCGTGTTACTCTCCAGTCTGTGGCAGCAGACTGCAGCAGACAGATTTGTTTAATTATGTTGACTTGGATCAAGCAAAACAAAATGACCTGGTATCTGACCAACAGCACCGTATTTTGTGTCATTTCCCTGCAGCCCTCTAGGTACTCTGTGGAATTTGTTTTCATTCCTTTCTTACATTTTGGCAAACACTGCAGTTATCCAAAGCCTAACAGTCAAAACCACGTTTACGGTTAAACTGCTTTACCTATCAGAGGAGTGCAGGAGGTCAGCACCATGTAAATGACATGCTGTTCTCTGGCAGGCACCATGTTTTTACATGGTAAAAACACAACACCCTCATTATGTCCACATTAAGCTTGGCATCTAGCAAAAAGAGTGAGACATATTATCAGTTTTTTTATAAAGGGGTGGAAGTAGATAAATATTATCTTTGCAACAGTTATTGATGGAGAACAAAATTCATGAAAGTCATGCTAGTTTTCACCAGTCACGGTTTCCTATTGACAAAACACAAGTTATAGTACTCTTGATGGAGAAATGTATCATGTTGTAATGTTGGAAACACCAAAGTACTGTAAATTATAACTTTCTCACCAGACCTCCGCCTTCCTGCTGCTCACTTAAGTGCCTCTTTTTTTTGTTTTTGTTGCACACTGCAAAAAATAGCAACACCAATCGTTGATCTCGTATCCTGAACTAATGTTAGTCTATTCATTGAAATAAATAAAACACAAAAGAGCGGAGACCGATTTGTTTCAAACAAATAATGTGTTGGGGGAAAATTACGCGTTTCAGACCACCGAGTGTTTGTGCGCCTGAATGAGTCATACAGACGGACATTTTTTTTTTTTTTTTTTTTTTTACAGTGCAGGACCTCCTGTCTGCCCCTCCTGCATCATCTGCCTCCCCGCGCGCGCTGCACCGTCGCTCCTCTTTTTGCCTCTCACACAGTTTTCCAGGAGGACCAGTCCCTGTCAGACTCCCTCCATACACACCCCAGCACGGACAGCTGCAGTGCCCAGCAACAACCATGGCTGCACGGGGCACTTCCTCTCTGCTCGTCGGACTTCTGGTCCTCTTTCACACCTGGGGAGGTGAGTGGCCCGAGAAACGTTTGATACTCCGTGAAACACGAGGGTTTGGACTGTTGTTGGTGGGAGATATATAAATATATGTGTGTTCCAAACTATCTTTGTGTCAAGAAGCAACACGGATAGACACGCGTGAAACACCACGAGACAGACAATAATTTAAAAGAACTTTGTCATCATGAAAGTCGGAATTATGGACCTGCAGAGTGTGTTGTAGGAAGAGTCATTTAAAAAAAAAAAAAAAAATCTTGCGCGAGCATACTCTGCCGAGGTCATGCGACAGAGCCAACAGGGAAAATTCAACTTTTCTTCATTTATGTTGAGTGTAGAAACCTCCCAAGAGACTCTCGGGAGCTAAAAGGGTCTCAGGTCAACTGTTGGCTGCAGAGGAACTTTACCTCCCTGCAGCTCATAGCGCCCTGTGCTGTAAGTGTAGCTCTGTAGGTGTAGCTCTGTAGGTGCAGCTCTGTAGGTGCAGCTCTGTAGGTGTAGCTCTGTAGGTGCAGCTCTGTAGGTGCACAGACCCCTGCTGCTTACATTACTTTTCTGTAAAGATCTACCCACCCAGGGTAGTAATCCTTCCAGCCTCTGCAGCCCTATGTTGTTGTAAGTGCTACATTGATTTTTAAAGTCCCCTATCACACACTGTTATTTCTAAAGAAATGATAGTACTGCACAATAACTTGAATGCTGTGGCTAATAACACTAACAAAAACAATTTCTATATTTAACTATATTTAGGTAGTTTTCAAGTGGACATGCCATGTTTTACGCCGCCGTTTCCCAATTACGATGAATTTCCTTTGCACTGCTGGTGTTCGCAGGTTGTGTGATTCATGAAAATTGAGGAATGCAGACTTTTAACAGTGTGAAAGTTTGAAACGTATGATGTACATGATGTGAATAACCACGTCAGGATTGTTGGACACCTATACTGTGAAACACTGTAATTGAAATGATCATAATGAGAAGTGATACTTTGCTAATTCCCTTGGTATATGCAGCCAAGGTGTGGTTAGTTTCAATAGTTTGCTGCATGTATTTTTAGCCACTGACATCCACAGAGGTCCGGTTTGTAGTCAGGGAGCTCTCCGTCTGCTTTCTGTCAGCTCTCGTCTGTTCCCAGCCGTGATCAAGTGGCTCAGTGCTTCCCGGGCAGCAAACTATGTTTCTATCGCACAGAAACACACAGCCAAACACAGTCCCAGAGTGAGATCTAGCTCTCACTGCACAGGTTTAGAGTGTGAAGACAAAAGAAAGTGCAGTTTATCATACTTTTTTTAAAAAAATCCAGCTGCGTGAGACTATAATAAAATAAGTTGGATGGCAACTTGAGAGATGCATGATGAGGTGCAGATGAATGTTTATTTTTAGAAGAGCGCGTGTGAGTGTAGATTTATTTGCGGTGGTATTTGGGTGAGAGGGGCATGCCACCTTACAGTTTCTTTCAACAGCCTTTTCTTTGCTTGTTTGTTTAAACAAGACGGGTCAATGTGTGCTTTTGCCCCCTACTCCTTCCTCTTTGTGAGCGTGACTTCCCTCCTCTCTTGCCCTCCCATTCCCCCGACGTCTTCACCTTTTCCTTATCCCTGTTTGTCGTCGAACACATGAAACTTTCGCCGCCTTGTCCCTGTGTTGTGCTGATCTCCTGTTTAAGTTCAGCCCGACCATTGTCTGAGATCTTTTCCAACTCTCTGCTCTTATCAAGTCCACTTCCTGTGCTTCTCCCTCTCTGGTGTTCTTCAGGCCTGGTGCCCTTCTCCTCTAATCCATATCGACCCTGACATTCATTGGATTACATTTTTTACCACAAAAAGGCACACACCTTCTTGTCTGTGGAGCTGTTTCCACTGTGTTGGATTTCAAGAGATATTGATAAGTCTGTATACAGACCAGCCAATCTACGTTAGGCTGCAAATAGCTATTGATTATTTTTCCTATAAATTAATGAGTAGTGTGGTCTAAATAATGTCAAGAAATAGTGAAAAATACCCATCACAACTTCCCAGAGTCAGATTTATAACTTTTTTTCTTATGGTCGATCAACAGCCCAAAAAAATCAAAGATTGGTTTACCAGCAAATCTTTGGCATTTTTGCTTGAAAAATCACTTAAGCAATGATGAAAATTGTTACAGATGAACTTTTTGTTAATTGAATAATCAAATAATTGACCGATCGCTTCAGCTCTATTGGTTTTAAGCAACTCCTCACGCCTTATGACAAAAAAACAAAAAGCTTTGACAGTGACTTTGTGGTTTCTCCCCCTCAAAATCTTTTAATGGTTATTATCTCAAGCATTTTATGATGTTGGTTAACATCCACTCAGGCCTGCTGGATCTGCAAAGAAACTCTGTTTGAATACACGCACATGTATGTGCACATGCAGCACACATGAGTGCTATTCTATCTGTGCCAGATCTCCGTCTCCAGCCCCCGATGACATCAGAGTTAAGACTGACGTGCTGTCGGACCACATTGGTGAGCCTCGAAAAGGATACTATTCACTTCCTGTGACATCAGCTAATCAAGCTGAGAAAGAAAGAGCAGCCACATTAGACCTCTCCCAATTAAAGGTCATCACTTTCTGCCGCGGCTGAGGGGCCGTGCTTCGGTTTCATGTACTCAAAACAACTGCTGCTCTTCTTCAGAAGAAATGAGCCGTCACAGACAATAAATGCCCTTGTTGAGTTTCGACTGCAGAGCATAGAAAATTGAGGCCCAGTAATCTGGCAGGGGATCAGTATAGCAGAGCGGGTTTGAAATGGAAGTCTCTAAATTCAGACCTCTCTTCCGGTACAAGTCCACAGCGATGACCGTTCACATCCATTCATATGAGCAGAAAATGGAGTTCGTGGGTCTTGGATCTTCTTTGACGAATGAACATATGCATTTTTTGTTTACAATATACTAAATTCAAGTAATTAAAAAAATATAACACTCTTACTCATCGCAAGCAGACTATTGCAGGATACATTCATGGATTTCTGTCAATGCATCTTAACCAACTGATGGAAATAACCACTATGCCTGCAAACCAGGTCCTTGTGTGGAGGAAGTTCGTCACTGGCACGTGGTGTCTTATCTTTGTCCTAAAATAAATCCTTGAGCGGTTCAAGCGCTCTGTTTATGTGTTCCCAAGTAACAGACTCCTCAGGACACCGCAGAAAAAAGGAGCAGTCCACCAGTGTTTTTTATCTGGGCCATGACGGTGTAACATCAATCTGGGGATGTCTAAAATTGTTTTGGTGAATTTACGGTTGTTAGGATTAGTGAAACATAATCCAGATCCCCCATGAAACCTGGAAAGGAAACAGTATAAAGGCTAGAGAATATCAGTCTTGTACCATAGAAAAGTACAGTGAGTTTAATACTGAGGACAACAGGAAATCCTAATATCTTACATAGGTTATACAGCCTAGCTTTTGAGTTTATGAATGTATCCTTGTCTGTTTCTTACTTTTTTAAGTACTCTGACTGCTGGAAGTACAACGTTTTTTTTTGGAAAAGGATAATGGACCATCCATCAAAACCCTGTAAAACCAAAGTAAAGATGTTGGTGTGAACTGGTCAACATTGGTGGTGCAAACTGTCTTGCAGTAACACAAGTCCATTAAAGTAACTGTATGATTATGGACCGTAAATGGAGCCTTGGTAACGTGTGAATGAATAAAAAGCACAGTCTTTCTTTTGCAATTTGAGAATGAGAATTTGTAAGCTATTGTACCCATCTTCAATTCTTATTTATTTGGGTACAGCGAGTGTGGCTAATACATATTGCTTTCTAACTGACATTGCTTTGTCAGTTTGTAGATTTCTCTTCATGCGCTACGTTTACACTGTGTTTTACAATGTCACATAAACATTTCGGGGGTTTTATACCTCACTGAAAGACTTTGTTGTTCCCTGCTTATGTTCTGGTTTGACCTCTGCTCTGTCAGAATGGCCAATGATGACATCAAATGAAATTTAGTGTGCCATTATCCAGTAATCCATACAGTAATCACCACTGGTGGCCTCAGCTGTCGCTGTGCAGCAACATTTACATAGGCTGGCTTTAAAGGATCAATGTGGGAATATTACTGTAGTAATGCCGTAACCTTATAATAGATATGGGCATCAATGTCTAGTCCTCAGAATTAGAATCCGAGTCAGAAAATGTTTATTGTCCATCACAAAGATATTTGAAAAAGAGTTGTTTGTAAAGTGACCAAATCATGAAAACAAATCGTATCGTCTGAACCATTTACCACTTTATATGAAGTGTAAAAAACGCATAGAATTAAACGGAAATGGAAAGGAAGTACAGTTTCAGACGGAAGTCTTGTGTGACAATGAATAGTCAAACCACACTCCGGGTTTGTGTGGAAAAGAGCCACGGAGAAGATGTTTCATGACTCATTTGTTGACAAGGATGCACGATTTCATGTGTCTATAATTACATATATTATTGTTTGTGGTGACTCTGCCCTTCTCAAGCAACCTGCTAATCTGCTGTAGGTAGACTGTCGGGCTGAGGACAGTGTTATTGTCTCACTTGCAGATTTCCAGTCCAAATAAGAGTTTTTGGGCTTCGATAAATCATGACTACCTTTAGCGGTGTTGTTGGCACGGTAATGTTTCAAGTGTAATGTGGGGAAATTCTAGGAAAATTAAAACATTCCGAGTTTTAGACCATGAAAGCATTTGTTTTAAGGTGTTTTTTATAAAAAAGAAATGGAAACAGCATTTTCCTCCGGTGTGTCCCTGCTGAACCATATAATGGGTTGAGGCTTTGCACTTGGGAGCAGAGGGTTTCCTTTTACTGTTTGATCTTCCTATTGATGTGAATAACATCCATTATCACCATTACCTGGGTCAATATAGCAAACCAGTGATGGAGAAGGCGGGGGGCTGTTACTGGTGGAGAAAGCTCCCAGGACTTTGTGCTGTTGTCATCAGGGCCAGTTTGTGTGTGTTCACCGAGTAGCAGCAAATGATTGTTTGCATAATGTAGCTCAAGCAAAGAAACAATCTGCAGCCAAGCCGTGTTGAATGATATCTTAATATCAACACTTTTTGTTGCCAAAGCGAGTGGTCTAACACTTGTTTATTGTGTAAAAGGAAGGAAGTTCACATTCTGCCTTGTTCAGTCTTCCATTATCAGAACAGGACAGAATAAGCTTTTGTCCCAAATTTTTTGTTGTTGTACATATGTTTGCTTGAAATGGGCAAACAGTTGCAATGAAAGCGATTTTGCAATTGTATCCGAGTAATTTCTTTCAGATAATACAGATTTTCCAGATTTGTCCAGTTTCAATGGTTCTTGTTCAGTTTCAGTGGTTTGGTTTGCTTCGAAACACACTACCAGTGCTTTCCAACCGAAAGCCTTATCACGATATCGGCCTCGTCTGCAGATGTGCAATGAGGCGT
The DNA here is from genome assembly GCA_943593645.1 of Bovichtus variegatus. Classification (NCBI taxonomy): domain Eukaryota; kingdom Metazoa; phylum Chordata; class Actinopteri; order Perciformes; family Bovichtidae; genus Bovichtus; species Bovichtus variegatus. Next base: position 13,671,023 of record CALSCE010009465.1, on the reverse strand, counting down.
TTCATCTGTAAGTCATGTTGTAGGGCCTCAACACAAATTGGACAGTTCTGAGTACTCTGATGTATATTTCTATATCTAACTGCAGGGTAAATCCATTCATATCAGACAGTTTATAGATCACCTTTAACTAGCATAGCATCTGAAGAGCCGATTATGTCACGGCCTTTTGAAGTTCCCTGATCAAACGGACAGCTGCACGCACGCACGCACGCACGCACGCACGCACACACACACACACACACGCACACGCACACGCACACGCACACGCACACACATACACATTTCACTGCTGGTGACAAACTGTAGAGCGTGACTGTTTAAAGTCACTTTAACTTATACATCACATCTATACAATTTGAAAGTATTTAATTATTGAGGTTCAAAACACAGCTCCATCACAGCTGCAGAGTAGCTCAAATTCAACTGCCCACAAACTGGTTGTGAATAGGCTGTGAAAAAAAATATGGAAAAGGTCTTCAAGGCTTAGTGTCCCTCTGCTGATCTTACATAAATGAGTATTTTAGGTATTGTAACACATGGTAAACTGCTTCTTAAATGATACCTACCAAACATATGAATTGAGTATACTACTGTATGTGCAATGTCTTAGAATCATACCAAATCAATCGTCATACCAAAAAGACAAAATGTGGCAAACCATCATTCAAACGGCACAAAGGAAAAGTCTTCTTCTTTTTGCATTTAATTTTTATCAGACAGAAAACATGGAGTGAGTGAAGGTGTTGACATGCAGCAGGAATTGAAACTGGAATGATTTGGTTTCTTATTGTCCATCTTGGACCACTAGACCAAGAGAGATGCATCTTTGTGATGTACATCATATTAAAAGCATGTCTTGTTTGCCGGACACTAGCAAAGCAGGAAAATTGTAAAATTCTTCAAAATGAAGTATTCCGTTTCATTTTTTTCAGTGACCGCAAACATTTATTTTATTGCAGTGAGCGAGGTTAAGAGGTCAGTGTTGTGCCTTCACAGCCAATTAAAGTTAAAGTGAATTACATTTAACAAACAGGATGATGGGTTTGGTTGCATCATGTACTCTCTGTAAGAAAGCAGGATGTGGGCCTGTTCTCTCTCTGACATGATGTATTAAAAATCACAGTTCATTAGTCAAGTATTACAGGGCGGTTTATGTGATCCCGCCATTTGGAAGTCATTTGAAAGTCACGCGGAGCTGGGTTTATGAAGCTGGCAAGAGGAAGAAGGCTCATGCAGTCCCTATCAAACTGTCAGGTCCTACTTGAGCAAGGCGCTAAACCCCAAACTGCTCTTGAGCTTCTGCCCTGCGTGATGCTTCACATGAATATGAAATACATCCGATATTGATGGAGCTATCATGAATGAATTGGAAAAGAAGCACTTCATCACTTTTTGTCCTGTTGTAAATATAATATGAATAGTTTTATAGTTTTGTTCTTCCAGATTATCTGCGAGACCTCTCTGCACACTTGAGTGCAGCGAGGTTACGGTAATAATAATAACTCTGCTCTGTGGGATGTCTTGCTATTTAAACACGGGTCACGGTTGGAACAACAAACCAAGCCAAACTCGGCAATGTTGTATCAGCCCTGAAATGAACTCTAAACCTCCAGCGGGTTCTTTTTCTGTAGACAAATTGAGAAAACTCGTCAGCCAAAAACATCAACATTACTCGGGAGGTCACTGAGGAGGCTTCTGTGATTATATAAGACGGCGGAGAGGTACAGTGTGCTAGTGTTTGCTCGAATTAATAATTATTTTTAATTGCATTGATTTACTACTTTGTTTAATTTCTTATTAAAATTGCCTCTTGCAGCAGTTTGGACTTAAATATGCTTGAAACTTTGTATTTCTTCCCCACAAGGATGTGGGTATATTGGTATGTCTGTTTGGCTCACTTTGATACACAAAAGTAAGACATCAAGTGGACAGATCTGCTGCGCAAGATCAGATATGAAAAAGAGGAAGTTGCCGTTTTGATCAGGAAAGGGCGGTGGTGGTTTAATTTGTTTTCCCATCAGCCGGTCATTAAACTTGCAGAAGAGTAAGTTGTTATTTAAGTGTCCAGACAGCTGCCCTGTTACTGGTGTTAATGAGCCAGCCCACAGGAGGGAAGCAGCTTTGCAAACAAATGAGCAGCTTTTTCTTATCAAGAAACTGCCTGCCTTCATTTTTACTCGGCCTGTTTGTGTTAAATCTTCTGATTATATGGTTGTCACACAGTGTTATGTTGTCCTCTGATATCAGTGGTCTTTTTTTATATTTGTGCTGTGGCAAAGTTATGTTTACTGCAACTAAAGAATTCTCTTTAAACCAAGTCATTATTAGAGGATTCTGCAAAACCCCAGATTACGTTGAATACAACGTTGTTTTACACCCAATGCCAAAGGCTTTCTGCAATATCTGTGCAAGGCGACTGCAGTATGGTTAAGCTTAGAGAATCATCATGGTTATGGAAAATTATTTGAGTATTGCCCTTGGTATGGGTTATGGAAACATTGTGGTTCCACCAAAAGTCTCCTGCATGAAGGTCAGATGAGCTACAGGCCAATCCAAACTCTTATATTTCGCCTTGTTACATTAAGAGCACATTACTTCCTGCATCTGCACTGAACGTTGGCCTTAACTTGTGGCGTCAAATTTGGTTGTAATTCCTCTAGCTACTGGGCTGTCAAAATTATATAGCATACAGATACATTCACAGTTTTCTCCAAGAGAGTAAGTGTGGAAAATAACGCTGGTTGTCTGTTTACCACAGCAACCAGGGCGCACCATATTAATAGGATTTTACTGTCTGCATTTCAAGTCACATTGTCGGAAGTGAATTTCTACAGCGCATTTATCTATGTACTGTTATAACTCACTCACTGTTTCAACATTAAAAGACAACATTTCTTTTTAGTAATGTTTTATTTGTGTGACCAGTTCTTTAAGAGTCAAGACGAGCATTTGCCAGTGTCAGTCTATAAGGGACTAACGTCTGAAATCTGGCATTTTTGTCTCAGAAATGCACTTTTTCCCCCCCCCCAACCCTGTTTCAAAGGTTGTTTAGTGGCCCACAGATGAGCCAGCTGTTCCTTTTTGTCAGTCACAGTGACTCGGATGTCAAAACGATGGTTTCTACATGGTGCTTTGTAAGAAATAGTGATCATTCTTAGGCGTTGCAGGGGTGTGGAGTTTTACCAAAATGTTGAAATCGACACCATTCACTCTGTCAAATGGCATAAGGGATGTGTGACATATGGGTCTAATGTGTATTATAAAATGCATCCGGGCAAAAAAAATCATTAACTTCACTGACATTGCAAAACTCCAAAAACACTTTGCTTAATTTGTAATAAAATCAAGTAATTTATGTACATCGAAACCACAAAACTCTCACGGGACAAACAGTTGCCACAATGTTGTTGTTAGGTGTCTGAGGTGTACAGTGCACTGTTTGAAAAAAATACAGTTATTACAACAAGCTTGTTTTTTTGGGAACAACAACTGTACTCAACAACAACAACAACAACAACTACATTTTAATGAATAGTCCACTGTGAATGACCTGAAACCCTGAAAACAGCTGCTCTAATGCCTTTTAAAAGCCACCCACGTACAGTGTCTCCACTCCTGTCTTCTCCAGATCTGTTATCATAGATGAGGATGATGATGAGAGCTGACGTCATTTGCTCCAGACTATTTAAGGAATAGAATATGGTGAGATTATATGAGCCAAATTAAATTTGGATGTGATGATACAGTGCTGCTGTCCACAGCGTCTGAGTGACCGCGCAGGCAGCCATGCGAGCACAAACGAATGCCTGCACATGGCATAGAGAGATTTAACTACCGGCCGTTTTGATTCTGGGGCCAAACTAAAAGGTGGGGATAGTTGAACTTTTAGCTGCGAATTGCCGCCAATTAGTGAACGGACCTGTGACAAAAAAAAAAACCATGTAATTATTCCAGCGAGCCACACTTCACCGCTGCCTTGTGTGTTTTCGGCGTTAAAACAAAATTCAGCACTTACTTCTTGTATTCATTTCTTATGATAAGAAGTCGGTTTTTCACCAAATCCGTAACATTCAGTGCACCCCCCCTCCCCCCTTTGATGTACCCCAGGTAGGATTTTTTCATTTCTATCATCTTATCTACGTCTTGCTGCAAAAAGACAGTCGCCCTTCTGCCACAAATAAAAGTTAAGAGGTTGAAAGTTAAAAGAAACTAGGAAGTCTCTTCATCTGTTTTTTTTATCTCTTAAAAACTGTGTCAAAGGAGAGAAGCTTTTAAACATGAGCATCCACAGAGCTGCAGGACATTCAGCCATCAATTGTGTGATCCTGGAAAGCATCAATAAGACATTAATGCAGCAGAAAACAAAATAGGACGTTTAAATAAAGCCACTCCCTGAGGTATCTCATAAGATGGTAACAAGATGGGGCTACGAGGACGGGCTTTGAATTTTCTTCCAAAACCTAAATGTGGGAGATGTGGTTTGCGGACTTTACCGTACTAAGCACATAGAGTACATAAAGCACTAAAAACCTTGCTGTGTGATTTGATTTTATCCAGCATGATGTGCGGTCAAGTGGCGTTCATGAGAACAGTTTATAGCATTGAGGAGGAAAAACCAGGCATGTGCTTTAGATTTGTGACGTGACACTGAAGGTTGATTTGAAACCAGAGCAGAGAGAGTGACTTCAGACTGCTCAGCTCTCAGGGAAGTTTTTATTTCAAATGTTTCACTTCGGTGGTCAAAACACTAGATAGACATTTGATGTTAGATAATATTATAAGACGTATTCTATAATGGAGCAAGCTCATAAAATGTTTTTTAGTCGCCGTGAATGCAAATAATTGATTAGCGGCAGAGGAATGCAGAATCCAATCCACAGACATCTACTCCATCACTGGCTGCTGCGTGTTGATTTCTGGTGTCTCTTTCATTCAGACACGGTGATTGATGTGCTTCTTCACTTTTTGTCTCTGCTCTGAGGTCAAACACACGGACACACATAGCCCTCTCTGTCCATCTGCTAAGTATTGCCAATGTGAGAGAAACACTCACAAAACTGGCCGAGGAGCCTTTCCTTTTGCCCTCTGGCCTCTTTTGCTTTTTAACGTGATAGAGATGAGACTCCAGTGCTGCTCGATAACCAGGAGCCGTGCCTAATTACTGCAGAGGGCTAGCTGATTGGCTAGTGTTAAGTAGCTCCCCCCCCCCATCTGTGGCTGGAGGTGCAGTTAAGGCAGGATGATTTGGTCTGTGGTAGGTCTAAGATGTGGGTCTGGGCTCGTCAAAACAGTTCTTTCTCATGCGTTTTGTCTGTATGAATGTGTTTTTCTTAAGTTGCAGTGTTTTGAACGAGCTCTCAGTGCCACTGTAGATGGATGCTAGATGGGTAGCAGAGACCTGAGCTCTAGGAGTACAACGCTTAAGCTGATGTTTCCATCCGAGGTTGTCCTCCGGGACCTTCACGTGCAAAAGTGGAGACTAGAGGCCTGGCTGTCAGGATCTCTGTCTATTCTCTGATAGTTCAACACCCTGCTTAATAATGGATGTTGTTTTCCTGAAACAATGCTCCGTGCTGATCTAATGCACATTAGGATCCTTTTAACCTAATGCAACCTGTCAGGCCTCGGCCATGACACTGTGCCGCCGACTCCGCAGAGCAAACTGATGTGTTTGCTGTGGCTACACAGTGTTTAGTTACAGAAGTTCACTGTTGGCAGGTAACTTCTATGGTTTGCTCTCCTTTCTGGGATTATTAAGGTCTTAATTTATAGTGTTTTCTGTCACATAAGATTATATCTCAAAACTTTAGTCATACATCAGTTTTATTTTTCCAGTTAATCATTTTTGTGCTTGAAATGATATCTCTTCTGATGAAACTGCGATTACTGAAATATATTTTTTCAATCTAGGCCAGATAACAAGAAAGTAATCTGATATGGTTTGATTCAGTTCTATTAATTTCATTTAAATTGGCCTTTTCCAAGTAGAAACGGCAGATGCAGACAAAAGAGATCATTGTTTTCAACGTTCCGTTGCTTCATCATGCCGCACAAACACCCCGGACCTCAGATCACAACATGTGAGATATTTCAAATTGATCTTCTTATTTATCCTGTGATAAACAGCAAAGCTTTTGGCAAGTAAAGCATGTGAGCAAGAGATGAGTTCACATCAACACTGATACTGTTTTTTGCAAGAATTTGAGATAACGTCAGTGCAGTTTCTGCAGGCAGTTTGCACAAATGACCAGTTTCATTTTTTACCTCTTGTACTGTAGTTGGGATTTGAACTTGTGCAGCCCAATGTCTGAAGCAGCTTTAAACGACATCTTTACCTCCACTGTGTTATGTATTACACATTAAAAAAGGATGCTGTGGCTGGGTACAACACAGTTAGGTATTACTTATTGATTGGTTTATACTTTATACAGCATGAGGTGACCTTTTTAAGAGCCAATTTCATGAGGCCTTTACAGGTTCCATGAAATGGTATCAATACTTTCTTAATGTAATGGGTTATATAGTCAATAACCCACACATGACCAACTCTGTAATCGTACGCCAGTCTTGAGTTGATATGTTGCGTGAAAGCTTGCAAATCTTAAAGATTGGAATCATTCCCATCTATACCAGCCATCCTTTAAAGCATGAACGCCACATTAGGTCACCACTTCCTTTCTCAGGACTGAAAGTTTTTCCATGACGCTAAAATAGATATTCATGAATGCATTAGATTTTTGTCACGGTTTTCATTCAACCATTGGACCCCTTTTGTCTCATCTTGTAACAAATGGCACTTAAACAAGGGAGATTTTAGTTTAATATTATGTTCTGGGGCCAATACTTCCTTATCAAACACATTCACAGACTCACACCTGTACATGTACACAAAAGGTAGCAAATGGATGTCTTGTCATCAAAGAGCAGTAAACGGTTTAGCGATTTCATTTTTGCCACTTGCAGTGTCCACCAAAAAAGGAGAGAGCTGCTGCTGAGGCCTTTTATCCCGTGAGTCAAAGAGTAAAAAGCTTTCAGTGTGTGTGTTTGTATATCTGCGATCTATCTTTAGCCATAACATGCCAGCAGCAACCAACGTACATCTCATACTTGTGAAGCCATGTCATGGGATCTCTCTCTCTCTTCCTCTTCTCTCTCTTCCTCTTCTCTCTCTCTCTCCTTCTCTCTCTCTCTCTCCCTCTCTTCTTCTCTTCCTCTTCTCTCTCTCTCTTCTCTCTGAGCTCTGTACCGTCACAATCAGGATTGTACAAAAATACCATCCCTGTTGGCCTTTCCCATACTTCCGTTATTTTACTTCTGCCTGCTCAGAGAGTGGCCGATATGGAGACCATTTTATCATCTGGGACGTGGGAAAGAGGATGGAGGGGGCGTTTGTACCACTATGGGAGCTGGCAGGAGGAAAGGGCCCACTGAGATTCACTGAAACACACACACTCATTATGGGAGTTATTGCTTTGGTCATGGGAAGATGACCGCATCCCACATAAACTTTAGAAGGCATATATTTCAGCACATATTTTTTATAAATGTGTTTGTGTGGGCACATCAAAATAGCTGAGTGTAGAAACTATAGAGGAGTAGATATTGTTGCCAAGTACTGTAGTTATCAGAAGCTGGGCTGGGCCCTCTTTTGAGGGAAGACCAAAGAGCTGCTTATCAAAGGGGGATTAGCCTCAGGTCAGTGAACCTGTGCTGCACCTTGCAGCTGAAGGTTAGATCTTCACTTGATGCTAGTCCAGCACTCTTCCAGCAGTCTAAGAGTTTTCATTATCTTAGGTTTTAATCAAAATGCCATAAAATGCTCAAAATGTGGGCAAAATAAAAGAAAGAGTGGGAATTAAGGGGAAGCCGGGGAGACGGGGAAGGGAAGAGGGGAGGGGAACGTAAAGTTATTTTTCACTGCTGATATGTTGACTTATGTTATATGTTGACACAGGCGTAACTAATAACATAACTATTGTTATAAGCTCCTTGTGTGCTTTTCATGGTGCGACGAGTCAATCAGAATCAGAAATCCTTTATTAGTTTAGAAAATGTCTGCTTTGAAAAAAGTACTGTATATGGACGTACATAAGGCCAGAGATATACTTGCTTTTTAACTAGAGTAATTTCTTTGACGGTGCACAACTGCTTCAAACATAGGATAATAAATAATAAGAGTAATGCTTAGTTTTACCAGTAGTTGAACAGGTTTCAGTGTTATGTGGGGTTTAAGGGATAATTAGACTCCAGGTCATTGTACCTGGCTGAGAAATAGTCTAGCACATAACATAACAGTGTAGAAATGGAGGAGAGAGAGAGAGAGAGAGAGAGAGGGGTATGACATGCAACAAAGGTCCCAAGATCTGAGTTGAACCCGGGATGTTATAGTGCATGCACTGTAACCACTGAGCTCCCAAGGCGCTCCATTAGTTTAGTTTTGACACTTTGCTTAGATTTAAACAAAGGAGACATAATAACATGTTAATTAGAGAGATTTAAAGGTGCTGGGAGGTGGATTTTATTACCATTACACAGAGCCAGGCTAGCTGTTTTCCTCCCTGCTTTCAGTCCATATGCTAAGCTAATCTAACCGACTGCTGGCTGTAGCTTCGTATTTATCACGCAGACATGAAAGCGTCATAGATTTTCACAAAAAAATGACCTTTTTATAAGAGACCCATTCTAAACGTAATTGCCGTACTGTTGTAACAGTTCAGAGAATCAGCAGAGCCCCCTTTGAAAGACGGACTGGAGTCTGGCGTTCTGAGAACCGAGCCAGGTCTGAGCTGTACAACAGGTGGTCTGTTGAAATGGAATATAGTGTCAGATCACCAGGAGAAATCAGAGAGCGATGTGACTCCCGCTCTCCCTGTTGTGTGGTCCACTCTGATCCTCTCCACTGTATTTACATTCTTTGTATCCTGCGTCTTCTCTGCCTTTTGGAAATCGTTAATTCTGATGGCATGTTGAGAGGAGACTGCCGGCATTCAGCTCCAGCACCCTGGGGATCAGTAAGTGTGTTTGTGCGTGTGTGTGTGTGTGCGTGTGTGTGTGTGTGCGTGTGTGTGTGTGTGTGTGTGTGTGTGTGTGTTAGGGAAAGTATCTGGCAGGTCACTATGACAAGTTGACCTTGTTTTCTCTCAGGCATCGTGGGAATGTGCAGTTTGGTTGCTGCAGCTGCCACTGTCCATCTCATTGTTCTGCACACGGCAGATAAAACATCACCTGAACCCCACACAGGCTCCATGCAGAGGAGCAACTGTGTACGTCCATCTGTGTACAATGCATTAGGGTTGTATTGATTGATTATTTATATCATCAACTAAGCTGTCAGTTTTTTTTCTTTTAACTTTTGATTAATCGTCAGTCTAGAAGACTTCAGAAACTTTTAAAAGGGAGCTGCAACATTCCCGGTTCCAGTAAAACAATAGAGGTTTTTCGGACAAAAAAAGCTGAACCAGGCTCAGTCTTTCCTGAAACGCAATGCGACTTGATGCAGTAAGGCACTGCGTTGGCAAGTCAAACACATGCAAGTGCACATTCCTGGTAGATTACTTTGTAACATGAATCCCATATTGCAGTGTTTGACATGCTGATCCATAAGGCTGCCCTGTGGAGTACCTTGTAAACAAACATAAGTTATGTTTACAGTAAAACGGTGACCCACTTTAAAAACTTTGCTCCACAGGGCTACGAGTGGTACAATCTTTTTTTTACAGGGTACCTTAGTACCTTTGAGAAAGTGGAACAAGTATCTGTTTGACATTTTGTTTCATGAGATGTATATCAAATTGGTTAACAGTTAATTTTCCACCAATTGGGTCAACTAATCAATCAATTGACTAATAATTCCAGCACTAACAATATATATCCGAAAGGAGTTTTTGCTCAGATTTGTTTACCATGTACAATAGATATTAATACATGTAATTTGATACTGATCAACTACATCTGGTTTACTAATCTGCACTCATCCATCCCCTTGATACACTCGCTCCGAAAACTCCTGTGATTCCTCAGAGTCCAGTTTCTAACTGCTATTTCTGTTTGGAGCTGTGTGCCAGTCCTCTCTACTTCAGGAGAGTCACTGTGTGCGGCCAGCATAGCGGGAACAGAGCCATCGACTCAGCCCAAGGTCACAACAACAAGACTAGTTTTAGAAATGTCTCCTCTTGATGTAACCTTAATAAGGTCACCAGACTCCTCAATATTAACTGAAAGCCTTGATAACTGGTAACCGCTAATACAAGCTAGCAGGATACAAAAGAAGCATGTATATTTACGAAGAAGCGGTAAAACACGCTTGGGTCAGAGAGCCTGGTGTCGAAGGAGTTTATGGAAAGGTACCTGACGAGCACCATTGTGCACAGGATCAGAGAAGTTATAAATTCTCTGAAGAATTACAGCTGACTGGATTGTGAGCTGGATCTTGATTTTAAAATGGCTTAACAATAATCTTTAGTATTGGAAAATGCACATATCATGTATATTTATTAGTCTCTGCTGTAGAAGAATCTGTAATTCTTTTATTTGAGTGGATCATTCATGGCATTATAAACCCTGCTGCATGGTGAGTTTATGGAGAAATGTGTCTGCTGTGCCTGGAGCTGTGTGGGGGTTTGTGAGTCACAGAGTCCTTTTCGTTCTCAGTGTCTGCTAAAGCCAAGAGCCCTGAGTGTGTGTGTGTGTGTTTGTTTGTGTGTGTGTGTGTGTGGTGTGTGTTTTAAAATGCTTTGGGGTGCGTCACAGGACTAATGTGATTGATGAACGTGTGACAAGGCCTTTAGTGTATACGCTTCTTAAGAGTTTCTCATAACATTCCTCTGCACCATTTAGCCAAGCAGAGTTGACCCAAACTAAGTGGGGCTTCTGTTCTGGCAATGGGTCTATGAAGGGGGGACAAGAATTTGGCTGCGTCTGCCCATCCCTCAAATAAGTCCATTCTCAATCTTCCAGGAGTTAGGATCTGCAGTATTTGCTTGTCAAGACTAGAATTTCATTGGGCTCGATGGTAATTCACTTAACATTTTTGAGAAATTGGCAACCAATTCTTGGCCTTTTGGTTGCCATAATCATCATCATCATCATCATCATCATCATATAAAAAATGGGGAAAGCAAAACGTGCATCCCAAAATATACACATTTTAAATATTTGTTGAATTAGTAGGACCAAAACCAGACAACGCTTGGTGCATTTACTCTGCATAGTATCTTAATTACTCAAATTATAAGATGACTAAAAACGCCAGCCGTATTTTTAGTTGCGACAACCAAAAGCAGTTCAAAGTTAGTGTTGAGCCCTGAGTCACTAGGTGCATTCTTGTAAACTAGCTTTGAATTTTGGAAAGAAGAAAACATTTCGTATACATATTTATTCTGTATAGCAGCTCCCAGATACAGATGAAGTGGCACTCCAGTCATTTAGTATTGAACTACCATAAATTTTAGGCACTTGTAAGACACAGATTAACAAAGCATAAAAAATTGTGGTCAAAATTGATTTAGCAAAGGCTGAGGTATCTTCAGTCAAGCTTCAAAATCATTGGACCCCCCCCTCCACTAGTTTGTAACACAGGGTTTCCACATGATGGGATACCCCTCATGACATCATTAGAGTTGTTCCAGTTGCCACCAGAGACGATACAAAACATTTCTGCCCATGACGAGTAAACTGATCCTAATGTGTGAATTTGATGGTGCCTCTATAACTGCCATAAGCTGAAGCTTTATAACACTCGAAATATTCTGACTTTGATATTCTGAATTTTCTGTGATTCATTTGCACTTGCATAATTGATGTTATGTTTCATGCTTTATGTATTTGCACAGATTGCAGACAGAGCTGTTTGTGGTCTTTTTTTTTTTATATCCTGACAGGATGCCTCTAAGTCCTCATTTTTTTGTCATTTCATATTTGAGGTTAAACATGTGACTGCTGTGGAAATCTGCGTCAATCTGGCTGCACAGATTTATTTTTATAACCAAAGTAAAAAAAATAAATGACTCACTAGAATAAGGGATATTTAAAAGTCCATACTTATTACCATATTTCAATACCAGTTATAAATACCTTTGGCATGAATCAGGAAGTTACGGAGGGGAATGAATGCACGCTTAAAGTAAAAGGTGCCGTTGTGTGACACAGCTTGCACATACTTCACATCCTGCAGCTTGTCAGGAGAAATGAAAGTGGAAGGTCAGGGAGTACGAGTTTGTCTCTCTGTATTTCTCTTCTCACCGAGTTGTTATCTTCAGCTTGATAACGTTTCCTTCTCTCTGCAGGATACTGTAAGTGTGCCATTGAGGGATTAGTGTGATAAATGTCAGAGGCCACAGCAACACCCTCTTTCTTCACACATCTCTTGATTTCTCCTCCCACCCCACCTCTGTTTTTTTCTTTTTCTATCCTGTCCCGCTGGTCTTTTTATACATTTTTTCATGTTAAAGCAGATAACTTTCCAGATAACTTTCCCCCCATAGCGTTTCCAAGTGGTAGGATAGTTTGTGCCGCTTTTGGATATCCTTTTCCACTTTCCTCAGAGCTACAAACGACACAGGACAGACAGTGATAACATATTTTCTCTTCTTTTGATTTTCAACAAGAAGATCGATCTACTTGTTCATATATCGTTAGCAACATGGCTACCGCTAGCAGCCTGTCTACTGTCCAAAGCAAGAAACAACCGCAAGAATCTCAAAGAACTGGAAACCCCGATCTCAGTGCGATGATAAAGGCAGACTAAGACACCAGGTAGAATATAATAAGGAGGCAGGTTTTGTTGCTTTCTTTGCCTCCTCCATCAATGTCGTTCTTTTGCCGGGTAGAGTTTCCAAAGTAGATATTGCTCCAATTGCTCTGCTACTGTATAGTGATAGCTACTGTATAGTGATAGCTACTGTAAGCTTTTTTTGTTAGTTGCGTCTTAATGAAATGCGCTCTGTTAAGTAGTGATTCAGTGTATATGTCTAGGGCTTTTGTTGTGAAAGGGAGATCGCGACCCGGAGGAAGACAGGAAAAAAAAAAGCGTTAAAGACTACTTTAACATTTTTTTTTCATTCTTTCTCAGACCTATTTACATCCGTACATAGAGCAGCCTGGCTGAGGCACTGTTTTCCCATGCTCCCTCTCTCTTAGTCTCACCCTGTCCTGAAGTAGGGCTGCTATTTCTGGTGCCAGTCGGGTCAGTGCACTGTAATTCTGCTGTATCATGTAAGCAAACAAGCTTGATAGGCCATTGTTATTCTTAGATGTGACAGGGCTGGAAACATGTCCTCGAGCTGTCGCTTCATTTTACTGCCGTGCGTGACTGCAAATATTTGGTTCAAAGTAATATACACTGGTATGAAGGCCGTGTTTCAGAACCAAACTGCCAGGAAGTTATTTTGTAATAAAATTATTATTAAATGTAATCCAGCCCTCGTTAGTTTTAAGATGATTATAATTATGCTCCCATGTGGTGCCTGTTTCTTTTCTGCCTTCGTGTTCATACTGTTTCTCAGCAGTGCTATCACCTGACTAGTGGTTGATGGCAAGCAATTAAAACTACACACACACACACACACACACACACACACACACACACACACACACA
>CALSCE010009465.1:13625191-13652702 GCA_943593645.1 Bovichtus variegatus | reverse complement strand
CCTCCTCCTCCTCGAGATGGAGTTCTTCTTTTGTTTTATTTGTTTAAAGCTTTTTTTCCTTTCAGCTCTAGTCCGAAACAAACTGAAACATGATGCAGAGTGCGCCCGGCATTAAGTCATTGTCGGAAAGCATCGATGAGAGGAATCGATAGTAACAAAGGGATAGACTAGGAACCGGTTCTCAACGGGAATCAATTTCCGATTGACTGTCCCCATGATAACGAAGCAAACTCGAGTTGCTGAGGAAGACCATGAGAACAAGTAGAAAGCGTAGTCCTGGAAATCTTGACGTGAACTTTCAAAGTGTTTGTTATACAATGTAAAACATAAATTCTTTCTGGTGTATGTTCATGGAATATGAGACTAAATGGAGTACTGTGCGTTTGTCTGCTGTGCTTCTTTTGGCTGATTTAATGAACGAGTAAAAAAAAAAATGCCACATTTACATTCTTCTGAGCAGCTTGTCACATAAACTGAGAGAAAAGCTACATTCAGCAGCACAATGAACAGACAGACAGTCAGGAAATCAAACCTGGCAGCTTCTTCACCTCAGGCTACAGATCTCATTGGCATCTCGTACATCTACTGACACATTGCGATGTAAAATGCAATACGAGGTCCCTCCTATAGACTAGTAGGATGGCGAGAGACCCTCGTTCCTCAGACACAGATCATGGAGGAACAGTGGGGCTACTATGCTGCCTGTAAATTGAGCCTTTCTTCCTGTGAGAGGGTGACATGGTGGAATGCAGCACATTAATGTGGACATGGGTGGGCTTCTCATTCCTGTCATAGCATCTCTCTATTCCCTTTGACCCTCCATGACTTTCTTCTCTCTTCTTTTTGCCTCCATGCCTCAACAGGGTGTGGATGCAGAAGTTTGTGTCTTCACTATAATTCAGGTTCTTGTAGGGATGATAATCCTCAATGACGGCTTTTAACCTCGAGGTTCTATCGTATCAAAATCCGGTCCATGAAGCTTTATTATCTTTTATGTTTTGATTGGCTGATATACTATAGAGGCGAGTATTAGCCTAATGCAGATTTATTGGTATTGGTGAATGAATAAGAAGAAAGTTCAGCACAGAAAGGTTTGAGGTCATTTTTAGAAACTATCTACATTACATAGTTTGTCCACCAGAGAGCGCTGTAAGGGAACTTCATCAGAAGTATCAGTTTGTGCTGTAACCTTCCTCAAAGTAGAAAATGGAAAAGACACAAATGCGATATTCCCATCACACTTTCCACATCGTATTCATTTGTTTGAGGTTTACGTCATCTCGCTGGATTTAGAAAATGAGCATGGGAACCTGATTATTGACAGTCGCAGTCTCAGCTGTCAATACCACAACCATGTTCACCACCTTTCCCACTCAGAAGCTTGAAAGCTAAAGGAGCATTTTTGTTATATCACCAAAAATCTTTTGATAAAATATATTAAGAGCACATTTAAAACTCACTTTGACATTCATTTTTGACTGCAAAAGGGTTCAAACTAAAGTGAGAACTAAGCAAAGAAAGCATTTGGTGCAGGTTGATGGCGATAAACTACTAAAACATGTTGAACAGACATTCAAAAACAACCATATTCTCTTTTTCAGCATGGGCTGATGTGCTCGTGAGCATGGAGGACAGAGTGGATGTGTACAGGGGAGAGACGGCTCAGATCACCTGCATGTTCACATCGTCTGACGGCGTCGGCGGCATGCTCATACAGTGGTTCTACGTGAGTTTCATCAAGCCTGATGCAGAGAGGTATGACGTGTCCACGCATGCGATGTTTCATCCGTTTGCACTCTGACCTTTTTAGATGACGCGGTTGGGTGAGAAGCAGAAAATCTACTACCAGGACAGCACCGCGCAGGTCATAGACAAAGGCACGCCGTTCACAGACCGGATCAGTGTGAATGGTACCGGAGCCGATAAAGAGATCGTGTTGACCATCAGGGACGTGCAGCTGGAAGACGAACTGGAATTTATCTGTCTCATCAAAAGTATAACGGAAGGGACCGGGGAGGGACGCACAAAGCTGAAGGTGTTCGGTAAGATTCAGTCTGAGACGGCGGGTGTTTTTCTAACGGTTTGAATAAAAAGGGAGAAACTGGCAAACTTAACGAAGCCCGCACGCTGAAGGCAGTGCTGACAACACCAGATTTAAAATGGATGACTTCTGAAAGGCAATAAGTGGTGGTTATTGTTCTCGCTTCTACTACTTATGTGTCCATTTTGAACCTTTTCAACTCTTGTAACCCCTTCATACTCATTCACAACTTTCCTTATAAACTTAATTTAGACTTTAAACCAGTTTCCACCCTTTGCACTTTATTATATTAGTTCAGCTTTTTCTATACTTAACAGTTTGCCCATTATCACAGTTAAATGATGCTCATTTCAGACCTTCACGTCTCAAAACTTCAGCTTTAGCCCGATACGAATACATCTTCAAACTCTTTTTACTCCCACTCAATTTCCACACTTCATGCATTATTTATCTCACAGTCTTGCAATATTTGACATTTCAACTTCTTTCATCCTGTACTCTTTAATGAGAGTTCAAATGCTTTCATGAATACACTTCAACAGCTCAACATTTTTCAGCATTTTCACTGAAACTTTAGCTCATTGTAGTGATTACCCTTCACGGACACCTCACCTCCTTTCAATGCTTCCAATGACACTTCAACTTACATATGCAGCATGTTTCAAGCGTTTCAAACTGTTCAGGACTACAAACGATCAACTGCCCGAACACAGACGTTTTCTTCAGAAGATGTAGCCTTTTCTAGTTGTTGATTCAGTTCTTATTTGCTTTGCAGAAACACCAAAAAGTCCCACTATTGAGGGTGTGCAAACAGGGATCTCTGTCAGTGAAGACAGCCTATCCAAGGTAAACAGGCTTTGAATGCTGAACATCAGAATATAAGACATATGAAATGACTATCAGGCAACAATGTTATTCTTTGAATTTGGTCTCATTCTCTCTCCTCTCCTACAGATTGGGACCTGCGAGGTCACAAATGGATTCCCCAAGCCAAACATCACTTGGTACAGAAACAACACGCCGCTACGTGGTATTCAGGATGGTGAGACAGACTGACATCAACATCTGTGATGCACTTCTACACTGTTTTAGTTTGTGCTTAATGTGATTTAATGTGGCTTTATGTCATTTTTTCCCCTCCATTTCCCTCCCTTCCCTTCCCTCGTCTTGTGTGTTTGAAAATGTTGTGGTGTCTTCCAGTATTGGAGGTGGTGCCCAGCATCACGAGTGAATCCAGTGGCCTGTTCTCAGTTAGGAGCGAGCTGAGCATGATGGTGAAGAAGGAGGACAAAGATGATGAGTTCTACTGCGAGGTCACCTACTTTGTTCCCGGAGGAATAAAGATGACCGAGACCTCACGTATTAACATCACTGTATACTGTGAGTTTCACACATAGCATAACACAAGTATCACGGCGAGAGGCGCACTTGAACACAACGCGAAGACTACAGCCAACGGCAAACTAGCACCACATAACAAGTTTCTTTTTCTTCTTAAACAAAGTGACACCAACTGCCCCATATTGACCACTGGTATGATAAACTATATCAACATTGATATGTGGACATCAAAATATCACGTCCATATGTTTAATTACATTAAAGTATGTTAGACATCCACATTTGCTTGGTGTTCAGGCTTATATATTATGGGTCTTCAATAGGAGGTCTGCGACCCCTAGGGAGTCCTCAGAGTTACTGCAGGAAGGCAGTGAATTTATTGTCTAAAGTTTTTTTTATTTTCCAAAAATTTCAATATGTCTGAAAAAACACATTATATACTAACAGGAATCCAACAAATTAAAAAACACATGGCACTTAAGGCCGCCTTTCACGTTATTGTGCTCAGTTGAATTTACAACTCAATTTTATACATACAGTATGTAGTAGGGGGTCCCTACTTTTAAAAACATTTTTTTTTAGATGAGGGATCTTTTGCCTGAAAAAACGTTGAAGACCCCTGTTCTATATATATATATCTGATATATATGACTCAGGATATATCTGAGTCATAATTACTACTACTAGGATGTTGAAGTGAACGCTATGTACAAGTCAGAAACTTTAAATAAATCAGGTGCTCAATGACGGCTGTTTACTCAGGTTGGAGAAATTGACCAACCAGAGTTTTGTAGGTGGGATTAAAGAATCTTTCTATGCCAGACCCTGAAAAACATACAGGAGAACAGGTTGTTTTAAGTGGATTTACAGAAATTGCTAACTCTTAAATCAACATATTTATTTATTTTTTCAGTCATTGTGCTAAACGTTAACCAAGCTACTGCGACTTCTATGTCCACTTGATGTCGCTGGGACTGATAAGTCTCTCGCTACTTATTTGGCAGGGCAAAATACAACAAACTGCCCACCCCATTAAAAGCTCTGCCTTGTGTGTGCCATCAGGAGGGCTTAATGCTGTCAACCCAGATCTCTCTCCACATAGTCGCCAGTGCATCAACAATCCCTCACTGGTCTCCCAGTGTAGTCGGAAGCACTGCAGTTGGAGATCTAGTTTAGTTTGCTGCAGGGACGCTTGTGGCCACCACATAAACCTTCTACAACTTAAGGCCCAGACACACTAAACAGACTTTAAAGAACTAGTGGCAACAGAGCCGGCTGTTGCGTCGCCTCACGTTGTCTGTGTCTTGACCAAAAAGTCACACTTGAACACAACGCAAAGACTACAGCCGACGGCAAACTAGCACGTACGTCCTGCGCCTGCGTGAGAGGAAATGACCCTTCATGACTGCAGGCGGCGGTAGTCTGTATTCATCATTCAAAAAGGGGAAGCAGAAGACCTAAGACTGCAGATATACAAGCCGCACATGCAGTGTCTTTACACCACTCTAGTTTGCCACTTGGCTTCATTCCAGATGCCCATGTATTAATAATATAATATCTGTGTATTGGAATGATCAGAGAGATAAAGATAAAAAAATGAAATGCCCCTCTGTGCGTGCCCTCTTGACTTGTTTGCTTCAGGGCCTTCAAAGTTCAGGTTTTGTGGCCTGACCTTGAATTCCTCTCTCTGTTTCAGACCCCTCCACAGCTGTAAGTGTTTGGGTGGAGTCACCAAAGGGCCAAATCAAGGAAGGGGACTCGATCAAGCTTCACTGCCAGGGCAACGGGAATATGCCATCCTCTATCTTATCAATGGGGCTCGAAGAAGTAAGAAAATCAACCCTTTTGTGCTCATTATTCATGCACATGCAAAAGCAGTTGCATCGTTACTACTGCCTACTTTGTCTGATCACAATCTTCCTCAGCAGATGGAGTTATTGACCAACTTTATAAGTTACGTGTATGTTTTGATCAGATTACTTTGGCTTCTTGCAGGACATTAAGGCTGTGGACAGTAACATGTTGGTGCTGAACAATGTGACCCGTCTTACCAGTGGAGTTTACTACTGTTCCTCTATGAACACAGACACCTTTGACGAAGTCGTGGGAAACACCACTGTGTTTGTCAACTGTAAGGAATCTGCACTGATATGATTGGTGACCATGAAAAGAAATGCATTTTACCAGCAGTATGACTGCATGTGACCGGTTTGATATTCTTTTTCTCTCTCTCCCTGCTGTGTGCGTAGATCTCGATCCTGCTGTTGTGATGCCTAAAGACAGTGTGGTGGCCGAGGGAGAGGAGGTTAAGGCCACCTGCAACGCCCTCTCTTCTCTCCAGACACAGACAGTCTGGTTTAAGGTCCTATACACTTATGCAGTACAATTACCATTAAACAAATGTTTTTGTCTCGAAAATATATACTCACCCTGTTTTTTTGTGTGCAATCAGGTGCTGTGAATGTTTAACATTCAACAGATTTGTGTGTGCATGCGTGTGTTAAATATTTATTTTGTGTCCTGGTGTGTGTGTGTGTGTGTCTGTGTGTAGGATAAAGTGGAGGTTTCAGTGGGCCACAGTTTGATCCTGAAGGACGCTACGTTTGACACAGCAGGGACGTACATGTGCGTGGTGACAGTTCCTGAGATCGAGGGAATGAAAACCAGTGGGACGCTTGACGTTAATGTCCAGGGTAAATCTAACCACAGATACTGTATACTGAGTAATAAACTGCTTTTCTAGTCTGTAATCAATACGTTATTCTAAAAGAAATATCCTGATGTGATGTAGAATGTGTAGTTTTTTTCACATTTTTTGTGCAGTTTCAGTTGTATTTATTGGTTAATGTGGCAGTTTTTAAAAGGAAAGATGTATTTTTGTGTTGGCAACATGCACCATTAGAAAAGTTCTCCCATGACCATTACTACAATAACTACGAAGTTATTATTTCTTGCTCTTCTCTCTGCAGGCCCACCACAGATCATTACGCCAGAATTCACAGAGATGGAGAAGAGTTACCAGGAGACGGTCGAGCTGATCTGCAATGTCAGAGGTTTCCCTGCTCCCACTGTCATCTGGACCACCTCTGATGAAAAGGTACGGCAGAGGGAAGCCTCCCATTCTTGGATTAGCTGCAGCTGCAGCAGAAATGCATAGTTTTTCTTTGCATGTGTCCTCACAAGATTATACATTAATCTTTCTTAATCCTGTCGGGCCCATCGTGAGGTTTATACAATACAGAAAGAAATATCTTATTCAACTCAAATTTGTGGTTGAAATTATCGTTTGAATGCACTTTTTTGATGGCGTTTTACTGTACATATGATGACATTAGGAGCATGTTGGTGGGTGTATATTGTGAATTGGATGTATATCTGCATTGTGTTCCAGTATGTACATTAATTCAAGCTAAGGTTGCAATGAATGGATGACAATGTTGGTTGGTCCTCCATTTTGGTTCCAGATTACAGAAATATCTCAACAACTATTTGATGGATTTCTATAAAATCTGGTACAGATATACATGGCACAGAGAGGGTGTATGCTAATGACTTTGGTGAACCCCCGACTTGGTAGTTCTCCAACACGCTTGTAAAACTGCGGTAATGTCGTCTGCGGCCTGAATTGTGTTGCTCCTTAAGAAGTGTTATGGCAAGGAGAGCCTTTGAGCGAGGTGAAGGTCCTGAAAGTTATCACGGCGTAACCACAGTTTTATCTCTGCGGCTTGTTTCCGCAGTCTTTTGGATGGCTTGGTAAGCAGAGGGGTATTCACTTGGATGCAGTCTACAACCGCAATGCCGTAAAGTCCGACACACACACGGTATCTTCAACACCACCGGTCTGATTATGATAAAACTCTGGTGTATTTCTTACTGCGTTTCTGCATTGAAGAAATCCCTGATTGGGCCGAGAGAAGTGCTCTTAGCTGCCACTGAAGGTTGGTTTAGTGGCATTTCAGACAGATGATGCACCTTTTTCTTCAGTCTGTGACAGAGCTGCAATCAATGCAATGCTCCTTTTAATTAATTTTTTTTTTTAATTTATGGACAGCTCAAATTAATCAACATTTCAGTTTCCACCTCAATGTAAATATGCCAGAGTTAACTATTGAGCTAATTATATTCTGCATTCCCTATTTACCGATATTGGCCTAACATTATCAATACAATGCTTCAACAGGCTCTACAGCAGAACACAATACATTACAACACAATAAAATACATAAACAAAAGTAGCAGATATGTAAAACCAATGAGAGGATGTAACGGCAGAAATAAGGACGTTTTCTCATGATTTCAGGTTTGATTTGCTTTAAGCCATCTCCAAGTTTATGTTTCAGTTTGGGTAACTGCTGCTCTCTCTTAAGTCAAAAGGAAGACTGTTCCAGAAGTGGGTGGCTCTGACTTTAAATCTGACCTGTGCAGAAGAAAGAGGAACCTTTTCCGCTGATGGAACTGCTTTTTGTTTTTTGTGCCAGATCTTCAATACTGCATCCCAAACGAAGACTAAGGAGGGCGTCAAGAGTGTGCTCAGCATCAATTTCACCTCTGACATCACCGCTACCTGTAATGCCTCCAACGAGTTCGGCATCGACTCCGTGACCTTCAACATCACAGCCAGTGAGTTCCTCCTGCTGCTTGTGTTTAATGTCTCTGCTCTTTGTGTTTGATGTGTGTGTACGTCTCTATCTGTTGTTCTCCTCGCTTACCCTCTTTCCCTCTGTTCGTCCTCCTCTGGTCTGTGTTACTTCTGTGGTTATTTTTAATCCGTCTATTTTCAGCTATACATACCACCCCACCAGCCCCCACCACCACTAGGAGCCCTACTATTCCCTCCACCACAGGTAAGACCACAGTCACTTTGCACTGTCTGCCTCTCACCACTCGTCACAAATCGCCGACAAAAGGTTTCAAATTAATCTATCAAACCCAATTCCAATGAAAAGGACTTGACAGAGTGAGGGTGACGCTTCAGCTGTCAGTAAAGGTTACTATCTGCATGCTCAGTGTTCCTTCCTGCCGGTTTTCTGTGAGTCGGACAGAAAGAATCCGAGCTAGAAAGGAAAAGTCAAAAGCACCTGAAGGCTGCAGCAATTACCACACTGGCCTGACTGATTACATTACAGCAGTGTTGCTGAGCATGGTTAGCAAGTGCTCTGATAAAAAACAATGGTTTCTACAGGGTATTTATAGTTTCTAATGGGTGACATTACTGTTATTGCTAAAAGGTGTCTTTTCCTCTTTTTAAGCTATTACGTAATTACATTCAATTTGCTTATAATATGAGTTTTACAAATGATGTGAAAATGAGGAGGCATTTATCCCAGGAAAGTGATCAAATAAATCAGATAAAGAAAGATTGACATACTTTACCTTCTGCATACAGCAGTGTTGCATTCCTGTTGGCATTATTTTGTGCAGATACATACACAGTACACAACAACAAACACACACGCCTGCATCAGTGTGACTCTAGGAAGCAGCTGATGCTTTAAATGCACTTAGAGCGAGTCTCCTGACTCCCATTACGGGGGCTGCCTTGTGTTTCCTCCCTCCGCAGTTCTCCTCTCTCTCTCGTACATCATGCCAGGACATTTACAGCCCCTCAGAGGAAAACTGTTCTGGGTTGTCGTTTCTGGCAAAGCGCTGGTTAAATGAGATCAAACAGGGCTGCCCTGGGAAATGACTGTGCTACTGACCAGTCAGCCTCTCAGGCTGGATGTT
The DNA here is from genome assembly GCA_943593645.1 of Bovichtus variegatus. Taxonomy (NCBI): domain Eukaryota; kingdom Metazoa; phylum Chordata; class Actinopteri; order Perciformes; family Bovichtidae; genus Bovichtus; species Bovichtus variegatus. The sequence continues at coordinate 13,643,596 of CALSCE010009465.1, read as the reverse complement.
TATCTTCAACTTTAACATTGTGTTCAGTCCAGGCGTGTGCGTGCGTCAGGCCTGCTGATATGAGTTCTTTAATATATCCAGCCACCCGCTGATAATTGTGCTCATGTGGTTTTTCCCAGTCAAAGCAGAAGCCCCTAACCCACCAAAGAAAATCAAGAAAGGTTTGTATGTTGCGTTGCTGAAGACTCTTCCCTCACCTCTGTATCGCAAAGGCACAAAGCTTCCTTCCACTTCTCCTCCACAGCACCTCCCTCTCTCACCTCCCAGCATTCATCAGACCCCCCTCTCTCCTGATGAACAAAGCATCACACCTTCATTGAGTTGTTCATCTTCACCTCTTCCTGTGCATGTTTGAAACGTATAAGCGCACCTCTCCTCCTACACTCCTGATTGACTTCCTTTCTTCAGGTTGCCAGGTCGCGGTCACCTGAATGACGCTAGTGCTGCACTCTTTAGTCATGCTTTCTTCTGTACCTACATACTGTGGAATGCTGCACAGCCTGCCTGATGCGATCCTGTATCCGACTCTCCTGCCTCTATACCGTAATCCATTTCATAATCGGGTTACATAGAGTAACCCTGTGGTTGTTGTTGTGCTTCTTCTCCACCAGAGGGCAGTGGTGTTATCATTGCGGTCATCATTGTCTGCATCCTGCTGTTGGCCATCTTGGGGAGTGTGCTCTACTTCCTATACAAAAAGGGCAAGATCTGCGGCCGGTCCGGCAAGCAAGACCTGTAAGTACCAAGAGAACCACTTGATGTTGGAGGGTGAAGATTGTATGTGTTTTAATCCCTTTAGACCCGGTGTCAATTGTCGTGAATGTTAAATAGTTATTGGGGCTCTCAGCCAATTATAGTTTACTTTGTCCTAGTAACTAAATAGACTAACTTGGTGACAGAATAAGACCTGAAACAAGGCCAGCATGGCAGAGAGACAAACCAGGAAGTGGAGTAAGACAGTTTACATACAGACTTCACTTTCTTTGCGTGAGGTAATTTGCAGTTTTCTTCGAAGTGGAAAGCATAATTAAATGTCCATCATACTGAACATTATTATTATTATTATTATTATTATGTTGGCACAGTCGATTCAATCAGAAAACATTGAAGTTAATTCCATAATAATGAGGTACAGAGGTGAATGTTTACGTCAGCACTGTGTTTAGAGCTTGTTTCCACTGCCCCCAAATGTCTATTGCAATATGTATGTTCCTGACTTTAAGGAGTTTTTTTGTTCTTTCAGCACCAAAGAGAAGACTAGCAAAGATAACATCGTGGTGGAGATGAAGAGCGACAACACGGAAGAAGCTGTGCTTCTCGGGGTCAACGGAGAAAAGCAATCTCCCAGCACCCAGGTCCATAATGATCTTCTGTTTAAGTGATCGTAGCCTAAGATGATGCTGTTTTTCTGTTGATCTGATTAAACCATTAACATATTCTCCCCCCCCCACAGTGAAGAGCGGTGAGTACCTGGGTGTACAGAAGTGAGGAGGCGACTGCAGACACACCCACAGCTGCTCCTGTTCTTCCCTCTCAGACCGGCTGATGCCTTCAAGTTTCCACCACAGCTCCTTATTAGTTATGTCATGGAAAAGCTCAAACGCCCGTCAGTTAATATCATGATGCACGGCTGAGACTCAAATTACTCCCAGCTGCAGCTTTTGCTTACTGTCCTTTCACATCCAGCACGTTTCTGTTGGAATGAGCTTTAATGAGAAGTGATTTGAGCGCTCCATGACGTAACCCTGCGAACAAATCTTTCACCTTCAAACCAAGAACTATCCTTCGCCTATAGATCTCATTACCACAAGCCTTGTATACTGCTGATTGTCCGTAGAACAATAATTTGAGCACAACATTGACCAGGGACTGTTTTTATACCCGACTACGCATCACCTCAGGCAAAGTAATCACTGAAGAGCAGCCTGAAACAGGTCTTTATCAAGTGTACATATTATAATCTATGTATATATTTCTTTATTTAAAATAACACGATATATTAAAAAAAAAAAACAAAAAAAAAAAAAACAACCAGATAGTGTTTTATTTTTGTTTTATGTGCTTTTTATGGAGAGCAAGAAGAGCTTAGGTAGATGTCATGTTTTAATTTTTTTAATTTTTTGTCTGTATGTTTCCCGTTTCGCTTAAGTCTGTACACTGAACGTCTTTGGAGATGCCACAATGCCCCCCCCACCCACAGCCAGTTACAGCCTCACCAAAGTGTTTCCTTTTAACTCTGAAAACAAACTTTTTTTTAAAATCACACATTCACATTTGTAGTATTTCCTTCTCAGCAGCTTACACTCCCCAGTTTGTGTATATTAAAGAAGATATTTTTGTGAGACGGGTGAATATTTTGTCTGTTCAGCATTCGACATAGAAGGGTTAACATTATTTGTAGTTCTTTTACTTTATGGTTTCTTTCCTTCACGGTCTAGTTTTGATGTTTTCTGTGTGTGTGTTTTAAGTTGAACCATTGCCAACAGCCAAGTTGAAAAGTTACAGATGCCTTAGAAATTCTATCAAAGCCTGTAGAAATATCATCATTTTGTGTTGTTAGTTGTTTCTATTTAATGTTCAGTGCACTGATTTCTTTGTGGTTATTCTTCATGCAGTGTGTCTCTAATGTGAACCAGGGGTTTTGTTTAATGTGACTGTACGTGAATGAAAAGTATTTCTGTTGCTAGTTGTTTTTTTTAGGAGGAAGGATGAGGGTGGAACAGATTATTGGTCCATGGGAAATATGGTTCACGGCATGAAGTTGCCCTCATAAGGAAAAGACACGTTTCTGTTTAACGATTTAATTCATTCATATTTTGACTGAAACTTGAAATAATCTGTATGCTCCCAGAGATGCACAGAACCCCCCTCAGACATGATGACTAACTACAGTATATGACGACTGAGGAGGGGTGAGTGACTGTGACAATCAACAATGAAGACGCACAGAGTTCAGTAATGTGCAGGTATCATCCACACTGACCCTTCCTACCCTCTGTTAGTCTGTGTGGTTCTGCTGTTTTTAAGAACTACCACTGTTATATGGTTTTGGATGTTTGAAATCTGTAAAATGCCTTAATGCCTTTTGAGTTGTGAAATGTAAAATGAATGCCATGGATGACATTCAAACCAATTTACCAACACATTCACTGTAGTTTTTGAGAAATATACCAAATAAAGATCGACTGTTAAATGAAAAAAAGAGCAAGAATTATCTTTTTCCTGCAATTAGTACAGAATGACATGGTTCTTTAAAACAAATGATTGGCCTGCAAATAAAGCTTTGCTTATTCTGTTATTCTTGTTCTGCTCCTGCAGACATACAGTAAATTACATGTTATATATTTAGCCGTCTGTTGGTACACAGAAGGCTTTATTAAATTATGTAAGAGGCTCATAAGCCGGGTCAATGAGTCATGTAAACTTTTGCAATCAAAACATCACCATAGCATAGTTATGGTAGTATAGTATGCCATACAAATGTAATAAGTCATAGAAAAGTATGCCATAAAAATCATAATACAGTAAGTCAAAGATCATTAAAAATGTAATAGTATAGTATGTCACAAAATATATATATATATATATATATGATAGTAATTCATAAAAAACCTAGTATTTCATAACAAATATTTCAATTATAGTATGTCAAAATGTACTGACAATTTTTAAGACTGATTAAAAAACATATAGTATGCGATTAAAAAGATCATAGTATAGGAAGTTGTAAAAGTAGTATGCCTTAATATCTCATACTTGCTCCCTAAATTGCCATTCAATCATCAAAACTGATAACCTGTTGTACAGTATCTGAAAAATGTTTTACATCTGTCATGACTAGTGAATCAGAATTCACTGTTCAACTCGTCACGCAGATGATTGAGTTCTTCAATGTCACTTTTTGACTGCCTGCATTTCTCGAAACACATTTTACTATGAATGTGGAGAAGAGAGACACGTGAGGGCTTTTGCTTATCATTTTATTAACAGCACTGTGCATACTTCCAAAGTGATATGAGCTTTAAAAAACATCAAAAAGTTAATGAATGCCTTTTACTGATGAGAAGCGACACGGCTACATGGAACAACGGCTCCCTCTTCTGGCAGAAAGTTGAAGTACCCCAACACAGGGCCCGAGGGTAGGGGGAGGGTGGGGGGGTACACATGGGGCGGAGCGCTGATCTGGGACCTGGTTCATCTTGCAGGTAAGAAAAGACAAAACCAAAGGAGACTTTTCACAGATCAGCACTTGTGCTCATAGATGAGGCCCGATGCGGCTGACAAGGCAGAGAGGACAGAGTAATACAAGCAACACTGCACAATCCAGCCTTCTGAGAGCAACAGGTACAGACCAATACCAACAGACTCTTCAAAAAACAAGGCCTTACTCTAAACCTGGTGAGGATCTCAAAACATATGGCACTGCTCACAGAATTATTCACATAAGTAAACAAAACCTTTGGAACGAAATACATGTACAAGAATACAAACTGAAATGGAACAGCCATTTTTTTTCCTTTTCATATCACTAACTTTATACAGTTAGCTTTTTCTTTAGAGTGACAGTATCAAAGCACAAATTGGTATACTGTGCGAAAACAAATGACAATGACGTGCTATCTTTGAAGCGTCAACAACACATTGGTACAGTATTGAGGATTGGGGGACCTCCCCGTCCATTACCCATCATTCAAGAAGTTTTTCAAGGCAACTAGGAACAGGAAAAAAAAAAAAAAAAAAGGACTAGACGATGGCCAGACAGCGCAGAGAGCGCTTCCAGTCAACAGACAGCATTACCCAGAATAAGCAAGGACGGATTAGCTATTGACAGGATTTACACCCTCCCCCCAAAAAACATTCTTCTTCATATGATGGGAGAGGTTCCAGTCAATGTACCTAAAAGCTCCTTGCATTTATTTATCTTATTCATTCATAGTACCTGGAAATGAAGCTGCCGTTTCTAGTCCTGCCAACATTGGAAATATTACAAAAAATATGCAAATTATAGTGTGCGAAAAAAGAAAGAAAGAAGAAGAGTATTAGGCTACGTGTGTGACTTCATTAAGCGGATACTTTTGGCTACATGTCACCTGGATGAAGAGACGGCAGGTGAGCTGCAGTCTATGCAAACGAGTCTCCTCTGGGCTTTTGACAGCTCGGGTGAACGCCACTTTAGATAAACATTATTCCTGAGTTAGTTCTTACAGTTGGCCCAAATACTGATTTTAATGTAGACTTGGGGGTGAGCCAGCAAACCCGTGAGCCTACTTTTATTTTTGTTTTGTTTTAAAGCCTCAGAAATCACTTCCTTTCAGTGGGGATGAACTCACACAGAGAAAGGAAAATGGATCCATTACAAAAGCATTTTGTTTGCTTTACTAGAGTCTACCTGTAGAGAATAATAGAGAAAATATATATATATATATATAATATATATATATATATATATATAAAAAAAGGATTAAAATACTGCAGAGTTGACAGCTTGAGAGGGCTTGCAGGCTCACATGCCGCTTGTACGTTCAAGTATGCTACATTATGGACCAGAGAAAAACGGATGATACTGTCACTTTAAAGAAACAGGATGACGGTTAAACACAATATTCACAAATGTACATTTAAGGCTTAATTGTTTAGCACTAACAATAGTAGCAGCAGTGAAGCACTTCTGAATTAATTAGAACGACAATATTTATGATCATATTACAATAACATATTACCAAAGTAAATCGATGACATTTTTTTTGTTTGTTTCATAACACTGGACTGCGCTGGAGAAGTTTTAACCGGCCAGCCAATGAAGTTAGACGAAGACGGAACGAAAACGTATCAGCCACCACGGATCACACAACACTAGCCTGTCTGGTACTGCAGGGTCGTCGACATTAGTACGTCCTCTAATAATCTCTCCGCCAGGCTCTACAGCTACACTAGGCCCCGCCTTAAGAGTTAGAGCAGTAGTACGTTTACAGAGCACGGGTCTGAGTATACGGACTGTAATTCCACATTCACGTTGTACAGGAACAGGGGTTCATTTAAGAGCAGGTCATGAGAAGTAGGTCTGGCAGACACACACACAGGCGCGCGCACGCTCACACACGCATGCTCACATACACCATCACACACATATGCTCACATACACAAACTCGCGTATATAAAAACACACTGCCAGACAACAGTCCAGACCTGAAACCATCGTCATGCTACTTTGAGAAATACAACACGACAAACAAGCATGTTTTTCTGAGAAAAAAAGAAAAAAAAAAGAAAGAAAAAGTACCAAAAGCAACGTTGTTAATCAAAGGCCATAACAGACTGAATTCATAACGAAAAAGCTCTGCTGCACGTCTTCTAAGCTGCTGAGTGAACACATCCTGGTGAGGAAGACACCCTAGACTCTTCCTCTTCCTCACATGCATGTCTCCACACTCTCACATCCCTCAGTCCGAGAGAAAGGGCCAAACCCCTCTTTAATCTGGTCCCCGTCTACCCACATCGTTGTACCAACAGCGGCCCTCAAAGCTGAAGTCTTTTTTTACATACTGTATATGCACGTACTGTATATATTACACACATTTAATATATATTTACTCATATATTAAATTTTCATATAGACATACATTTTTTAGTTTTATTTGTGAGGTGTTGGTTACATTTTTCAGCAAGAGGCTTCAACATGAAAGATAAGAATCTGTCTTCGCCGGAGATTCCTACGAAAAGTCTCGCGCCATGTGGCGTCCCGTCATTGTTCCACACGCGCTCGGTCACTCCCGCGGAGATGTTCCGAGAAAACGAAGAGGCCTGCTGTCGCAGTTTAGAGAAGGCCAGACACTATTGAAAGCGCATGGAGTGCAGGGCGCGGAGTCCCAGAGATGCTGGGAGCTCTCTGGAGTAACAGCCAGTTAAAAAATCCACAGGGATGTCGGGCGTCAGCCAGCACCAGAGGTAGTGCTGCAGGCAATGGGCTTTGGGCTGTGCCAACCTAAACCCAACCAGGCTGGGCCAAGCTAGGGCGAGAGAGCAAACACGAGAGAGAGGCACAAGGAGCGTGCTATGTAAGAATATGTGCAGTGGAGGGAATGGAGACAAACTCGCGTAGGATATTCTTAGCCATTTCGATATTGTTCTGTGCAATCATCAGTGCTTTCTGGATGTCCTGGTAAGAGTATCCCTGACTCATGAGGTGCTCGATCTCGCTACTGATTTGAGGGTTGGCATCTCCTCCTGTTGCCCCACTACTGGGTGGAGCAGGGACGGGCGGGACGGGCGGGACAGGGCTGGGTCGACGCTCCGAGTTGATTCGCCTGGGCAGGGGCTTTGGAGGTCTCTCTGGTGCTTCCACCGACTCTGAGAAGGCTGAAGAAAAGAGGAGAGTGAATGTCTCCAAAAGGTCAAAGGTCGGAATACTAACCTCTTTCAGAAATCAGAAATCATTTATTTGTCCCACAGCGACGGACATTTACATGGTCACAGCAGAAAGGTAGAAAGAATGGAATAAATGCAGTAAAATAAGTGAACAATTTCAGGATTTCAGGATCAACATATCCTTAAAACTAAATTCATTTTAAATACTCTAAAAAAGGTCAATATAGGTCAATGTGAATGAAGATTTACTTTACTGGAAATAATTTATATCTTATTAAAACAAATATCCTGATCACTATAATAAAAGCACCTGTGGCAAATGGCACACTGTTGCATGTTTTTAAAATTATATATATACTGGTGAACTTTGTTGACCTTTCCACTGCAGCAAACCTATAATAAAGCACTCATAGAGTCCAATTATAATCCAAGAGCTTGTCAGCTTGTCTGAGAGCCACTTAATTGGTCCTCAGATATAAAGGTTCAAGTCTTCAGTGAAATAACTCAGTCAGCCGGCAATCATCATACTGTGTAGGCAGTAAATGTCAGCTCGCTGCAGAGAGATGGAGATTACCTTCTTCTACAGAATGTGCTAAGGTCACTTATGCTGCATTAGTTGCATTCAAACACAACTTTGCGATCTGTGACTTCTCGGTGGTCAACATGATATTCTGATGTCATTCCACCAGCAGGTTTGTCCAAAATCCTGGGAGGCATCACTTACTGTTTTTCTAGTTTCAAAGTCACTGAGAAGCTCTCTTTAATTATTCGTCTTTACCCTTTGCACACCGTAATTGCACATCCTGGAGGAAATTATGTATGGCAATCAATTCATGGTAATATATCAAAGTCTAACATTAACTTCAGAGCTTCTGGAAAATCTGTATAATGTCTGGCCTCATATCAGGTAGCAGAAAAACCGCCTTAGTCGACTTTTACGGCTGCTCTCCGCGTCAGAGGACTTTTGTACTAATTCAAGATATTGATTCATCAGCAATTTTTGCTGTTTTCGGCCAGTAAGGACCAGAACAAAGAGGCTGCTGTTACACACTTTTACATCCAAGTCATTTTATGAAACAAAACACCACAATATTCCATTCTTGACAACCAGTTACCGTATATGCTGCCACTAAAGTAAAATTGTAACTGCTAAGGGTCACGTCTTTTAATAATAGCCCATATTTTAAAAGATTAGTTCATCCAAATCGCAGAAAGTATTCCCTTCCTAACCTAATGGTATCTAGCTGTTCAGGTAGTTTCCTTTTTATTTCCTTCTTTCAGAAAGCCAGAGGTGGTACTTTAGCACCAGATATATTTTTTAACAAGGCTTGTTGTTCATTTTAACAGCCAATTAAATTATGCATTTAAAACTAGCTCTCGTTCAACAGGGGCAAATGTACTTACGTGCTGCAGCTCCAGCGTCCGAATCCAGGGAAAGGCGGCTAAAAGCTGCTGTGGAGGATGAGCATGATGAGGAAGATGAAGAGGAGGAAGACGACCCCCCCAGTTCTGAAAGGGTCCGTCGGGCCGTGGGCATTGGCAGCCGGGGCTTTGGGAAGTCGTAGCCGTTCTCCTCCTCCTCCCTGTCCTCGGCTGCATGGTCTCTGGGACCGTTTGTCATCGCCAGAGGGGGCAACTCTGAATAGTCTGGGATGGATTAAAAACAATATTAGAACTACAATATCTGACAGACAGAACTACATAACGTTACATATTAAGAAAATATGCCTGGTTTCATTCATATACACAGGTTATTATATTCTCTAAAATAGATTCAGACGAGTCACAACTATAACGAAAAATATCATTTACATTTCATGCCTTTTCTCCATATGGCGGGGGGGGGGGGATCTTGTTTTGAAATTAAACTAATGTTCAGAAATTCAGATGGATTGGTTTGAGTGAGTGCTGTTCCACCAGTGGGTTAGTTTAAAAGCAGGGTGGTAGACAGGAAGTCAGCATGAAGGCAGCATAGAGACTCGTGCTGCTCATGTCAGCTGACCTCGTCCACCTGATCCAAAGATTGAGGAATCAAAATACCTGAATCTCTGGCTTGTTGTGACCTGGCCTGGATGTTGTACATGGCTTCATACATTTGAGGTCCATCCTCTAGCTCAGCCATTGCCAGCCTACAACAAACAAACAACAATAATAAAACAACAACCATATCAGACGCAGTCACCAAAGTCATTTCATCGAGAGGTGGATTCATTGAGCGTTTTGAATACCGCGAGTTGAGTGCGGACGCTTGGGTCTGGAGTGCTGATAGAGGCTGAGGCAGTGGAGGCCTCGGGACAGGTGGGGTCTCCGTTACAGGTGGTGCCGTGATGGGGGGCAGGACGGGGCGAGAGGAGGGGATCATGTACTCCGACTCCTCCTCACTGTCACGTGCCTCCTCGCCTGTCACTGGCCTCTGGGCTGCAGAAGGTCTGGGAATAAACAACCAAAGAATATTTACACTAGAACTGTATTGGATTGATTTGTGAAATCTCAACACTAAAAGGTTAATTGTTTTGAGTGGAAATAAGCGTCCAACAACGCGTGTTGTGTGGCCTTTGTGCTCTGTAAGCGAGCAAACATCGTGTCAGGCTAAGATGAGATGCTCCACTCCTCCAATGTCATTATAGTGCCAGTACTACATACCTGATTGCCAGTGAATAGATGGCGTTGGCGGAGGCTGAGGGCTTGACTTTGGGGTTGTCATACTCTTGACCGGCTATTGCCACAAAATTCTGTAAAGGAAGCAGAAGTTGAAATTTTAGAAACTTTAAAGTGAGGAATATTTTCAGATTTCAAATCTCGAAACCAAATACTGATTACATTAAAAAGGAATAGTTTAGGGCATTTAGGGACATACGCTTATTTAGTTTCTTGCTGAAAGTTAGAAGATTAATGCCGCTGTAAATATATGAAACAACAAGGATTTTACAAAATATTAATAGAGGTAATGTTTACACCTTTAATTGCAATTCCCCACTGTAAGTGATCAAATAGTGGCCGTGTAGTGGGTGACTGAGCTGAACACCACCCACACACCGTACAGTATACTGGATCGTTAGAAGGTCGAGCCACATTTATCTTTTCAGTTCTCTTACTTGGACAGCCACTACTAAAACTCTGTGTTCAAAACTAGCCAATGAATTAACGTCAAAGCAAATGGTAGTTTAGCGAGTGGTGTTTTGTGGTTTCTCTGACCAGCTGGTGGTCCAGACTGTGGGAGCTGTTGTTCTTCTGCGAGTCTGAGCGCGTGTCCAGGGCGGAGGGCAGCGCCAAGGGGAGGGAGTGTCTGTTGGAGAGTTCCCTGACACCTGCTCGAATGTCCACTCCCAGACTGGAGACTTGGGTGGATGAGGAAGATGAGGAGGAGGACGAGGAAGAGGAGCTGGGGGCCTTGGGAACAGGCCGGGAGTTCCATTCAGCCAGGGGCCGGTTTGGGGGTGCAGGAGGGAGCTTATCTCGAGAGGGCTCCCCAGGAGTGCAGGGTAAGGGCCGCCTCTGCAGCCGTCCATCGGGGGCTGCCCCGGCTGTGTGGGGGCGGTCTGGGGGAGGAGGAGGGGGGAGATCCCTCAGCGCTGGTGGGAGGGGAAGAGGCTTGTCTTTGTGGTGAGATGCAGCCTGGAGGGGGGGAAACGGAGATGGAGGAAGCTCATTTAACTACATAAGAATATATATATAAATATATATATATATGTGTGGAAAAAAAAAAAAACCTCAGTGCTGCCTTCTTTTGCGCTGGAAATAATCCATTTAGCAACAAGAGCACTGCGAATGCATTCATCATCATAATCGACAACATGCATAACCTAGCTGAACAACACCAAGGACAATGTTGTTCATCATCTGCAGACAATTCCAGCTTCCCCAATTCCATTTACAGTTTCCATTTATCTACATTTAAGCTGCAATAAGTGGTAATATGAATGTGTGAGGGAGTGGAAATGCACTCTATGTCTTCTATGTAGAGTATAAAATACACTGATTATTGTGGCTGTCATTTCAACACCTTACTTCTGTCAAAAGTAAGCATACTTTGAATACCGTAATTTCCGGACTATAAGCCGCTACTTTTTTTCCACACTTTGAACCTCGCGGTTTATACAATGACGCGGCTAATTTATGGATTTTTCCCGCTTTCACAAGCTTCATGTCGCCAAAAAACTGAGCACCGTCACATAATGTGACGTAAATCGAGCGCGCTCAAACTTCCCATTCATTACGGTAATTAACTTTTTTACGAAATTTCTCGGTGTTTCATTCAGTGTACCAAATGAACCTCTAAAAACATTATGCCAACCTTCAATTGCATTATTAGTTCTTGGAATGTCTTCAGCAGCGGACATTATGAACAGCGGACATTTAAAACAGCGGACATTAGGAATGGTCACGATTCTGATTACGGTCATGTTGTCACCCTCATCATGGCAAAGACACGGAGAAAGGCATATGATGCAGCTTTCAAGTTGAAGGCGTTTAAAAGCCTATTTATTTTTGTTCCAAGCCGTGTTTCGTTAAAGCCTGTGTAAAGTTCATTTGTTTCAATGTACCGGTAGGCACCTGCGGCTTATAGACATGTGCGGCTTATTTATGTACAAAATACATATTTTTAAAAAATTCAGTGGGTGCGGCTTATATTCAGATGCGCTGAATAGTCCAGAAATTACGGTAACTAGCTACGAACCGGCTGCAAAGAAGAATGCAAGTAGTTTGGCTAAAGGTACTAAAAAGACAAATATTGAGGAAATACTGAAATGGATTTCATGTTACAACAAACATGGCAAGTGTTATCCTGTAGGCCATGACACACAACTTCCAGACAATAACGGGACAATCGAACCACATATTGAGAAAGCTGTGCCACTGAGAAATGCATAAATGCTTTAACCACACTTTATTTGAATATCTCCTCTCACGTGCTTGTGTATGTTCAGTTACCTTACTGGTGACCCCAGGGCTGGAGGCACCTGGGGGGTTGGGAGGTCTGTGTGGTAGGAGGTCTAGTCTGGGCGGCACAGGGGGAAGAGAGGACTGAGGAGCCATGGACATAGGTGACGGGGGGCGCTCCACCTGGATCGACACCAAAAACACCCATCACATCTGATCAGCTACACTTGAACAAAATCGGGATTCGTCTAGTTGCAAGTTTTCGTAGTTCAAGTGAATAAAAAAAACATAAATGCTGCTTTTAATCTAACTTTGTTTAGAAGAGGAACACTCACTGCGCTTTCTCCTCAAATTGTCACATCTTAAATCTAAATCATTGACTAGAGCTGCATGACATGGCTGAAAATATCATGATGAAACACAAAACACAAATCAATACAACATTAGTACAAGTACAGCAGAGTACTTCACAGCGTACAAGTACATTTAAAGAAATGGTCAAAGATAAGAAAGGTCAGCAAAGAATGCCAAAGAAATTCCAGACACCAGATCAAAGTGTCTCAGGTATTCGCCTACTCTAGAAGCTGCACGCAGTTTTTCAGAGGCATAAAAAAAACATGGGGGATAGCAAAATGCCCCACATATCAAATACTGAGAGGCCCAGGAAAAAGCTGCCATCTTGGTACTATGAAAGATGGAGATGAAAGACTTGAGATATGTGCCGTGATTTTGAAGCTCACAAAAAGTGAAGAGGGCAAGGCAGGGAGTGTTTCATCTCTACAGAAATGGGTCTCTCTGGAAAAACAAGAGACGAGGACGGTAGGAACCCATGAGGTGCACCCGGGGCGTCAAACCAACTAAGCCAAGTGCCTCAATGTTTTACCAATGGAACAGAGCAGCTCGCAGTGTCATGACGGGAAACTTCAGCCAAACTTGAGATAACTTTAGTCTCAATTAAATCAAGGTATTCCCACGATATTACCTTTGAACAGGCAAGTTTGCTCATCATGAGGTGTGGGTCTTCAAGTCTGTCGTCGTCATCATCGTCATAGCTGGGTGATGGAGCGCCCTCAGCCCCAAACATGCCCCTGCAGGAGCCCCCGCTGTTGTCCTTGGGGTCAAAAGGGTCCACAACAATGGGCTCTGTACCCTTAATCTCACAGCGACAGAAGGGACATCCTGTGCCCTGACCCTCCGACTCCTGTAACACAAGCAGAAAGGCAGCTGTTACAGCAGGCAGAGATGCAATATATAAAAAATATATATATAAAAAATATATATATAAAAAATAATATATATATAAAAAATATATAAATAAAAAATGAAATATATATATATATAAAAAATGAAATATATATATATATAATATATATAAAAAATAAAATAAATATATATATAATATATATAAAAAATAAAATAAATAAATATAAAAAATAAAATAAATATATATCTATATATAGATATATATCTATAAAAAATAAAATAAATAAATAAATATATATAAAAAATAAAATAAATATATAAAAAATAAAATAAATATCTATCTCTATATCTCTATATCTATATCTCTCTATCTCTATATATATCTCTCTATCTCTCTCTCTATCTCTCTATCTCTCTCTATATCTCTCTATCTATCTCTATATCTATCTCTATCTCTATCTCTATATCTATCTCTATCTCTATATCTATCTATATCTCTATATCTATATCTATATATCTATATCTATATCTCTCTATCTATCTATCTATATATATATATATTTTTTTTTTTTTTTTTTTTTCGTCTTGCAGATAAGAGCAATCCAGCAGTGACTTCTCCTCACAACAGGTATTAGTTATGACTCTTAACTTGGATCAATCAACCCACACAAACCAGTTCCATCCACCCACTCTTACCTGCCAGGCAGTGAGACAGGAGGTGCACATGAGATGACCGCAGGGCTCAATCTTCACATCCTTGTCGTTCTCGGCACAGATCTTACACAGCTGGAAAGTAGAGCCCATCTCACAGTACAGCTCATATTGCTCCTGAGGGGGAGAAATGAGACAACTGTGAGCTTTCAGTGCCTAAACACAGTAACATCATACGGTTTTAACAATATCTGAGATCATTTTGAAAGAGCCGGAAGGATCTGGAGCCAAGTTAAAATGAGGGGGAGTATTTTTAGTTTCAGTCCTGTGCTCATGCAAAAAGAGTCTGTTCATAAACACCTTTAAAACACCCTGAGAAGATATGCAAGCCTGATTCCATAGAGACTGTTTTTTTTTTAAACAATATTTAACAATGTTCAGTTGTATCTTGCGCATTTAAAATGATGGACCCTTCAATGTGACGACAGTATGAAATATTGCAAGACAGATGGGGCATAACATTTTTTTAAATTTTATTTACACTGAGCTCAAGCTATGTTTAAGACAATGTCTGACATTTTAAACACAACACTGTTTAAGTTAGTTTTAGAGAAGAGGACTCAAAATGAAAGCCAAAATATCCAGTTTAAAATGTTCAGTATTTTTAATATAACAATATCATGTTCTACATGAATCCTTTATGCTTCTGCAACATTCACTGCATTTAAATTAGCTGAGGCTTTTTATCATAGTAAAAGAAAACATATGTACTTATTAAACATAAATGTCAGACTAAAAACCTTTAGTTACTCAGCTACTTAACCTCGATTAACTCAGTTCCTGTGTGGTCATGCACTTGACAGATTCATTGATATTTCTTTTCAACTGAAATCTTTATGGAGCTGTGTGTGCACCAATATAAGCCATTTGTACCTTTACATTTAACCTTTACATGAACTTCACACTGACCTGTGTGACTTTGATGTGGTCTTGAGGTGAAGGCTCACACAGCCCAGTCAGATCTGGGTTTTGGGTCCGACCATCGGGGAATAAGTAGCTGGAGATGAAGAGGCGCATAAAATTAGAAGGTACACACAGTGGGAGCCTCAAAATATCCTTGGCTATTTCAACAGGCTTTTTCATTGAAAAGTTATCACCATAATTATTAGTATGATTATAATGCATGTATACCCAACATGCTGCAGCAATGAAAACATCTGTACAGTACATTACTATTTTACAAATAGGTCAGATGGTGTAATTACAAGTTGATAAATGTTTTGTAGATCCAGGCGATATACTGGATTTGATTACAGGTTAGGGCAGGCCAACCATGGCTTTCATTAAACAAAGAAATCATTGCTGGCATTAAAAGATGAGTTTCCTGCCAGCCAGCTAAACCACTGACTGTGCTGCACGTTAGAAACCAACAATTCTTCTCTGGTTATGATAACACTGGAATGATGGGAGCAGGCAATATGATATGGCTGGATTGGTTTAGAGCTGAAAGGCAGATTCAATCGTGGGATGCAAAGCAGAGCTGCATAGTTTATACAGAGATGCATGCTTTGTGGGAAGACGAGGAGAAATGGCAGAAAAAGAGATGCCCTGCGTATGACAGGAAGCTCGAGTTATAGATCATTTATTAAAACAAATTAAGACCAAGACATAGCCACAGAGCAGAGGTCAAGATGAAAATCCCCAAGAAAATGACACATATTTGATTTCAACTCAAACACGATTTCTTTTTAGTTAAGAGGGTATGATTTAAATGTTTTATCTACCCAAGATCTTCCTCGTTGCCGGTGTTTTTATTTTGTAAAAAGAAAAAAGTTTAAAGCTGATAAGTTTAATGAAATCTTAAGTAAAAGAAAAATTGAAAAATTAAATGCCAAAGTGTGGTCTACATTTTGTACTACCTTATCATTTGCAAGTGTCTTTATCATTTCAAGTGTTAATTGTTAAAAGAAAAATTGTATTTTATTTTTTATTATTAGGCGTGTCGAACAAAATGCCAGTGGACTTACAATCCTTCCCTGAAGCCATCTATGAGAGCCTGGAAGAGGGGTTTATTGTGAGGAATGGTCTGGAGTATGTTTCCATCTGCTGTCACGTAGCCGATGGCCCACTGGCCCAGCCGCGTACAGCTCAGTCGGAAGATGTAACTGAGGAGATAGACATGAGAAACGAGACATGAGCGATGAGACATGCTGCTGTTGTGTCCCCCTTTAATACACAGAAAAATGCGATCAAATAGAGATAGATAGATAGATAGATAGATATACTTTATTACTGTCACGCAACAGGCACTTGTTTTGACTCAGTTCCAGTGCAAAGAAAGAAAGAACACGCACCATTAACCTTCACAAAAATGCACAGAAGAAGGAAACGCATGAATGTGAAAATATGCACAGTGAAATTATATGAAACGTACAGATCATTGAATTCAGCCCAGTGCCTGCAGAGGAGGGTGTCTTGCAATTTGTGCAGACTAAGAAACATGTTCTTCGAGTATGCATGTACCAAATCTATGAAATGAAACTAGTCCAAATGCAAACATGTAGGCTGAATTATGCATGGAAATATTCCCTTGGAAGTCAAATTTGATTTAAATGTGCATTTAGACTCTGAACACAGTTCACATGAAAAGTTGAAAAGATATCCCATTCAAAACGTAAGGAAACGTATAAATGACATAAAATGCATTCGACATGTCCTACGGAAAAAAATAGGTTACACATTATATACATCACATTATTACTGCACACATAAATGGGGTAAATGTATAAAAACAGCAAAGTCAATAAAGTTTCATCATCACAGTTAACATTTAAAATAATTTAAAAAGTCAGCAAGTTTTATGGAGGGAGACAATGCATTCAACACATTTGTTATACCTCAAAAAAGATGCACACAATGCATTTTGGTAAGCAACACTGAATGTAAACATAACTTTTTCTTGGTAACAAGGCACATTTAAGTATAAAGACGCTGTGGCATGGGTGGGCGTGCCTTCATTAACTGCTCATAGTCAGGTAAACTGATTTTTCTCATTTGTCTTAACCTATTCTAGAGTGCAAAAGTAACAGTGGCTACAAGAGGCCGCGTCAGTCTGGAAAGACAGGCAGCCACTGTTCCCCGTACTCACAATTTGCTACATCCTTGTTTTAATGTACAAGTTGAGACTTTTGTATCAGGAAATGACCAAATAAAAAAATCAGGGGCATTGAATACCCGTGCACAGAAGCCCGTCTTTGTCAGTACTTTAGCCACAGCATTCAGGGCAAGCTGGAGACCACTGGTATGTGACTGAGGTAGGCCAGAAAAGGGGGCATTACATTAATCTATCCTAGACGACATGGATGCATGCATTAGAATTTTCTCAATTTGTAAGGATTAAGTTTGGAGATACTGCATGAGTGGAATAAAGTAGACTTGGTGAGGGCATTTAGCATAGAAGTGGACCAACTGCTTTACCTATAATAGAAACAGAACACTCCTGACAGTAAGCTGTAATTTATAGTGTCAAAATGCTGAGCTCACATTGACCAATAACTGCTCGTATGTCAACGTGGCCCTACACAAGCCAAGCCTAAACAGTGACATCAGCTTTCAGTGTACAATCAGGCCATTGATGCAAG
The DNA here is from genome assembly GCA_943593645.1 of Bovichtus variegatus. NCBI lineage: Eukaryota > Metazoa > Chordata > Actinopteri > Perciformes > Bovichtidae > Bovichtus > Bovichtus variegatus. The sequence goes on along the minus strand of CALSCE010009465.1, from coordinate 13,625,855 downwards.
GTAGCAGTGCCATGCTGCCCTGGGTCCTTTACACACACACACACACACACACACACACAACTGGTATGTGAAACTGGCATCAAAACTAAACTTGTGCCCCGTCTTTGTATTGATACAAATCCAAAACCTTGATCATTTGCATTTATACGCGATAGCACTGGTGACTCAGTTAAACACACACAGACACACAGACACACAGACACACAGACACACAGACACACAGACACACACGAGCGGTTGTCCATGGAAACACATGAATATGGTTACATGATGTGTCTCGCTTAGTTCCAATAATGGAAATAAAAGTGTTGCTCACATTGCCCAAACGTGCCGATAGCAGCTGATGATGGACCTTAAAACCATTTATTTTAAGTGAACTGGAGGTGACTGTGACCAATAAGAACCAAATGACACCACATCTTTACTTAGATTACATTACGGGGGGTGTCTCTGTGTGTGCATGCACATGTGTTTCGGTCTTTTTATGTCTCACCTGCCATGCTTGTGTATGAACTTCAGCAGCCTCGCTTTGACCTCATCGTAGGTGAGGAAGGCCATGTACCCGGGGTGAGTGACTGCCAAGCTGTTCCAGTTCCGCAGCAGGGACGACCAAGGCTACACACACACACACACACACACACACACACACACACACACACACACA
>CALSCE010009465.1:13608019-13625181 GCA_943593645.1 Bovichtus variegatus | reverse complement strand
ACACACACACACACACACACACACACACACACACACACACACACACAAGAGAAAGAGAGAGTGACTCACTCGTCTGATGCGCGAGTGAATGGACACAGCAATAATAGTATGAGCAGAGTAATGGAGAAATATACTGCATTACGGATGACGCTGAAAACAACCATTTACTGAACTTCAGTGTGATTTACGATGGCTATTTGGGTCAAGCAGTGTAAAAAGGTCCTTAAAGCAGAATTTGCAACACTTAAAAACAGCACGCAACTCATTTGGTACCATCTGGAGCCACAGAATGAGGAAGGTTAAAAGGGACATGAGCAGACTGCTGACTATACTGTAGATAAGGCAGGCAAAATAGGTAACTTTATGTTTCTCTCTTAAAACTACTTGACCCAAATCAAGTCGAGCCACCCGAACAACGAGGCGAGAAGACTTCAGCAAAAATATCTAAAATAATTCATACTACTCTATAGCTGACCGAGTGCTGTAGTGAGTAGGTGGATTCGCAGTTGCTCTCATCAGTGTGTTTGGTGTGTGAAAGGAAATAGAATTCACACATACGACACTTTAAATGAGCTGCAGGAATCATGGGCATGGCTTAATCTGCACAACAACCAATTTATATAAAAACTCAACTTTTGGAGGCACTATCCTCTTCCCCTGTAGTTTCCCCATATTTGCCTAAATTAAAATCTGTGCGTTATTTATACTGCTTGCACACAGGAAGTGACAAGTTGAAACTGTGTCCTCTGCTCGACTCATCTCATCCGTCTTGCACTGTTGTAATCGCAGACTAGCGGGCCGGGGTTAGTAAACAAAAATGTGCTTGCGACTTACTGACTTAATGTGACCTTGTTACTAGGTAATGTACCATCTAGTAGCTAGACTTTTTTTTTTTTTTTTTTCATTTGCCTGTTATTTGGACATCAATTCACGTGCTCTGTTCACACTTAACTGAAGAGAGCAGCTCAACCTTTCCAAATATGCTGCATGAAACATCTGAAGGGATGATTGTAATAATAAAAAACACCCCACAGCATATCACCGCCTGTCTACTGCATATCAAGGACAGAGCTCAAAATGGCCACAGGCTCACTTCCTATTCTGCGTTTGAGGACATTTAGAGGAGGGTTTTTTCTGCGTGAGGGGGGGGGTTATAGGAAATGTCTGTAATCAGTTTAGGCTTCATTAAGTAGCCAGGGATAATGTCACTGAGGGGAATAAACAACATACACTACTGCATATGAGATATGATGCAAGAGGTTTGAGATAATGCAAATTGAAACACAGCGAATTAGGTTTACAGATGAGATGATATAAAACCTCGATAGTTCATATACGATACTGCGTTTATTACAATGCTGATACAAAATGCCTGCACTACATATTATAGATAAGCTCTGGAGATGATGCGGATAAACACGCCCTCTGCCCTTCCCTTACTATATCCTTTCTATTGTATTTCGTTTTAACGGCTCTTCTTTTCTCCTGCTACCTCATTCTATGCCTGCATATGTCAGTAGTGTGGTCTATCTATTACAAAGTAATGAGTCAGGGTTTGGCAAAGCAAAACAACTCAAAACTCAAATGTACCGACGCTCTACAGCACCAAAGTCGGTCCAGGGAATTATATCACACATTTTCATCCTTGCTGTTCATTATCAATCTAGCAGTATGAAAGCACAATCTTATAATGGCCACATGATAACACACATAATGGTCCTTGAGAAGGAAACTGCAAAAACACAGACCGGCCTGTGCCTTTTTATCTGTACTGGGTGAGCAGAGCGGAAGAAATGTTCAACTTCAGTCCCACCTGACAGTGTGAATAAATCAGCAGGCAACCTGCTAACAAGTTAATAGAGTTAGCCGAAAAAAGAAGTGGCAGATTTGTTTAAGTTCATTATGTGCTGCTCAAATGAAATTAGTTTCCATCACCAAGGCCAACAGACTGTTATGAATTACTCTATCTTCTCTACTATCACCCTCTTTTCTTGCACATTTCTCCCCTCTCATTAACTCACAATGCAAAGATAGGACAAGGACTACAGTGCGGAGTGTGTGTGCGCTCACTACCTGGAATAGCCTGGTGAAGATGTCAAACTCAAAGACAGAGATGTAGTCGTTGCAGGTGAGGTCTATGGTGGACTTGAGGGCCATGGCCTCCAGTCCAGAGCTGATGGGATGAAACTCATGGAGAGACTGACGGAAAATCTTCCAAGGCACAATAGTCCTGTAACACACAAAAACAAAAAATGCATGATGACATCCACTTGCAAAAACTGAACACAGAACATCACAAAAAAAAGTATCAAATATCATAAATAATGAGTGTTGAATGTAGACTTCCTGCATGCTGCATTGTGGCATACCCTAGGTGCAGTAAAGGTGCAGCGACGATGAATAGACCTTTGGGTTACTTGGTTTGTTGCATGTTTCTTTAGTGCATCATGAGCACTTTATTCACTAGTGCATGCATCCAATATGCCACAAAAATGTCTAAACACAGATATGAATTGTATTACCAGTAAAGAACTACATTTTAATGACACAAAGGAAATGCTATTTTGTGTAAGCACCATTTCAGTAGTCCCAAATAGATTTGAGGGTCATTGGTCATGAATGCTAACCTGATGCAATCTTTTAATCTCTGCCAGCTGGCCGCACTGCATTACGGTCTTTTAGAGGCTGTAGCGTGTTCGGTTTTAAAGCTAGAGTAAAGGTACTACTTATCATATGAAACTAAAAACACCTAAAGAATCCATTGGTACCAACCATGTCATGCTAGCTCATCAGAAAGGAGGCTAAATAACGCTCCAAAGTTAGGCTAAATTTTGGCGAGGGAAAATCTGGCACGGGGTTCCTTGAACTCTCACCTCAGGATATCTGAACAAAAATGGGTTCTATGGATACCCACAAGTCTCCCCTTTACAGATATGCCCATTTTATCCGCCCCTGAACACGGGGTAATAAACCTAACAGCTATCTGATAAATGGGGAAATTAATGCATTATTATATAGTATTGGGAAAACCCAGCTTTTAAAACGTTCTTGTAGTTCCATGTGGTTGGATTATTTTTGTATGACTACACTTGCTTAAAATCTGATTTAGCAGTATGCACTTAGAGATTTTTTTAATGTTTTTTATTTGAATACCTATGGGGTTCCAGGATGCCAGTTTGAAAACACTGGGGTAAAATAATTTTCAATGTGTAAAAAGTAATACAGAATTGGGCTCACTTGTCTCCGAAGGCGCGCCTCCAGAACTCTGCAGCGTCTGCTTTGGTGATGCGGAAGTTGTCACCTTGAAACAGACCATTGGGGAAGATGGCCTTCAGCTCAGCCAGCATGTGGCTAAAGATCAACGACAGCTTGGTGAGGTTCCGCCTGTGAAAGTCAAAAGTAGAGGGGAGAGCGTGAGATTTCCTGCATTTATCTATGCACTGTGGTGGTGGTGGTCTAGTGGTCTGGCTTTCAAACAGAACACCGGAAGGTTGTGAGCTCAATACCAGGGCTGCCACCATTGTGCCCCTGAGCAAGGCACTTAACCCCAAGTTGCTCCAGGACTGTCCCTGTAGTTAGTTCACTGTAAGTCGCTCTGGATAAGAGCATCTGCTAAATGACCTGTAATGTAATGTAATGGTTGCAGTGTCATCAGCTCATACAACAGTGAAGTCAAGAGAGAAATGCAGAGCAACAATAGTAATTTTTTACATTACATGTGCAGAAGGAACATCTCTCTGTTCGTGCATGCAGCTTTGTGACATCCCTTTCTCATTCGGGAGAGAAAAGGGACCTTAGCTTGTTTCTTAATTTCCTACAGTAGGGAATTAGTCTCGACACTAGTGCCATCTCACTGTCAGGGTTGATGACAGTTCTCAGAGATACGTATATCTATTTACTCATGCTCCACTGGTAGCTTTGGGAAGACGTTCAACTGCGTCGGTGTGTGGGACAGTGTGTTGCCATCCACTCCATCTACTAGCCAATAGGAATATAACAAGCTTGACTGAACAGTTGACCAAAAGCTTAAATTGGTATCAGCATAAATTGATGTTTCCTGATATGTGATTATGTGATGTATAATCGTTTACTTAAAAAAGGATAAAACACAGAAAAAAATAAGAAGGAAAATACTTTAAGATATGCGGCCACTATTGTTAGGGAAAATGATGGATGGTGGTTGTAGATCTTCTGGAATTGTTGCACATTTTCGTGTAAGTGGTTTCATACTTCTCAAAAGCCGGAAAAGAAAAATGAATGACAAGCTTGACATTAACACTAAAATCAGTTTTTACTTGTTTTACCACGAGGCAAACTCCATGACTCTTCAATTAAGTTCTGACACACATGGGAGGCGGCCACATGAATGCTTAGCTTTAGCGCTTAAAAAAAAACCCAAAAAAAACATGATATTCAAATGTAAACTTCTATAAGAATAACAGGTAATCGTTTAAAAGTAAGTAAGAAAGGCCAGGTTTCTGCTTGGCGTTTGTTCCCACCGACTGACAATAGTCCTAAGCTGCTTCCACATTACAGAAACAGGTCCAGGGAGGCAACACAGCAGTTAACACACACACACATGCACACAGCAGCTAGGACATCCTAGTGTACAACTCTGATTCCAGTTGCAAAAGGCTGGTCGTGAAGCACGGAGGAGAGAAAAAGACTTGAGGAGTAGGAGAGGGAAAAAAGAAAGATGACAGAATAAGGAAGATGAGATGAAGAGTATAACAGAGGATGACAAAAGTGAAAGGGGAGGGTACCGAAAAAGGAGACTAGGAAACGAGAGAACAAAGCCGCACAATGTCACCATAACCCTGCACCCCATCGCAGCATTAGAAGTGTTATGCTGAGAAAAGACATGATTTATGAGGCAGCACAGAGGGAGATTGTGCTTGGCTGTCGGGCAGGGTGAATTGACATGCACAAGAGAGACGGCAATGAAAGCGTGGCGACACTGCAGCTGCCCTACACTACACTACGCACCCTATGAGTGGAGCGAGGGGGGAGTGGAAAGAGTGAATGAGGAAGGAGGACAGTGAGTGAAGATGGATGAATAAGATTAGTGTACGTTGAGAAGCTGCCAAAATAGACCAGCGCTTTAGGATGATAGTTCACCTCAGAGGGAGCAGACAAGAATCTGAAAGAGGAAATGCAACGCCCGCAAATTGCAATTAAAGCATTGTATTTATACCCTCTCAGCAGTAAATGATCCTCAAACAGTGAACACTCTTGTGGCTGGACATCCAATCTTTTCAACTGTTCTTCCCCACTTGAAGGGGCTGCATGTCTTTGAAGTCAGGGCTACCCTCATCAGTGATGCAATGTGGAAAACAACACCTTCAACTCCTTTCCCTGAGGTGCTCGTGCAGACGTAGTTGTGATAGTCTTTCATTTCCAGTGTCATCACAGAGCGTTTGTGACACTGCATGTCTGAGTGTTTTCTTCAGCAGCCATCACCTCAGCAGGAGGTCCTCCTCCGTTTCTTCTGCTTTCTAGCCCTACTTGGCCTACTGAACCTCAAAGCTGCAGTCTCATCTGTTCTACCGTCAACCTCTATCTAACCCTGGGCTTTTATCCATGCTCTACTTTCATCTACGTCTCATCTTCATCATATGAAGACAGGTATCCTCTCTCAAGTTTATATGTGGATTTAATATCTCCGCACTGAAAACTTTCATTTCTACTTCTAAGTTAGTTTACTTACTTATTAACCATTTATCCACTCCCCTCATCTCTCAGCTTGAAACATTCATGGAGGCTACTTGAGGCATCTAGCTTATAAATTACTACTCTCCAAACCCACCATTAAATTTAATTTGTAATTCACCCACATATGCCAATGATATGATTCTCACACAGGGCCACAGTTTCTGTGGGCACAATATGCACTGACATTTAGTGATCTGAAGAGGAAGCTTGGCTGGATTTACATGTATTTATCAGATCAAAGGGCAATATTTTGAGGTCTGTCTAAAAAAAAGTGTATGAGCAACATTCAGTAAACTCTGCGAGTAAGAACTAGAAGCAACCAGTTCCACCCAGTTTGGCCAAACCAACTGTGATCTAAAAATGAGGGAAATTTAGCAAAAAAGGAAAACAGGTATTTAATTAATGTACAGATAAAAGCACAAAGAGGAGATTCAGTGTGTGTACGAGTAATGATTAACGGAGTGTAACACAAATCTGTGAGCTGCTATTTAGCTAGATAGCCACTGCCACTTACAGCAATGGCTTCTAGGCTTATAATAGACATTGGCCAATGCCTGTGCTCACAGGGCCAATTATTTATTTATTATAGTATTTAATAGAGCAAACACCAGGGAAGGCCAATACACGCCACTAAGGAGATGCCGTCATCTGCTGATAAATGCTGTTGTTAAGTTCACTAAAAACTGTATTTGTTTTTCATTCATACATTTATTATTATTACTTTTTTCTTTTACAATGTTTATGTTTTTGATTACCTGTGGACATTTATTGAGTCGATACATTTCAACAGAGACAATGTGGACAATAACAGTGTTAAATAAACGTTCATTTAGGTTGCAAATTGCACATTTTGTGTTTCCCTTTTAATACTATTAAATTGTTGTATTTTATCAGATTAAAACAACAAAACAATATATAGGCATTATACATTTGCCATCGACCATCCTTGCCCTTTAAATATCGGCATCGGATATTGAAAAACCCATATCGGTCCCCCACTAGACTCCAGAGAGAGCATGAATGTGAAAGCTAACACTAGTCTGACTGGCATCAAGCTCACAGGGTGGCACAGCTGTCCCTGGCACAAGATTTGCACAGTGAATGAGACTCTGTTGTGTTTTTGGTCTGTATGATAGAGAAGGCTTTACCAAAGGCAGGCTGAATATTATTTGGAAACTCTATGCAAGATACAGATTCAAATCTAATCTCATACGTAGCAGGACAAGCCAATATCTCTTTTAGCATCTCTCTGTCTCTCTCAGTCTGTGTCCCTCTCCATACTACAATACCAGCTCTCTCTCTCTCTGTGTGTGTGTCTGTGTGTGTGTGTGTCTGTGTGTGTGTGTTTCCTACAACTGTTGCTGCGCTTTAAGCTGCTTTTCCAACAAGGGCAATGCAGAGTCAGTGGGCTACAGCTGTACAGAGGTTTGCTGACCTACTCTGGATTGCCATATGTCTATAGTGTTTTCTTTTCCGTCTCTTACTCATTCTTAACCACGACAACAAGCCAAACCCTTTTTTCTGAACACTAGTTTTTTGTCCACCATCCCCCTCATGCTATAGATTGACCTCTGACCTTGCAGCTGGCTGCTCCCTTCCTGTTTCCTGCCGGCTGTGATAAAGTGGCGCAGCTAGCCAGCCAGCACCGCACTGCGCTAATACACCGCAGCACAGCAAGCATGGGTCAACTTTACAGAATGAGAGCCTGTCTGGATTGGCAGAAGTAGCTGTAATATCATCATGCAGCTGTATTATCTTTTCTGCTCAAGGCTCCAAGGGAAATGAAGATCAAACACACAAACTGTGCCCTGAAACAAAGCTACTAAAAGTTATTTTCAAGTATTCATAAGATGAACTAAGCTAGATCAGGACTGAGCACCTTGAGGACAACTACACTTACAGACCAGGAAATCCAGACTCATGTTCATTACACTTTTGGATCACTGTGGCAGTGGAGTATTTTTTGAAACTCACTGAAGAAATTGCAATACATTTCATAACAGATTGCCCAATTCTGTTTGACTCCATCAACGAGATGTCTTCAAAAACATATTGACATTTTTTGACATCGCTTTTTTGTCAGTGGATCACTTTTAAATATTGCAGATAGGAATGGTAAAAGACAAATAAATCAAAGTACTCTGAATACATTAGGAAGTGCATGTGAAAGGGCATTTACTACAGGTAACGTGATGCGACTTCCAACACGTTAGCACAGTTTTTACTGTGCCGGTCTGGTCATATGCAAAGCATTCACACTGTGCCGCCATCACAGGCTCTGATCACAGTAGGCTACGGCAAAGTCATTCCAAATGAATGGAAATATTGTATACGAGGGATATACATTATGAAGATAAACCATAGACTCCCAGTATTTCACCCCAAAGCAATTTCATTCTCAATCTTCTCGCTCAATTTAAGAAATTATTCAGTGCATTAAAAAACAACAACAATTGAACAAAAAAATAGAACAACCTTAAAATAGTCCTTAACCATGAACTGTCCTATAACTACAGTGTCAAGACAAAAATAACTTATAACCTTTATGATGTCCAAGCCCCTCCTCCTGGCTCCCACAATCATGACCTTTTCAGTGGCATGTAATAATGTGGTGAATGTATACACAAAAAATATAGGCCTACATAGAAATTTAATATAAATGTAGTTGCTGTGGGAAACGTAGTGGATTATGCGTTTGAAATTTAGTTAACATTTTTTGCTCTAGTCGTCACTTTATAAATTCAACTCTCCGGAACTGGTTTGAATCCAGATCTCCATCAGTAAACAGCCATGACAGCACACAACACACACTACACTGCACATAGGCAATGGCCGAAACACACTTAACTGTTTCCTTCCACAAACTCCTGACTAATAATAAAAAAAACTAATAAAAAATAAAAAAACAGCTGTGCACCCATGCAAAATTCAGACCAATTTCCCCAATGTGCATGTTTACTTTAATCCAATCTCTATTTCAAAGCTCTTATCTTTCCAGTCAATTAGACAGGTTTAAACTCAGATTATTGTGAAGGAGAAAATAAAGATTGTAAAAACATTGTAGCTTAATCCTTTCTACACAGTTGACTAGCCATATCTTAGTGCATATCTGAGCTCATTTATCTCCATGTGCATAAACAGCAAGTGCTTGTTGTACCCTGCGGGCCTGAGAAGCTAGTGGGTTGCATCATGCTAATCACCATAATCTAATAGTGTGAGGACTACATGAGTCGGCTGCTCACTGATACTGCAGTGACATAAATAACCAAGATGTTCTGCTATTTATGCGAGTGCGTCTATGCGTATATCTGCACATAAGAGCCCCAAGTTACAAGTATAGGCAAATGTAACTGAAGCTGCACACCCGCAGCCTCTGAAGAGTGAAATGTGTTTCCATTGCCAGCACTGATAGCCGTTTGGCTGCTTGGCTAGCTGCTAAAAGCTTCCCTTAATTTACACCCAAGACGAGTCCATCACAACCAACTAGCTAACCGCTAAAGACTCCCTGTTGTGGCAGCACAGAGGGAGGCAATACTCCCCCTCCCCCCAAAGTCAACTCGGTATGACCAGAGAGATGAAACAAAAAAGGCAGCAAGATTAAGTTTGATTCATATACCTAAGAGTGAATGCAGAGAACAGCAGGGGTGGGAAACAGCACTGTGGCTTTCTGCGTTATGAGGATATGCTACAGTAAATCACCCTGAGAATGAGACACTGCAGCCAAAGATTCAGTTTAGGCACATACGTAACGTCTAAACCTTGTTCAATTCAACCTGTGCTGAATTACAGTTCAGGGGTTGATTCTTACTCATTTCTTTACTGGTAAAGTGCACAGATAAACAACACACAACACTTACTAAGAAAGAGTTATTTGGCAAAACTGAGTGTTTCCCTTCTGTTGGAAACACAAAACATTGACTATTTCTCCCCCTTATCACCTTCAACATCTTTTATGTAGACAGTTTGATAGCAGGGGACACAGTCAGCGGGGAAACAGGAGAGTTCAGGTAAAATCCATTTCGTTTTAAAACACGAGTGGGAGTAGCTACATAATCAAACTAAATGTAGCACAGCAGCTACAGATAAAAACAGGAATGAATTATATCCATGCTAACCTTCTCCTGTAATCAATTTGATCTGACAGCATGGTCGTGCACCATTGCATTTTCTTATGGCTCCATCCAATACTACAAACAGACCTACTACAGTATCGCTGGAGTGATAAGATGGGTTTTCAGATAGTCAAAGTCGATAGCTGTGCTCTCAGAGACCTTTGTTTCACATGGACGTCAGGTAAGTTTACAGAAAATAGAAAGTCATTTCAGGACGAGGCTCTCTTTGTGACCCAAAATAGGAATGGGTGCAAATGACATTTGCAAATACCACAGGTACTGTACCATACAATGCTATGTTTCTCCCTGTCCACAAAGGCTGGACTACATAAATCATTGATGACACTGGAGCACTTTACAGTAAACAGCTGCAGAATGAATTTCAAGATCTTTTTGTCTAGGATTGATAGCATTAGCAAGATGTGACCCGAGCAACAAATTAAATAAACCTTTACAATTATTTCCAAAACACAAATGTACAGACAGCCAGGTGGTGTGATACAAGTAGAAACAGAAGCCAGTAACTGTGTGGTGGCTTTAGACACAACAGTGCCAAGCACCTGTCTCGACCCACTGAAAGAAAGGCCTCATGCAAAGCCGGCACATTTCACCACCACTATGTTTCTGACAAAGACACCAACACAGTTCTTTGCCGTTTGAGTGTAAAACACATCGGGGGTTCATCTTAGCAGCATTTTTATTGTGCACTCAAATCTCTTAACAACTTCACAAGTATGCACATTATAAAACAGCAGTAACTACTCAAATATTTATAAAACAACTGAATGTTGTCATGATGATTAAAGAGTGGGGGTTTCTGGCACAATTTCACCTACTTCCAAGGTGCGTGCGAAACAAAAAAGTCTAAAGAGGTTAAAACTCCAGCAACTTCTATAGAACAACACGTGTGTGTGTGTGTGTGTGTGTGTGTGTGTGTATATATATATTATTTTATTTATTTTTTATTTTTTCTGTTGATCGACAAATTCATTAATTGACTAATTGTTTCAACCTAACATGCGTGTACAACATTGGGAAGAGAGAGACAAGGTTTTAACCACCTTAATAATGGCTACAGCAAGAACAAAATATATCGCGACAGTGATATCTTGTATCATAATTTTTTGTGAGAGGAAAGAAAGAAAGAAAAATTACTAAATCAGGATGTGAAAATGTTCACACTCTCAGCTTGAGTGAACAGTACTTACAGAGCTTTAAAACAAAGCTATAATGTATTTCACAAGCAACAGAATAGGTGTCTAAAGATAACATATGACAAATCAGACCATGGGAGCTATACGCCCATCTACAAATAATATCTACAACAACATATCATTAGTCTCCATGTCACTTTCTGCAGTTTAGACTGTCCCACAGTGCAGTTGAGTCACCCTTCAGCCTATAAGCACACCACTTCCTGTGACCAGCTGGACCCATCTATGGTGGTCAGGATGCAATGGCAGCTAAGCCCAGGAAGACGATCAAACAGGCTCTCCCTGAGAGGTCAAAGCAGTATCCGGTTAGACCCATGAGGAGGGGGGTTAAAGGGCTTTTCTGAGCATACAGTAATCAACCTTTCTACCGTTGGCTTCAACAACCACATCTTTCAAATTACCACAAATTTTACCTACGATTACCTAAAACGATGTATGAAGAGTGAAAATTGTGGGCTTGGCAACAGGTTCAAGATATTTTTTTTCAGAATATTTTAAAGCTCCTCTCCACTCATCCACTCTAGCTCTGAACATTCCGTCCCATACACACCCATTATAAAATCTGAAACGGCCTGAAAATTTCAAGAAACGTAAACTGTGATTTTGTGACAGCCGTGCTAGCTATCCAAATACCAACTTAGTCCAATAAAGTCCCAAGTAGTAGTACATTTTTTGTCTCTGTTAATATATGCCAAATCTGTAAGGCCTCAAAGATGGGTGGGTTTTAGCTCTGTTCACGTCGATTTGACATTGATTCCTATGGGGAAAATTATTGCAGTTTTTCACAATTTTCGTAAACCACTAGTTTAGAATCTCTTAAGTCATAGCACACCATTCCTGATCATTACGACACCTTTTGAGTATTTCGTGTCAATGCTGCACAACTAGTAGCACGGCAAAAATGTGGCGGAAGATGAAGAATAAGATCAAATAATAATAATAATAATAATGCCGAATAATAGACTGTGTGGCTTCGCCAGTCACACAGAACTAAATCGACTAAAGAAAAACAAATGGAAGATTTTACGATAATGAAAACAATTGTAAGCTGCAGCCCCACAAATATATCCCTGCAACTAACGATTAATCTATGAAGTCATTTGATGATGAAGTCATTTGATGATGAAATCTTGCTTATAAAATGACTCAAACGATAAATCGATTATGAAAATGGTTACAGGTTGACCGACTAACTGTTTCAGCTCTAGTTCTGGCCTATAGCATTATATTCTTCTAGTCACTATAGGAAAAAGAAAAACATTCTTAAACTTGGTGAACGCAAGAGAACATTTCTATCAAAACCCAACTCATTTCTGTATGGGTCTGTCAACTCTGAGGCCAGAAAATGTTTCGGTTGTGCTTTGTAAAGCTATTAGAGGAAGTAAGTGAAGCAAAAAAGGAGGAAGTGCCGACTCTGTTGTGTTGATTCTGACTGAATATGGGACGTCAGTGTTAATAATTAAGTCTCGCTCACAGTAGACTCACTTTAATCCTCACTCTCTTCTACTGTGGACAAAATCGAACCCCTTTTTCTTTCTCTCCACCATAATTATATAAAAATACTGTAAATATACGGCACAGCTCAACTTCTACATAAGTCAAGACCGTTGCAGGCTGTTGCTCGGGAAAAAACAAACCCTAGCTTTTACTGCACTACATCAACTCTACTTCATCTCTAAAACTAAACAATCTGTTGGACATATGGGAGTGGGGGGCCAGATAAATAGAGGCTTTAAATCTCTGGGGAAGACATAGCGGAGAAGCCTGTATGGCATCACAACACAGCATATCCACCCACGCTGCATTCAGGGCTCTCATGAAACGCTCAGATCCTTCACTGACTTTAAAAAAAGCGATTAAGCTACAGTGGAGTCCCGTTCATTGTCATACAAGTCAATAACTATCAAGCACTGCTACTGATTGAAGACACAGTGATGGATATAATAAGTGCTGGTTTTCTTAGAATTTAATTAAGGCTGAATTGAAGCACACAGTGAAAGTAGTGAATTATCAAACTATTCTTTCTGAATTCAGGCAGTGAAATAATCTCTATCCTTGCTGTTCCACTTTTCAGTCTAAGCCATGTGCTGAGCTCAGCTGCAGCCTAACCATATACGAGTCTTTCTAACGGCTCAACGTCATTACTTTATTCTACAGCATGGTGGGCCGAGACCCATTGGTTAGTGTTACTGCCACTGCCTTCTCCACACAGACAATATCAGTCTTTGTGTGTAATGCCTGGCTACTGTGTGTGTGTGTGTGTGTGTGTGTTTTTCCTCTGCCTTAACCAGGAATTTCTTTCTATGCAGCCTTCCTGGTGCAGAGAAATGATGATGAAAATACATTTCAAAGTGAATTAGTTACAATTGCTTTAAAAAATAAAAATTAAAATTAAAAAATACATGAACCTCTAGCTCATGGTTAATATGGCTTCCTCTTCTCTATGGTTGACTTTTACTGGGCTTTTTCTGTCTGCAAGATTACCTTCATGGTACCCGAGAAAGAAGAATCTCGCTGAGGAAGAGGAGGATATACATTGTAGGCTTGGCTTGATAAAACAATTACCTAATTCTTCTCAAAACAAGAAACAGCTGAAACGAGACGCAGATAAGGAAGAAACTTCAGAGAAACTACATTTCTAGTATTTTTAGTGTTCCTTTAAAAAAAAGAAGGGTAAATTCAATTTCATTGCAATAATTAATGAAAACTATGAAAGGTAATGTGCAACAGGATTTAAAAGGATTCACTGCCACCCAAAACATTCACCTACTAATGAGCTCCTCTCTATCGACCCACTTCCAGGTTACTTTTTCCTCCCTCTCCTTTTACTTAAGTCTGTAGGAATTCAGACGTTTTCTTGCAAAGACTTAAGACACAGAGGGCTCTGCAGCACGCCGACATTGCTCATGACAATTTACCTTCTCTACAGGCATAATGTGAATCACCTCTTAAATCCTAATGTTAAATGCAATAAAAGTATCACCACTTTTAGGTAACATTATGCATCAACTGTCCCTTTCAAAGACAACGTGTGAGCTCAAACAACAGTGACAAGGTAGTAAAGAGTTGAACACCATTACTTGATTTTTGAATTCAATATGATGAAAACTGAAATAAAATTGCATTTTTTATCTTCCAGGCTATTTCAACACAGCATGCTCATAAATCAGCAGCTGTAAACTCTGACACAGAAAATATTTATAGCAAGGAGAGCTGAACAGCAAAACAACCCAGTAATACACAAAGCTGAGTAAACCGATTCCGATCAGGTTTAAGGATGTTGTCGAATACTGGGGCTGAACAATTTATTTGAATTCTTTGAGCTCATAAGAAGCTCCATTTTGTCTCAAGGTCTTCTGTGGTATCTTTTGTCTTCAAAAGAATGCATCTTCTCATTTGGTAATTTTTAAACAAAAGGAAAACAAAAAGGCATATCTCATTAATTACACTTCCAGAAGTCCATCCACACATAGAAACAGGACAACTGCTCCTTTCTAAATGACCTGCGGCTCTGTTTTCAGAGGGACAAAGACAGAGTACTGAATGTAAAAAAAAAAATTAAAAAAAAAAAAAAAAAAAAAAAAAAAGCATGTATTACAGTAAGACAGCTACATGAAGAGAAGATGTTCCAAGTAGATGGAAGAGATAGGGAGGCACAGAAACAAAGTGACAGGCAGGCAGGCAGCTGTAGATAAAGCGCCATTCTGACCACAGATGCTCACATGCTCAAACCACAACACATCATTTCTCTTGTTTTGATGCATGTTGCGCTACAACCTCCCTGGGAACTGGGTATGGGTGCAATTATTCACTCAGTGCCGTCACAGTCTAAATTATTCAGAATGAATGAATGAATGAATATGAGGTGTGAAGTCATTGTGATACAGTAGCTATCACGAAGACTTCACACCTCAGATTAACCCTTTTCAGATGGGTTCATTAAGGAAAACAAACACAATGGCTCAGCAATACGGTTTAAAGAGAGAGAGCAGAGAAACCAAATGGAGCCATTTTACACCATTCGCCTCTAGAATCACATATCAAGACACAACTAATATTAAGCTAGGTGCCATATTTGTATCCACTTTATTCACCTGGGTTGTGAGTTCTCCTCGTACATGCGTTCCTTGCCCTCCTTAAACAAGCTGATGGTCTGCTTGGTCTTCTTGGTTAGGTTCTCCATAAAGACCCGGAAGTACTCGTTGTCACCCAGGGTCTCCATTTTGCCTTCATAGCGAGACAAGATGGTGCGCAGGTGCTGGTAGGTGTCTGGCAGCAGGTCCAGGATGTAAGGGGGGCTGTTCTTCAGAGCCAATTTGGGGTTTTGGCACAGGCGCACCACCTGCAGAAAGAGAGGATGTGAGGGGGAAGACAAGATGCAGTTAGAGACAAGAAGTGGGTGCAAGAAGTAAGGTAGAGGTGTAAAAAGTAAGACAGAATGTGTGTGTTAGAAAGGTGGTGGCGAGAGAGAGAGATTGAAAAGGAGAATGACATGTAAAGAAAATCTAAAGGAGTTATCTAAAACGCCACCATGCGTTTTCATTCTGTACATCAGTAAGACATTATTCATATCATGAAGACAGAGCCTTGCATAATATAGATCTTTTCTGTATTAGAGCACTTATCTGTAGTGCAGAATATTGTCAGTGAGCCCAGATAGAATAAATGCAATGGAAAATGCCAACAAAGTAAAAAAAAAAAAGACTGTGAGAAAGGCCCTTAAAACCCTGTCAGAGTCAAGCTTGGGGCTTGTAGATAGTTTCAAATCTACACATTATAGGATGGAATACCTCGAGTATCATGGATTTGATCCCTTATGGACTCATGAGTTACTTCCCCACTGTCACACTACTTCCTCTTGTATTTACACAAAACAAATGTTATGGTGAAACAGGACAAAGGCATATCTGCATTCATCCATGGACAGTTTCTGATCTCATTGTGAAGCGTATCATTTCTTATTCATTTACCATACAGACGTCTCTTTGTAGACATGCAGAGCAATGCTTGCGCCTATTGTGACTACCATGTCAATAATCATAGGTCACAACAGTCTGATTCTCCATTTCTTCAGCGTGTTTAAAGAAGCTGTTGTGGATGGAGCTGGTGTGTTTACACTTCCTCATTTCAATCTGCACAGCCTAAACCACTTTAGCCTCAAACACACAAATTCTCTTTGCTCAACATTTGACCATGATTGCCTTGCAAATTTGAACAGCTGAAGCCCTGACTGTGACAATTTGGAAAGGAGCTTCGACTACAGTGACACGTCACAAAATAAACTTTTCAAATATACAAGACTCAAAAAAAAAAGGAAACAAGAAAAAGCCTGTTTTAGGGACACAAAGTCAAACAGCTTGACGAACATCAATCATTGACAAGACTGAGGGTGAATTCTGTAACGGGTGAGCAGAGATAATCTTCCATTAGACGGCTTTATAAAACATGGAAACTTAGACCTCCCCTTTCGATGGTCAGACTGCGTGCTTGTTCACCAGACTGCATGAATACATGTTACATCCTTAGTAATGTTCAACCTTTAGTAATATTCAACCTTTCCTCACTTATCTCACTGTACTGCTGCACTGTGTCTGAGTCACTTCGTTGACTGTTACAAGAGACACTGGCGGACAGCCTAGAACACTCTGACATTTAGCTCTGTATGGCTGCTGTCATATTTACCACTGCATTTAAGTCCAATTTACTTGCGTGATCGCAGAGGCACAAAACTCCACATTTTCATTAAATTCAGGGGCTCAGGTCCTGATTTGAACCTGTGGCGATTCAAGAGCTAGGCTGTCAGCTTCAACAGTGACCGAACAATTGCATGTCAACAACAGGACATGGCTCATTCTTTTGTAGACCAGGCCAGATTATTGTCTAGTAATCAGACGCGAGTGTTAGAAAGATATACGGCAGGAATAGCATTACAAGAATGTCGGTTTGAATTTCCTTCCCTCTTCTTTTTGGAAGCCATAGATTTGTCATTACGGGAAGACAAGACTTCAAAAGTCATCTTATAAATCAATCAGCTTATAATTGACGAAGGCCTGGAGCAACAGATTTATCGATCGTCATCAATAATCAACAGTAAAACAACTTACTTTTTAATGCAAGAAGAGAT
>CALSCE010009465.1:13578880-13607919 GCA_943593645.1 Bovichtus variegatus | reverse complement strand
CTTTTTTTTATATATATATATATATATATATATATATAGTAAACAGTCAATTTCAAGTGTTTCTGGTCTCGACAAAACAGACCTACTTGTTTAATCCTTAGGTAGTACATGGTTGTACATTTTCTGCATTCAATTTACATATTTATCCATTTCATACGATTTATCAGTTCCTCTAAATTTCTATCAGTGTTGAGTATATCCTTACACACCTTAGGTGTCGTACTTAAAATAGGCACATCTCATGAATACACAGCCCAAATGAGCAAATTCAGAGTTACACCAAGAGTGTAACATTATAGGAATATTTGATTTCACTTTGTGTGGACCAGTGTGTTCATCAGTGGATCAAATGCCTCTCAGAAAGAATAAGGTCACACTTGACCAGTAGGATATTTTAAGCAGTACCAATTTCACAACACGCTAAATGTTTTAGCATGTGGGCCTTCATTGGTGTCTGAACATTAAAAGGTCACCTTCCTACTGATACTGACGATGGGTACTTTAAATGGATCACTGGAAATAAAATATTTCAGTGCAATAACATCATGTCCATATCATTCACTTTTAACTCTTCCAGATTTAAAAATAAAAATGAAAAATATAGTGGTTAGTGGTTTTCAACAGACGCATCAAGCATAGCTGGGGTGCATACTACAAGATCTAATATGGATGTTTTAAACACCAAGAAATGGAACTACCACAATAGACTTCATTAACATTAGTCATGAGGATTATCCATATTACATGCAGCATTAGACTGACCAGATACAAGTTGCAAAGACCCGATTATCTTATAAATAATTACAATAATTACAATGACCAGACTAAGATGCAACTGAAGGAGAAAAAAAGATCTTAAAAAGATGCCTTCGAACAACTTCTACTGAACAGTATGTCGCACAAATAAGGATAATGCTTATACTTTTTTGGCATCTCTGTGTATTTCGGATAATTTGCTTGTGGTTGTTATCTGTAAAATGTGTTACACTCTTGGTATATGAGCAACTGAACTTAAAGCTGATGTGCCTTTGGTTTCATTACCTACACTGTGCCCTCATTCCTCTAACTCTTCTCCAGGCCTCCAAACACAGAAGGTCTACCTACACTGGTTACACCACTAATATTATCATTTACCACGCAAACACTTGTATCCATAACTCAGGCGTACACGCGTTCATGCACACACACGTACAGAGCCACATTAACTGAGTGCTCTCGTACGTCAATGTCAATCAAGGCGCTTAGAGATTGTTCGTGTAAAACATCATTTGCCCTCCATCTAGCAAATCAAAGACAAATACATTTTTGTAATGTTAATTCCACCAAAAGTTTGGATTTCACAATAGGGATAATGTTTTTACAAGAAAGTCTCTACACTCAGGAAAGCCTAACCCAATGGATTAAACCAATGTTTTACACTTACCACACTTGTTTAAGCACAAAAACAAATGAATCAATCAATGCGTTACCCAAAAGGAAAGAACATAATTTTTGTCTACAGGACACTGACTGGTAAAACACTAAATTTAAAAACGACAACTTTCATTATTTTAATAGCTAGAGGCCAAAGTCAAAAATTTTTATATATTGATACTTTCAATCTTACACCTCCATGTCGACATGAATATAATGTGACAATAAGGCTACTGGTGATTTCAGACAAGAAGATTTTTAAGAAAAAGTTACCAATGTGGATATGATGATTAAGGGGCTAAGATATAGTTCATTTCACCCAGCTATAACAGTACGAAACGCTCAGAAATTTGTGTAACTGAACTGTACTACAGCACAAAATTGATATCACGATATCCATATTATCTTTGAGTAACATATGACCTGAAATTCACCAGTGCTTATCTGTCTGGTTAAATAAGCAAACTAATTATTATCAATATTTCCTAGTATGGCTTGTGGTGTCATTTATTTTAAGTTTAACAAAGTCCTGTGCGGGAGGTGTTTTCACAGAGCAACTGTATTATTATTCTGCAGGTGTTGTTTCTACGGTATATGCTGGGATGTGGTTTTCCTTTAGACCGAGCTCAATAATATTTCCGCTGCTATTTTTAACAATCTGGTAAACTAAAAATACTTTTGGTCTTAAAGCCTTTACAAAAAGGTAAGATACTCCTCTTTTCTTCACCATGCTGGTGCTGCACTCAACTCGTTTACCGGGTCAGATGTCATATAGTAAATTATTCCCATACTTCAAAAGCTAACCTGCCTGTGAAGGTTTTTTTTAAGTGGTGTAAGGTCAGCTGTCCCGTCATCTTGTCTGGATTGCAGACAGACACAACAACTTCCTAGAAAAGTGTTCAACATTCACTGAAAAAAAGAAAGAAAAGAACAACTGGGATTACATTGATACTTCTGTTTTCTTATCAGTGTACAATACCTCCTCAACTGCGGGGAACAGTCGAGCCAGACAATCTACCACGGTAGAGCAAAAATGAACAGGGATGTGGTTTCTTTACAATAGCTTTACAAAAAAGGACCTGGTCTCTTAACATAAGAGCTCTAAAATAAGGCCTCAAAGAGGAAGAGAAGACACAAAAGAGTGTCTTGTCTTCCTATTCACTCTAATATAACAGTGTGAATCTCACAGGAAGCTGGGGGTCAAACTGCTACAGACTTTTTTTTCCGAGAAGTGAAGCTGTGAAATGAGTCTCCCCTATGAAAGAGCATGATTGGCCAAGTTAAATGAACACTTTCTTTTTTTTCTCTCAATTGTATGTTAAAGTTCCCAAAGTCTTACAGCCAGTTGACTGCAGATATTTCAGCAACAATGTAAGTTACAGGAGAACTGTTGCTGTGCTAGCAGACCCTGCAATTTCAGTTCTCTGCCATAAATTGGCTAAATTCAATTCCTGTACGGCATGTCTTTATACCCAGTCTTCCTTCTTTGTTAATGCTAATGTTTACCATACACCATATTCAAACAGGCTAGTTGTACCAAGGTATGACAACTAACGTTAGTTACCAGAGTGGCACAGCAATAGCAAACAGATGTTTTTAAAGAAACCCTTGTTCTCTGTGCGGGCAAACGTTAATGTTAGGCTGCTTTAAAAGTCTCTTTCTTTTGCTCTAGTGTGAGGGAGCCTGGCACATATGATACAAAACAATACAGTTTAGGTTAGCAAATTAGCTAACCATGTCTTCTCCCAGCTGACTAGCTAACTTAACGTTAGCAACGCCAGACCAGCAGCAGGCGAAGATTAGCTAGCTTATCGCTAGTTAGCTGCGGTTAGCTAGCATCCCCAGGCATCCAACGCGCTAGCTAACGTTAACGGCTAGTTAACGTTGGTCATTAACTTACCTTGTCCATTAGTTTCCAGCATTTCTCCACCGTTTTTTTGTCCACGGCCCCGGGCTGGTGATGGGAGTGTAGGTGGTGATGGTGTGGCTGGAAGGCATCCTTCATCATCCCGATGAGCCCCCCGCCTTTCTTCAGGTTCCCTGCCATGTTCCGGCTCGGCTAGGGTCGGCCAGAGCGGCAGACAGGCGAGGCAGGGCAGGGGTCAGAGGGACCGAACCGCCGCCTGGAGTTAGCTGGACCGGGCGATGATGATCCGGCACCCCCCGACGAGGACAGCGCCCGAGTGGCGAATCCGAGCCAGGGTCCGACGGGGGGTATAGGGAGGGAGGGATGACTATTGGGTAAAGTCTCCCATCAGTAACCCTAGCATCAGTTTGTCAGATAAACGTCCCGATTATGGCTAAAACAAGCGCCTCAGTCACTCACACCCCGTGCAAGCCGCTCCGTGCTGCAGCTAGCTGCGCTGCTCTCTCTCTCTGCAGGGACCCACGCAGGCTAATTAGCAGAGCACCAGACCTGACTCTGCTCGCCCTCAGCTGGTGGACAATGGCACCGTTTCTCTGCCCAGAAGCCTTGTGGACTGGAGCGTGTCCTCTCCTCTTGACAACCCCCGATGTCGTTCCCCTTTTTTGTCAGCAGCCCTTTTTCGCCTGTGCTGTGTCTTGACGGGAAGTTCAGTGGCTGTGTGACACCGTCAGCCCTGCCTCTGCGGGCTGACGACAGAGAGCACTCACCGATGACTGAAGAGAGGAAGTTGCGCTTAAAACTGCGAAATTTCCACGGACGTTCAGTAGAACAGGGGTGAATAAATAATCGTGTGAATAAACATGTCCCAGTGTTTTTTGTTTCCCCCCGTGACGTGTATTTGCGGCCCTTTTCCTTTCCTGTTCGTCCCCTTCCGTTTGCCTCCCCTCTTAACCCAAACTCCACGCCTTCCCTGTGCGCGTTCACGAGCCATGAATCTATTCGGGTGCGCGCCTCTGCCTGTGTTGCATTCATAAAACGTAAAAGGGATGCAGCCCTGAATTCCCCCAGCGCGAGCCTTGGTCACCCTGACAACAAAGGACGCTTTGACATGTCTCACTAAAAGTAAGGATCCGATTACACGCCCTGTGTGCATGAGCTCAAAAGGCAACGGTGCCCCAGTCAAGTTGTGTTTGGCTGTTATTAAAGTCAATCAACTATCAATCAAGCTGGACATTCAGTGCCATGGCAACTCACTGAGCAACCAGTGCCCAGCAACAAAGACTCATCCCTGTATGTAGTTTGTGTTCTCAAAGGTCTGAACACAGGCAGCCTCACAGCAAGCAAGTGTACCTTAAGAAAAAAAAGAAAAAAACTGTTTTGACTTTTGTGATGCTAAATCGTGCATTTTGTTCACAACTATAATTGTGTTATTGCAGGTGAAAATTACTTGAAAGAAAAAGTATAGGCGCAGTTTTCTGGATGACGCCATCCTTCAGGATCACATCAGTGAGAAGCAATTTTCAGTTGAGTTGCTATATATAATGTAGGCTATGTGTAGGAAAAAATATACCTGTACCTCAGTCACAGATCTTTGTTATTCATACATATACATATATGAATACGTATATACATACATACATATATATATATATATATATATATATGTATATACGTATATATGTCTTACACTGCACTAATGTCTGATGTACCATTTTCTAGGGTTGCAACTAATAATTATTTTCATTATAGATTAATTTGTTAATAATTTTGTAATTTAATTGATGAATCATTTAGTCTTAGTAGACCATGGGGAAAATGCCCTCCAGTCGAAAAAAAAAAAGATATTGGATTTACAAAAGGAAAACAGAAAATCCTCATAAAAGATACGCTGAATTCAGCAAACCTTTGGCCCTTTTGCTTTAAATATGACTTATACAATTACTCAGTGATTACTTCTCTGTTGATCGTCTCATTTACTAATTATTAAAGCACTACCATGTTCCATTTCTTCATACTGTGTCAGTATGTGCTGTGAAACCAATTGCTATCAACATTACCAAGACAAATATAAGTACATTTTCTTGAAATTAAGTAGTCATCCTACTGACACTTTCCTACTGATATTTCCATTTTGCGAGACCACATACTTAGACTCAATTACATTTCAAAGAAGAAAAAAAAGTTATTTTCTGAACTAAATTCATCTGATGCTGTAATTATTACTTACATTCAGTAACCTCAGTTTTTACACTGCAGCTAACATCAGTGGTACTTTAAGTGAAGTAATTGAATGCATTTGCTCAAGTACTGTGCTTCAGCATAATTTTGAGGTACTTGAAATTTAAATTTTATGCTCCTTTCTACTTTTTCACAACATGGGAAATATTGTACTTTTTTTGCACAAATATTGGGACATGAATCAACAATTAGCCTCTATTTTAATAACATGAGATAAAGTGTGGATCCCTTTGGGAGTGAGGATAAGGGGCTTGTTTGCCTAGGAAAGGGCAATATTGAGGAGCAAAAAAGTCTAATTAGCTGGGTGACAAAACATTGTACTCAGCACAATCACTTTAGCGATTATAACAGACGGCCCTCTGCCGGAAACAGGTTTACAAAACCTCAACAGTCCAGCCTTTCGCCACCTGTCAAAAGCAGGTATTTGGACGCCTAAGCAAAGGTGAATAGGACACATTCTCCAATAACTTGTTAGGACTTTCTGATTTTACAGAGCCACAGAACATCAATCTGCAGGTTAACCGTGACGCACACCGCTGTTTGTTTTACAGTGAAATGTGAGAAGTTATCTGGCTAGCAGAACTGAGAAATCAGTAAAATGAGGAGTGATATCGATGATCAAAAATGAAGCACACAAAGGTCTTTTCTAGTTAGTTTATATATTTGGTCCCACTGGGCTCTGTTGTAGAGCTGCTTCAAGCAGCGCACACAAGTGCTCAAGTTTACGATATCCACAATAATGTCATACAAAGTTATGCTTACCTATAGGTACAGTCTCTTACTTCAAACAGGGACAATAAGACTGTGAAATAGCAGAATCTTTCATTAAGACATAATGACGAGGAATGGGGTTAATATTGACCTTTTATTGGTACAGCCAAATTGGCTGAGCACCGACAGTAGATGCAAATTTTCTGTACGCAGATCTTCAAAGATAAGTGGTCATGCCTGGAACTCTGTTCGAGGGCTCAGCCTGTGATTACAGAACTAGGATCTTAATATGCAATTATCATTATTTCTCTCCTTCCCACTATGACACAGAATCTAATTATGCCACATCTCCATCAGCTCTGCTCCTGAAACTCATCCGAGTTAAAGGTAGTTAAGAGGGGTGATTTAAAGTGAAGATTTTAGCTTGCGTCGCATTTTTACTAATGCTTCCTTTCGGGAGACTAGACATCCTGACGTCTGTGGCGCAACAGGGATGGGAGGACAAAAGCACAACCCTTCGTTAAAAATACAAGGAACTGCTCTCTTAATTTGGCTTCAATGCACTGCACATCTGAAAAAACCCAAATGAAAGCAGCTGCCATTCTCAGTGAGACACATTTCTTCAATGTTTTATCTACAACTCAGTTCTATTTTATAAGACTATTGCATGTGTTTGGTTCAATTGAAAGTGACGTCCCCGACAGCATCAATTTACAATTCATAATTCCAAACACAGGGTTGGATGTTCCTATTATATAATATTCTACCATCAGAGTACAAAAACAGACCGCGAGTGTATCTATGCACATATTCAGTAGCTCACCATGTAGTGTCTGTAATGTTGTGTAATGCCCACTAGATGTAGCAAATGACTGTTTACGGTCAGGGAGATGTTGGCCAGATTATTTTAGAAACCCAGACGCTTTTAGAGTATTTTTATCTGCGTACATACAAGGTACAGGTTGTTATTGTTATTTTTGAGACAAGATATTTCTTAAGTCAAATAAAAGTGTGTGATGGCGACGCTAACATGGCATGACATGAATGATACTGGGTGAGAGTACACTGCACCATGAACAGTTTGGCGTGTTAGCAAAGTTGTCAATGTAATTACAATTTACTCAGGTGTGAGGCCAAATATGGTCACAGGAAACAGAGCCTAAAATCAACCTGGCCACACAAACCACAGAGACGTGAGAGACTACCACCACTGCTAAACTGTAGCACTATTGAACTGCGGTGCTTCCATTCAAACCACAACTATGACAAAACAGAAATCCCGAGCAAGGAAAATATAAAAAGTAAAGTTCAATATGAGGTAGACTAGCAATAACAAAAGAAAGGCAAGATAACAGTTAATGATGCAGGAAATATGACTTAGCTGCCCGGCATCGATAAACCAGAGTTCTCCCAAGGGGACCCAGATAAAGAGATTTTACTTCCAAGGCTGTCATTTGCGTCTTTTTCATGACCCAGGGCAGTTTTTTTTAGCCTCTCATCTGTGAGGTAACGAATCATTTACTCTGGGATGAAGATAACTCTGTGCTCTAACGACCAATTAACACAGGAGCTCAAGAGGCTTTTTATCTGAAAACCAATATTTTCTCCTGAAACCACAAGTTGTTGTTTTCCTCAGAGAGAACATGTTTCTGTTAGTTAGAGTTTAATGGGGTTGACTGAAGTCGTCCAAGTGCTCGAAATGAGATAAGCAAAGTGCACCTGTTAGTGGGGGAACACTTTTGTATTAGTAATGTGTCTTGTAGTAGTACTATTCCCCTTAAGGAAAAATAACTTTAAAAATACCCAGTGGTGGAAGAACTACTCAGCAAGTACTTAAGTTTCAATACGGGAATGTCAAAAATGACTTCAAAAATGAAGTAAAAGTTCTGCATACAACTATAAATAAGTACAGCAGTATTGTCCGCCAAATGTGTTTTAAGTACTAAAAGTAAAAATAGGCTACTTATTCTACAGGAAATTGGCCCCTGTGACTGATATATTGTTATATATTTCATTATTAGATTGTTAATACCGATGCATCAAAGCGCATGTGGCATTTTATGGTTGTAGCTGGTCGAGGTGCAGCTATATTAAACAACTTTATATACAGGTAGACGAATATTTTAATCCAGTGGTTTCCAACCTAGGGGTCGGCCCCCCTCCAGGGTCATAAGATAAATCTAAGGGGTCATGAAATGATTAATGGGGTAGAAAAGAAGATAAAACAAAGTGCTGCTACTCAAATTTTTTATTATTTCTTCGACTTTTCTCTTATCTATAAACAGTTATTTAAATGAAACTCAGATGTGTAAAGGGGAAATGTCTCTTTGGAACTCATAGACATCTGAAGCGTTACAAGGGGCCCAAACTAGACACAAGGAATAAATGGTTTACGCTTTAACAATTACATGTATAGGGTTATCATGTCTTAATGTTAAATATGAATCAGAAAGGTAACTGTAGCTGTTCAATAAATGAAGGAAAACGTAGAATATTTCCTTCTGAAAGGAAGTATAAAGTAGCATGAAATGGTACTTAAGCACAATACTTGAGTAAATGCACTTAGTTACTTTCCATTTCTGGTAGCAGTAGTAGTAGTAAGTAAATGTCTCAGGTGCATATACCCTTTTTCTACATGTTTACCAAATAATCATTTATCATGTGCATCATCAAAACTGTGTCCATGGTGATTAATAAACTGCTTCCAATTTGAACTCTGCAAATGTTTTTCTGCTGTCATCGATGCACTTGAGACAAATGGTCCTTCATAGAGAAGTGGAGTCATTATGGAAAGTGACTGATGTCTTTGGACACTTCAATCTTTGGAACTTTAATCCAAGGTCAACAAAGTATTTTCGTACTAATATTCAACATAGCTGCGTTCCTGTGGCTCTGTCACGCGGTACCCAAGAGATCTAAAAAAAAAAAAAACTTGCTGCTTTCATTTTTCTGTTGAATACCTGAAAATGAGTGCTGGCTGCCGCACTTCCACTGGAATTTGACTTGGCTGTCCACTGCCTCTCTTCAGCTCTTGGGTAATACAGTGAGATAGCCTCCAGCTGATGAGTCACACTGTGATTTCCCATGGAGGCAAGTGCATGAGAGAGATCACATACAAATACACCCACGCATGCACACACACACACACATTTCTAATCCACCTACACACAAACACACGCACACACAAAACTAGGTAATCAATGCTCCCCCATCTGTGGGTCATCGATCAAGGCAGGAATGAATAGTGATGAACAAAACACAAAATAAATGAAGCTCCATTTTATTTCTCTGAAAGACAAACAATGCCAAGTTGTTTTGGTTGGTCAATATGTTCAACAACAGCTGTCAGTGAACAAAAGGCTATAAAACAGCCTTGACAGCATCTCACCTTGGAGAGAATTCTTGCACTCTGAATACCTTTTATTTGAGCACACAACAACAACAACAACAACAACAAGCCTTTTGCAATTAATGGCCAGCAAATCAATAGGAAAGCTCTCGCTTATAAATGTGCATGGGTCTCAGTAGGTAGTTTCCTCTGGCAGTCTATTATGTCTTTCAATTGGTATCCAGTGCTCATTAGTGGCTGGTTTGGGGCATACGTATACATGACTCTGTTAACCTTGGGAAATCTTGGAGGAGGAAGATATTGCTTGACAAAGGGATGCAGAAGAAATATGATGAATAGATTTAACAATTGCTGTAAGAAAGCAATACAAACCTACTGATTGCTTATAGAACCAACATATTCGAAACATTTTTAAATATCCAAGGTTTCATGTTTTGGTTCTGTAGAGCTAGACTGTGAAAATATGAATTTTATGTTAGCAAGAAGCCACAAAAAAAACATTTATTTACCCGGAATGGGCTGATAAGAAAGTCCCTCTTCAAGTGTATGGGATGTGAGCTGTTAGCGTAGGCAAAGTGCATCAGACTTAGTACACTATAATTCCTAAATCCTTGCAGACTTACAACCAACAAGGACATTGCTATTGCTATGTGCAACAACTGGGTAAGCTTGATGAGAGAAGTAGATTTTCACACACCTCTGCAGGCACTCAATGCTCACCATGAGCTCCATAAATCCAATAGCAGCTTGGCAGTGGTGGGTAGAGACGCAGTGAATTTATGGACCCGGAGCAGAAGGAGAAGCATGAGCACGATGAAATAAACTTGACACAGCAGTGACATACAGGTGGCGGTGAGTGTTTACGTGCGTGTGTCACTCTCGTAAGAGTTATGTGGGTCTGTGTGTGCTGAGGATATGCGCTGTGACACGCAGGTTGGTGACGCACTGACAAAACTTGTCGTCTGTAATGCGACAGCGGAAAGATTGTGAGACGGGCACTCAGAGAGGAGACGAGATAGAGGCAGCCTGAATTAATTAAACTGTAAATCACATGCAGGTTGTTGTGTGTGTTCACTCACTATCCCGAGGAGGGAGAAATATCTATTGAAAATGAGTGATGGATGGACTACAGGTGAGCGTCAAAAGCACACGAGTGAGGTGTTAAACTCATTAGCCTCCGTTAGACTTCCCACCCACACACATTCTCAGCTGTTCAATGAATTCACAAGTGGGCAGACATTAATTCAGTTATGGGAGATAAACAAGAGGTAACTGCATGAGCTCCTTCTGGATCACTTAACAATCGTCATGTTTACTCAGCTAGAAACCCATACATCCTCAAACCGCTTCCCCGCATGCGTATTATGTCACAACAAACCAAGTGCACTGTCTGAATATTTCTTCTGGTTGAATAATAAAACTGGAAAAACAAAGTGCACTCAGACCATATTAAGCATGACAGATCTAAATAGCTCAGAAGGTCAAATGCATCAGAGGAAAGAAGAGACAAAAGCAGAACCCCACAGAACGGAGGTTGTTTTAAGAAATGTATTTATAATGGAATAAAAATGTCAACATAAGAAAATAAAGCATATAAAATATAGCAGCCAAACCCTGCCATCTCTCTCTGTGGTCTCCCAGCGAAGGTCGCCCAGTGTTTTAGTGGGATCTGTTTTAATTCTTGCTCTACTGCTCTCCATGCCTTCAAGGTAATTGGCAATCTCATTCCAACTATGCTTGATTTAGCACCCCTGTAAATGTTTTTAGTGTTCAAGAAGTTAGCATCGGGTGCAGCAAGAGGCTTCTTACTCTCATGAGTTTCTTGCGACATTCAGCAAATGGATAGAAACTTCTTTTATAAAACCCCTTTTCTTTGCTATTTGCTTGGCAATTTGCCTTTAATAAGTTATTATAGAAAGAAATATAGAAAGTTAACATTGACCGTCTGTGAAGATCTTTTCTCACCATTATGCTTGCTCACAATCTGCGTCTGTGTATCCACGTATATGTGTGTCTGAATAGCAATATGTGCCCATATGACATAATACACATGTAGGTCTGTACTCTCTGTTCTATTAACATAATCAACTTGTTACTCCTGTGATAAAAAAAAAAACAACAACACTATGGACCAGTACTGGGGAACCCTGTTAATCATACTGTATTTACAAACCATCTGTGGTACATTAATAATTCATTACTTGAAGATTAGGTGCATTGGCACTATTGGCGCTTCAGCAGATGATAACATAGTGCCTCTGCGACTCCCAGTCATTATGTACGGTGCCAAATCAAGCAGATTCAATGCTGTTTCAAAGACTGATATGTTCTTGTGGGATTTCAGACACACTGCAGACCTGCATTGAAATGTCATCTGAAGTATTGAAACACTTTTCAATAACTGATTGAACTGATAGTGAAAAAGTGTGTTTTTTGAGGGAGGGGCATTCTAATAAGAAAACCTCCACTAATGTGTTATTCCAGTCACCCAATTGTTCAGAACCATTAATTCACTGAAAGCTCTGACATTAGTACAATCATGCTGCAGTTCTCTTCAGGTCTGTCAGCGGTTGATCCATCACAGTTTTCAGCTTCTGAGACAGCATACCGATCGCGACCATTAATGCAATATCAGGTGCTTGAATATTGTAGTTTAGGCAGTTTGGGGGAACTCATATCGGTGCATATGAAATGGTAAAAAAAGAAATGACAGAATGATTCAACAACAGTGTGATCACTCACATATGTGTCTGAGAGCCAGACTACATGTTCTCATCATGATGCAGCATAAACATTTAAACATCTGAAATGATTATGATGGATTACTTTGCAAAGAAATGCATTTTGTTATCTTAGTGTGAAAATGTTCCCACAATATTTAGGTTATTTATCCATGAATCATCACAATTTCTACCATTAGATAAATGGTAACTGTAGAAAGGCAAAACTGAGGGGTTCATTTTTGAAAGCTTTCGGGCCCCTTTTCTTTCATATGTTCTTATTTCTACTTCGAGATTCGTCCAAATTTGAAGGAGATACTGAATTGTCAGGCAGATTTTGTTCTACAGTTCACCCTTTTTTTAAAAAAGGGGTTATACTCTTTATGTGACAATAAACCATCTCAGTTCTATGGACCCTTAAGAATTTTTTAATTGTTATCGTTAAAAGTTTCTTCTTTCTTTCATTTGTTGGAAAGAACTTTGTATGGGAAGATTTTCAGAGTGTTGCTGGATCATTCAGGAACAGCCACAGACAGATTGGAGTTTTTGATTTGCGATCTATTTGGATTTTGTGACATGTCACAACAATGAGGTGTGACCTATTGACAATAACATGAAAAACAAAACATGGAGAATGATCAATAGGTCGGTCACCTCAATTTAACAGTCGCTCATTTTCCAGGTTTCTGCTTTAAAATAGAATACGCAGAGCATTTCAACTGTGACAACCTGCCGGTGACAAAATGACAACGATAGAAAGTGAACCTGGCTAATACAAGTACAGGAGAGATGCTGCAGCTGCGTTCAGCTGGTGGCCTGGTTCAGAGGGATGTTGACTGACAGAGCCTGATAGACAGATTTAAAATGACGGACACATCAGAGATAAGCAAGAAGCAGTGAAGACAGGTGGATGACCGTTTATTCCCACTGTTTAACCGTCAGGCTATCATACAGTAACGCCTCCAAACCAGTGGGTTCAGTGGGAAAATACTAAGTCCTCTGTCACAGGCTATGCAGGGAGTAACCTAAGAGTCCCGTTGCTGGTGGTTTGTCCTCATTGTTGATTGGTTGATATAATGCAAATAAAGACAAACAAACTGAGTTAATAAATTCAGTCTTTCAGTTACGCTCTTCGTCAGTTCGCATTAAAAATATGTCAGGACCTGATTAATATATTCTATAAGTTTGGTTTGGCTTTTTGCAAAAATAAAAGCATGAAAATGTCAAGAGAGCGTCTCGGCTGATCTGAACGGAAATACTCCTCGAAGCATTGTGTAAAACGTCACATTCAGTATTTTAAAAAGAATTCATATCAACTGCGCATGTAGAGACACCTTTGCTTCACCAGGGACTTGACATGTTATCAGTTGGTTCTGATATAAGTTGGGTTTCATTCACACTGGCTTGTCCTCACTTAACCTGAGTCATTCTTGAATACACCTCTAATCTCTTGCAGACTGTGCAGGAGACTGTGCTCATATTTTTAAGAGAGAGATCATAAAAATGTCAGGTGATGAGGCAATAACTGTCATGGTGTCAAAGATGCAGGACAGATGGAGGAGAAAATAATGTCAAGACACATAGGAAGAAGGAAATTAATGGATGTTGTTGTGTGTGTAGCCATCATTTTTTTTTAAAGCAGGTATTCAACACAGGAAATCATTCTTTCAGCTACTCTGCCACCACTTTAGCAATTTATCATTCCATGAGCACCTGACAACATCTCTGGACATGCATCGCTGTCTTTCAGAGATACCAACAGTTAAAACATTTTTTAATAGAATATCACTACTATAAAAGAAGTCCTTGTGTGTGTCTCGGTTTGTTTGTTTTCTAGGTTCAGTTGAGTTTTTCGGCTTCTCAAGGCTGTGGTGCTTTCTTCAGCCACAAGGTAATACTTATGGTTTTTGGCACTTTCAAAATAAAAGGATTCGGAGGATGCCCTTGCTTTAGTCTGTTCATCTTCGCAGCTCTTCAGAGGCAATATACGTTCATACAGCAAATTGTCAGATAAAAAAAAGAAAGAAGTTTTTTTAAAGAACAATAGAATAACGATATTCAGTACTCATAATCCAACAGAGGACAGAAATAATTTAAAAAGGAAAAAAAAAAAGAAAGAGCACAATGATAAATGATTAAAAATACTGCATAGTACAAATGCCCCGTAGCTGTTTTTGTCCGTAGCTGTTTTTGTCCGACACAGTACAGAGGGCCAACAGGGACCGACCACAATGAGACTCATCAGACTCATCAGTTTCTCCTATGACCAAGGAAAAAAATCCACCCAAGGAGACTCAAAAACTACTGACTTTTGCCTTTAGGTCAAAACAAAGTCCACAGCACTGTTCTGCCCTTTAAGATCAAGCTCTGGATGGCTGGATCAAAATACCATGTGAACTTTGATCCCTGGAAAGTAGAGAGGTGGCAGCTGTGAAAGTCAGTCCTGTTGGAATCGCCGGGCGTTATTCAGGTTCACTGCTATTTGTGGTCTTGTCCCACTCTATGCTCTCCTCACTGTGCGTGGGAGAAGGGAGGGCCCCAGTGGCCCCAGCAGGACGCATCCTCAGTCCCTGGAAGCGGCGGCACTCGGGGCAAATGCGGATGTGGCTGCACCCCCTCGCAACCAGGGCAGCCTCCTGTGCCAGTCTGTGGGAGAGGGGTTCAGGCAGTCCGGTGCCCCCGCACAGCTTGCCGTTGCTGAGGCTGACGGCTGCAGCTCGAGCCCGGCGCTCCTCCAGGGGCAAGGGCCGCGGCCGCAGCATCGAAGCCGCCCGCCGGCGCCTCACCTGCAGGCTGTCGCGACACATGACAATCCCGTGGAGCTCCCGCAGCATCTCCTCACACACTGACTGCTGCAAGCACACAAACAGAAAGAAAAAGATAGGGGAGAGGGGGATAAGAGAGGGAGAGAAAGGGAGAGAGGCCAGACAACTCACTGACTGACTGACTGACTTGATCAGGACAAACAGACACAGGACACATCCATACATTTGGTCTTTATCAGTGTACAGTGGGAACAAACAGAGAGATGGCTGGTGCAGCTTTAACAACCATCAGCAAAAAATAACAACACATACATTCTAAACGTACTTTTTTAGACACACACAGACATGTAACACACATTTTATCTCCTGGACTGGTGATCGAGTGTTCCACTGAGTATCTACAGAATGTAAACTCAAATGATCACAATGACAGATATGATAGTGCAGCTCAAGTGCAAGACAGGAGAGGCTAGTTATGAATCTACACATGCTGCATATGAGCAAACTGACAACTACACAGATGCACACACACACACATGCGCGCGCACACACACACACACGCACACACACAGACACACACACAGGGTTTACAAGTTAGAGTGAAATCAATCTATGCTGCCTAAAAGAAGAAATCACATGAGGTTTTGACTTTCACATTCTGGATGTTTATTGAATTGAAATCACAGTGTGGAGTCCATTTGAAAAGACAATTATCAAGTATCTTTTAAAAGAATCACATCAGAAATAATTATAACACTGCATGCACATCTTTCCTTACTCTGCCTCTTTTTGATTATTGAAAAGAGCAGCAGAGCTCCTTCACACACAGAACGGGTGATTTTCTGGAAATTTAAATTGGCCTTTGTCCTGATGAAAATGTTTCTCCAAACAGCAGGAAGACTGGACAAACTCCTCATATTGCTTTCTAGTCTCCACTCCAGGTGAAGCTACATTAAAATGTAAATGATTATATATTTTTTTATTTCTAATGTATACAGTTTTTAGGATTATAATAATCAAACGCTATATGTGTGACTTTTCACAGTGAAAAAAATATTTTCTTTTTTTAAATCTATGTTATGTAGAAATCGTTTATTTATTGCAACAACTGATTCTCCCTACTCTACTGCTTCTGACATCTGGTTGACAGCCACGACTAGTCCATTAATGTCCATCATTCGCCCTCTGATCGAATGATGGACTTCTGATCTCTGACAATTCGATTTTGGGCGAAGATGTGCACACAATGCCAGGCATCTATTAAGTAAAAAATACGGCTGGATTAAGGCTAAGATAAAACAATCACAATTATTTTTATGACTAAATTCTAATTGGCAGCACCCTTTAAGCATGTATTAACCACCAATAAAATCCAACTACATTCAATATTCTATATACTGTATGACATTCTATG
The DNA here is from genome assembly GCA_943593645.1 of Bovichtus variegatus. Lineage (NCBI taxonomy): Eukaryota > Metazoa > Chordata > Actinopteri > Perciformes > Bovichtidae > Bovichtus > Bovichtus variegatus. Next base: position 13,591,442 of record CALSCE010009465.1, on the reverse strand, counting down.
AAATATATATATGTATGAATGTTCTAGTGCTATAAATAGAAAATAACCTATATATGCATGTACTCTGATAAAGTTATAAGTGAGGTATATCTTTGGTTTTGTGCTGATTATGTCACATAGGCTGGACGGAGGAAGGCTGGGTGTCAAGTGGAACCCAGAGGAAGACGAAGACGCCTGCTACACTTCCTGTCAAAGCTGTGCACTGTGGGAAAGCCTAGCAGCTCCGCGAGGGAGAGGGTGCCAGGGAGGGGAGAGGGAGACAAAGCAGATGCAGGTTAGATAGCCCTCTCTCACCTCATTTCCTGGTGCCTGTCTTAACATCCAGACAAACTCCAGCACTGCCATGAAGATAGCCACCAGCAGGCCACACACCAGCACCACAAAGATACCACCGATGTTCTCCATGCCGAGACCTGGAGACAACACGATATGGTAGGAGAAGTGAGAAATGATGGGGAAAGAAGGAGGCAAGAAAAAGTAAATATATTCCAAACACGCAGTCTGAAGTGGAGCTAAAGCACAAGCAGTTGAGGATTAACGGGAGACAAACCTTTGGCACGGTGGTCCTCCTCTTTTGGACACTTGCCACCATCCCACCACTTCCTCTTGAGGATCTCCAAACGATTGTCCTCCTGCATTTTGAGGATGGCCAGGTCAAACTCATCGCGGTACACTGACCCTGCAGGAGAGAGAGGGGCAAAGCTCAAACCGGCACACTGCAAAAAGACGAGGTATTCCAAATGAAAGCTGAACCTTCAGACAAATAAAAATCTACTTGTTCTACACTCAGGAGCCAATTCGCAAAGAATGGATTACGGCCGCTGATGGCCCCATGAATTTCACATTATTTGTGAAAATAATCTGCCCCGTCTGGTCCGATTCACAAAAGATCTTGCGCTAATGTTATTACAGTACAAACACAGGCACAAAGTGTTGCGTCTGATTGCAATTATCCATGCAGAGCATACATATGTGGGTGGGTGAAATATTTATATTTGAATATTTGAAGTCTAAGATTAAAGGGTTTACTAGGATTTCGCAGTGTTCTACAAGTCAGGTCACAGTATGCAGTGTACAGAGCGTCAGCCACTAAAGAGTGGATTTATCTATCTTCTAAAGATCAAAGGAATTGAAATTAATCTTGTTTACTTTAAGGTGTGCCCCCCCCCCCCCATCTGGAGATTGTCTCAAACTGAGATCAAAGTGTGAGTAAAACCGGTGATTATATTCTCAGAGCAGCAAGCGAGTCGTACGGCAACAGTTCCAAATTCAACAGGAACACTTTTTCAAATTCCCTTTCTCTCAACTCTCACTTTTCCAGTCTCTTTTTTGCGTCATTTTCCCTCATGATAGCAGCTAATGGTTTGGCTCTGCTGAGGCTTTTCTTTCCAATTTAACTCCCCAATGTGACGTTTATGATGTATCCTACAATTAATGGCCCTGCTCTTTATTCCCCCTTCTTAGCTTCAATATGAATTATGCAGTGTATCTAAGCAAAATCATCAGCTTTTGTACTCTGCTGCTTTCAAGTCTTCTGTGTTAGCTATTGACATCCATCAGGTCTCCTACCTGTGCGAGTTAACTGTGAAGTTCTCCTTTTCTCTTCATTTACTTGAATTCTTCCTGCCTCCCCCCTCTAATTTTCCAGTCCATCATTCTCCACTCACCCAGCGGCATGCCGATGCCGTAGCCCTTAGTGTCCAGCAGTCCTCCAATCTGAGTCAGGTTGCAGTTCCTCTGCCGGTAGTACTCGTTCATGGTGCTCTCTAGCAAGTAGGCATAGTTGGAGTTGAGGACACGGGCGATGCCCTCCTCCGTGCTCTTCACAAACACACTGGGTTGTTTTGAGTGCATGAAGTTCCACATACGCTGGTAGGTCTGGTAGCGAGAGTTCTGCAGAGCAGCGAGACACAATCAGGAGAAACAGACACATTCAGATGGGAGAGACGGTAAACAAAAAGCCTATCAGTCGCAGATACATCATTTCTCAGTTTTGCAGAGGTGGAGATTGGTTTTCATCTGTTATTCTTTTTCATTTTCTTGACTGATGGATTTATTCAAATTCTCCAAAAGGTTGCAGCAGTTAAATGTGAATGTTTTTTTTTCAGTAGATCTTTTCCCTTGAGCAGCTTCAAAGTTTACAACAGAATCTTCGCTCAACATCTCCACCTGTCCTCTACTTTCTCTTGGCCTTCCCTTAGTTAATCAAGGTCCAGTGGACGTGAAAGCACAGGGCAAGACAAGGCTAATGTATCTCTACTCTCCCTTCCACATGATCCTTCACTGTCCTTCTCCCTGTAACACACTCTTACTCTGTTTAGCACACTCTCTCTCATTCTTTTTCTTTCTCTCTGAAATCAAATCTTGAGGAGATGAAAGAGGATAGGGTGTGCCTCTCTTAGGGACCTGGACACTGCTTCATCTCCACGAGGATAAGGATATTGAATTGTTCTGGCAAGGAACAGATAAAACCTTTGGTTGTAGGAGGAAGGCAGGAAGGACAGGAGGGTGATGAGGAGGATAACATCACTGATGGCTCTCTGATCCCTGCAGGCTCTTGGGTGGCTCTGTGTGCATATGTGCGGCTCTGAAGAAACAACCTTTCGTATGCAACAATGGATGTAACCTCTGACCTGGAAGAAGGTCATCGTGGATCCTCCGTGCATGGTGCCGTACTCTATTGCCGTCTGATCTGCAAGGTCGTCTACGGACTCTATTGGCACCTCCATCCTCTGGACTGTTAGGAAGGCAGCCAGGTTGGCGGTGTAGGATGAGATGATGATTAATGTGAAGGCCCACCTGTGGAGGAGAGGCAGAGGACAAGAGCATATGTATTCACATATGAAAGTATGTAAATGGGCAGGCTGGTGTATGAAGATAGATTGTCTGGGTGAAAGTGTGGGAGGATTAAAATAACTGCGCACCTGAGAGGAGAAGACACTGCAGGATTTTCAGTGGATGACGGGGTGGATGCAAGAATGGGTGGGTGTGTATGGATAAAGGTGACAATGCTCGGTTTGGATGAAAGGCTGTGATGTTTTAGCTGCAAAAGCAGACATACACAGACAATGTCTCACATATGCACGTGCACATATTCCATCACTTTCTAATCTTGAACGCTGATGTCCAGGAAATGTGGATGAAGCTTCAAGATCACGCCAAATATAAGTGCGTTCCATGATAGAGCAAAATGCACAAAACAGAACAGAGTTGAATAGGTGTATACCTGAATGGTTTCGAAAGCTGAAAACATGCAAATGCACTCATCTTTGTGTGTCTCTGTAGCCAATACTAACCACACTCCGCTGACACAACGTGTGGACAAAGCTCTGGGAGCAATGGTGGATCCTTGCTGCATGAAGCCTCCAACAGGGAACCAGAAACTGTTGCCAAGTGAGTACTGGTTGATCAGCAGGTTACAACGACCCTTTAGACAGGGGTGGGGGTTGTACCACTCATAAGGTGTCAATCTGGATAGAACGAGACAATGGGGTTAGACAACAGAGAAAATCACAGGAGGAATACAGCCAACGAGAGTGGGAACGAAAGTTAGATTAAGCATTCTGACGAGAGCCAAACTCAAGAGATGGGGAACGTGCAAACCGCAGAAAGAAAGGGAGAGACAGACACAGAGCAAAACAACTCTGACAGTCAACTGAGCACAAAGTCACCTTGGCTCTTTAGAGAGAACCAACCTGCTTTTCATTCCCCATGTGCTGCCTACTTAAACAGTGGGGAGGGAGGCAATGTAATTGGTATGTTGAAATGCTGCTGCATGAAGCTTTGTTATGTGACAACTCTGCTGTGTGCAACAGTCTTTAAACTAGGGCAGAATTTCCTTTCGATCTGCCAAAAAAAAATGATATACTAATTATAACATTTATACAGCCATAACATATTAGTCACATGCCCATATGCACATTGAACGAGTTACTGATCAGTGTAATCACTCTTCCTGTCCATACTGGCTGTGAAAAAGATCCATTCTTAAATAAGGTGGGTACCTTTCAAAGTTTTAGAGGGAAATGTCCTCTTTATGTTTATTTGCTGGGCTGTGGTGGAGAAGAAATCATTTCATACTACTTGATTTGTCAAATTCAAACTTCTATATTAGCTTTTCCAGTTGAACTTCGGAATGCGTTCTCGCACAGAGGACTTTGGTTTTGGTCCCCCGTCACTTACATTGGAATTGCATTGGAAAGTGGCAATTACAACAACAGCCACGGACAACTTTGTAAATGTACATTTCGGCATGTGAAACTATCCCTTTATGAGCATTTAATGCCCAGTATGATTGTAGAGGGATTATTGTTCTTAGCAAACCTCAGTAAAAACAGAAAGTGAATACTATCCATATTGTTGTGATCAAATGCATCAATCAAATAAATTAATCTACCACCCACAGAACTCTGTAATGCCTCTACCTGACTAATAATTTGATTCCAAAAGGTGTTACATCAAACACACATTTGCATTTTTTGTAACGTTTCTTCATATGATAGTGTGTCATTTCTTAACAACGTTTCTGTTGTATAAGAAATAATCATTTGCGGCAGCAGTGCCAGTTCCCCCCCTGACCAGCAGATGCCAGTATGATGCTGGAGACCCACCAGTGGGAGGAGAACGTCTCTTTCACCGTGATGTGGACGATAGACTAGATAGATAGAGACTGAAGAACGGCAAGAGAACAGACATCTGTTTCCTCCTCTGTGTAACTCCCAAACAAACCTTTTTGTGGTTTCACTCTCTGTACTCTACCCCCTTTGTTTGTCTCATTGTTTTCTCTTTCTCTCTCATCTGTACACAGTGTCTTTTACTGGTGAGCTCTTTACCTGGCCACAAGAAAGAGGACGCAGCTGACAGCCAAGTAGGCCAGAAGCATGAAAAGCCAGACACCAGGGGAGAAGGGATCAAGGAAGGAGAAGTAGCCTGGCCTACGTCCCTGAAAGACACGCACACACACAGTACAGGGTTAAAATAATGACCACGTTCATATCACACAGGCGAACCCAACATGGGCTTTTGCTGAACGTGGAGGTGAGAGGCTAAGTGTTTACTTGTAAAAGTGTAGATGAATTAATTAGCATGTGAAAAAAAAGAAACAGTCTCAAACATAAACAAACTGAGTGCCCCGGATTAATTAAAAAGAAATGTTGAAGAATTTCAGTGTTGATTAGTTTGCCTCAGGCCCAATTTGGATTGTGTTAAACAACATTTCCTGCCGCCTGTGTAATTTTGAAATGCTGGAAAAGGTGACTGGGACAGTAAATAAAGGGATTTCGACGTGATAAGCCTAGATTTTCCTGTCCTAAACTGATAACAATATAATTATATGAATCTCATTTGCGTGTAAACATTCAGATCAACATTGTATGAAAGCACAAACTCAGCCTCCCATGAATTGTCAACAGCGTGGCACAGGGCTGTATATTGATACAACATCACAGATAAGAGGTTATATTTCTGGGATCGGGGACCGAAAAAATAACTGAATTAACTGACTATTTCCCGTTAATTGGTATATAGCATGCTTTTACATGACATTACATTAGATACAATATTAGGTGCAATCATGAAGCACAATTAGAGGTCAAAATCATGAACAGAGACAAAGACCATTTGCGCTCTCCAGGTTGCATGCAGTAGAGAGAGAAAGGTCAAATAATCAAGTAAGCCATTACAGCTACATTAAATCAAAATTCATTTCTGTGACCTAAAGTTGACTTCCTGTATGACTGGGAGTGCACAGTGCCCAAGCTTAGAGAAAAAAAAGGGAAAAAGATTAATAGCTTTGGCTTGGAAAGCAGGCTATGGGCTGTATCGGTTTGTATTGGTAGTAGGGGAGACAAAGTGGCTAAAATAGGGTTGGCAGCTGGCAGACCAATGGGAATATAAGGGCTAATTCCTAATGTTTCCAGCACCAACAGCTATTTTCCCCTAAATAAAACTAATTACTGGCGATTGTGTGCATGTCTTATTAATGTTCAGCCTATAGCCTGGCTGATCGAACGTCAGCTAGGGAATATTAGCCATTTACACACAGATGCACGTCCAGTCGTCCACCATCTGTGAATGGCTATGAAATGCAGGTGGTTGTCGGTGCCAGCAACACAGATAAATAGTGGAGGTGATCAAACAAGCAACTGTCCAAGGGCTGTCATCTTCCATTTGTGTCTACAGTCAGCACTGTGGAGCCAACCTGAACAAGCCCAAATCGCTTTTTATGCAAAAATACTTAATTACTGTAGGTACTCCTAAGGGACATCACACATGCCAAAACACTGCAGTAATACATTTCTGAGGCCCTCCAAAATTAAATTTGCAGGAAGAGGGTGAAATCATTTTGGTGGGAATTTGTTATGATAAACGAACCCCCATTTAGACTTGCGCAGAGATGAAAATTCATTAATGCGTCTGTAATCACTTGCATATTAGCCTGACTGAGTAAAAAAAAAAAATAGGAGTGGTGCAGAAAGCAGGAGGAGGATGAGATTCAGTGTGATTTTTTTGCATGATTCAAATCAGCCTGCCAGACTTAATGTCTGCCTGTCTATGTATAGAGTGTAATGCTTATGATGATGATGATGACAGTGATAGCTGTCTAAAAATAGAACAGTGCAGTGGTAAAACACTCAATGGCCATCAGAGGTAGAGTGCTGTTGTAAAATGAATAGTATTTGTGTTGGCACTGGCATTATTGGGGTAACAGCAGTGCCGTATGTGCTGACATGAGTCCTGCTGTTTACTGGTCCAGTTTGCTGTATACTGAACCAGCGTTTTGTTAAATGCGTGCCCTGCGTGTCCACATCTTAAGCTCCCACCAAGGTGCTATCATCAAGATGAAGAGAGCTGCAGAGACGCGGGACACCCATGCGAACAGATGGTGGAGACGTGAAGGTGCAGAAGAGCGCATAAGAAAAAGAGAGTAAGGTAGGAAGAGATGGAAATCACAAGGACAACAAGAAAACAGTGGGAGTTGCATGCTGCTGAGAAATTTTGAATTTGTGGTATATTATGCGTGCTTTAACATTCAGAGGCAAAGTTATATTTTCAGCTGCTAGAGGGGAAATTATCCATAGTGAGGCTGCAAGAGACACACTAATGAGTACAAAGACATTCAGAGAGGCAAAATGGGAACTGCATAAAATGTATAATAAAGTATGTGTGCATGTTTCTAAAAATGTGTCAGGATACTTTCCCTGGAAATATTTTTCTTCCCATTTTACAAACATTTTAGGTCTTGTAAACTGAGGAGTCCTAGAAAGAACAGGCTTAATTAATCTCCCTTTTCATCAGGGTTACTATGATGTTTGCCATAATATCATGTTTTTAAAGCTGCACTAATCAATACTACAATAGATGAAATGACGATGTATAATGAAAAGAGTCTTCTGTAGTGATGAACCAACAGATAATTAACACTTAATCAACGTCTCTACAGAGCGTTTGCCTTTGTTGCTCGTTGTTTTGATTTCACTGCAGCAACTCTACTGTTTTGGTGTTTTTTAAGCCTCATTTCCAATCTTGCTCTGATAACCCCACTGTACACTACCTGCCCAGCACCAAACAGCAGACAGTCAAACTCAGTGACTGGCAATCGCTGGTAAATAAAATGGAGCATTAAACACCTAAGCCAGATATTTCCCTCAGGGGTTGGTGGAGACCAAAACAGAGCTAGAAGAGAGTGAATATTGGACTTCCATTCATCAAGCTGCTGGAAGCACAAATCAAAGGAATGCTAACATTGCTCCTGGTGTGCCGGATGAGTAAATATTGTAAGCAGCTTTTCTCAAACAAAACATAGAAGTCGCGCGCATCCGAAAACCTTGGGAGGCAGTTGCTGGACCGATGAAAGATAGAAATGAAAACATACAGCCATAGCTACAAGTGTGGATGTGCTAATAACAACAGTGTGGATGTGTCTGTTAATGCACGTTTAAATTGGGTGTTCCACAGCTTCCTAAGTTCACAGTACAGTAGGTGCACTACTGAATCCTTGTTTGAGTGGAGGTGACCCATAGAACAGGCTGACTGACTCCTGTTTCCTGCGATGTAAAGAAATAATCAAATCTGTCCCTCACAGACGCCAACTCGGATTCATTTCTGCAACTGAGGCATCAGTGTCACTGATGTTTGCACAGTTATAAATAACTTATTTATATAAATATTGAGGTTCTTTAGTAATGCATAAGTTATCAGTGGTAAATTGACTTGAGAGAGCAATTTATGAAACCTCCCAGTCCATCCAAATGGCCTATTGTTTAAACAGTGAGAGCATATAGGTGGTCGGCTCTCTCTTCATTTTAGAAATAGCTGTGTGTTTGCGTGTGTGCCCTTGTGTTTCAAAGCTTGTCAGCAGCTGTCTGTGCTGTCAGTCAGCAGCAGCGGGGCAGATACAGTACGTGCTTGGGCAAACCCAGTGCACAGGGAGCACCGGTGCTGAACACGGAGGCAGCAGGTAGCTGACTTCTGGCTGGGGATAAAAACAGCAACCATGGCTAATCTGGTTGTTACTGTTTAATGGGAGATATACACCTGGAAGAGACAGAAGAGTCCAAAACTGTGACATAGTGATGAAACAAACTAGAAGTATTGACATTAATGATTGCACTGGCGCACGAGTTAGATATTAAAAGTAAACCTGCTGCAATAAAGGGATTTCATAGTAGAACAAGCACCAAATGTGAGTATATGAGCATAAATTATAGCCACAGGTTGCCCTGGCTCCTCACACATAAACATTTGCTGCCGCGTTTGACTTATTTTTATTAGAGGCAGGGGAATCATTTTATAAAGGTTTATTGTCACGTTAAGATGATAAGAGGGCGTGAAGCAAATCAAAGGACGGAAGAGATTGCAGACGTGGTGCAGAGGGCGAATCTTCCTTTATGACCTGCTTTTATGAGTACATCTCAACAAATAGAATGGTGAGGACTTGCTTCCTATTATAGCATGTGTATATCCCTTCTTTCTCTAAACAAGTAGATGAAGAGCTCATTCAGTCTTACCTTGCACTGCCCTTGTTCTCTCTCAACTTTCCACTGTCCCTCCTTCATCGCACCCCCCCGTCTCTCTCTCTCTCTCTCTCTCTCTCTCTCTCTCTGTCTCAGGATTGCCTGCATGCCAGGAGGTTGGCTGAAGGAGCTGGTGAGGTTATCCCGTCAAGGATTTCACCTAGTCATCCTGCCTCTTGGTATTCATACCACACGGTTGTCCCCTGAGGCTGCCTGCCGGACTCACAGAAGGAGACTTCCCATTGTCATTTCAACTCTCGCTCTCATTTCTCCGTCTTCTCTCCACCCCCTTTTCTTCTCATTCTGTCCATTTTCTTGCTAATTCTCTTTCATGCTGTCTTTCTTCCTCTCCCTCCCTGTGTCTCCCCACCTTCTGTCTTTTTTTTCTGGGCTCTTTGATAGTGTGCGCGATTCTAGTGTCTAGATTTGTGTCAGTGCCGACGCAGTGAGCTGTTACCGCTGCAGGGATAGCAGCGGGGGGGAATCTTCAAAAAGAAGTTGATTTGGCAGAGGTCACAGGGTCATATTAAAATCAACCTCGTGTGTGTTGTCTGTGTGTTTTGAACCATGCATGTGAACATGGGTTACTGCGTAAACCTATGTGGGTGTGTGCGTGCGTGTGTGTGTGTCTATGCCAAGGCTATATATGTTTGTGTAATTCGGTCTGAGGTCGTGGGTGGCCAGAGAGTCAAAGCACACACACCCTATAAGATACAGTACTACATGGCTGTATACAGTACAGAACTAGAAACCACCAACGAGCCACAAAATAGAGTCAGGCAAGACAGCTGGAGAACCTAGACAGGTAAACATCGTCTGTGCAGAAAAGCTGCAAGCTGTCTGAGATTTGTTCCTATAGTTTTTATTCCATTTTTTGTCATACAACAGAGTGAGTACACAAGGAAACAGTGATCCCTCCAGAGAATCAGATCCCCTGTATTTCTGTGTAATGTAAAACACTGACACAACATCATGGGACAGGTAATTAAGTGCTGTGATTTGATGCTGTTATGAAAGTTGTCTATAACAGTTGACGGTTTTTAGTGGAGTAACCAGTGGAGTTTCAGTCCATGTTTGTGCTGTTTCATACAGGAAATGCATTTGGTCTGAATTGTGCTTTAAGGCAGTGGTGATCAGGAAACAGTTTGATATAGCTTTGCAATACACACGGCTAATTATCAGCCAAAACAGAATTATGCCTTTTATTATATTATTGCATTGTCCATATTTATTGGCTCAGAATGTGAATATGTGTCACAGTCTTAATACATAGAGATTAATGTCAAGACACAAAAGATGCAGTTTGAGCGAGACAGGCAGACATACATACTGACAAAGAGAAGGGATGGAGATTAAATGGCTGATAGTCTGAGGGTAATTAGTACTCAACATGCGCCTTTATTTTATTGCATTCGCCATTCTTATTGATTAGACTGAAATTTTCATTTAAAGTTTGAAATAAGCAGCAAACCCCCTTGTAGGAATCACTGTGCCTCAGATCAATAGTCAGTTGATTCAAACTAAACAAGTGCAGTCACAGAAATTCAAATATCGAATTTTAGAGCCACGCTGGGGGACCGTTCCGAGTCAGATTTGAGAATATGCCAAGGGGCAATGTGAGAGTAAAAAGAGCATGAGGAAATGACAGTGGGACAGAGAGAGAGAGAGAGAGCGAGAGAGAGAGATAGAGAGACAAGGGACACCTGTCTTCACTTCACTTTCCCTCTTTTCCCTCCACATGCAGTGCTTTATCTTAACAATCACTGTTTTCCTTCTTATTGACCTCTAACTCAGGAATTTGTCGTCAACTGGGTCGTCAATCCAGGCTCTGGACCGACACCAATCACTTTAAGCTCTCTCTGAAAAAAATAAACACTCTCACACACACACACATGCATGTAATGTAATATTTATAGTATAATAAATACCACAATATTTCAAACAGTGGCCTATTTGAGTGTGTGTGTGTGTGTGTATCAGGCGTACATGGGCACAATGAAAGGAGAGAAGTTGCATGAGCCTGAGTCCAACCAGACTCCGGCGTCTATAAAAGGAAAAATGGCCCGATCTCGGCTCCAATCGGGTCAGCGTGTCAGGCCCCTTGGATTGCAGACCTCTATTCCCTATCACCTCCTAATGTCGCCACCCACATGCCTGTCTCCCACTTCAGAGGTGATATGCTACCCAGCAGGCCATTTAACACTGCACCTGCTGCGAGCATCGATTGATTCTCCCCAACTGTTGGCGCTCAATTGAGTTCCTCACTGTTACACCTATTAGTGCTGTGTGTATACTATGGGAAGGTGAGAGGGAGGGAGGTTTACAAGAAGCGGAGACAGGAGCAAGAGGGATTGTGAGTAAACGCCCCTCTGGGATACTACGCACGCGCCAGTTCACCTCAGTGCGGACTGTGGCCGGTGCCATAGTAGGCCCCGCTGTGTCACCTTGGGTTTTGGGGGAGGACTGATGATTAATGGGCCACTGACTCTGCAAACACTGGCTCATTTCCACCTGCACTGCTGTTATTTCACTGTTTCTTGCCTGGGCTTGCTCTCTGCGGAGCATGAGGGGTGTTACTTATGTGAATAAGATGGCCAAACCCAAGCAGAGGGCAAGCAGAAAACAGCCGTGAAACTGGTACATTCATTAGGAAGTTCAGACAGTAAAAACATGCCATCTGGTGCTGGCAGGATGGGGGGGCCACGGCAACAGAAGGAGGAAATGAGCAAACAGAGGCGAAGAGAAAAGAGCTGGACACTATTAAAAAGTTGAGACTGCAGGGAAAGAATGAAAAAGGCTGTTAGGAAAATAAAGAAGAAACAAGAAAGCGAGACTCTGGGTTGGAGGAGCGGAGGACAGAAGGAAGAGGAGGGTATGGCCTTGAAAACACACAGATGCTGGGGAAATGGAGTAGGTGAGAGGTAAAAGAGAGGATAAGGTGCAAAGGAGGAGAGTTTGCGGAAGGATTTGGACAAATTAAGGCTTTACAATCCAAAAGGGAGAGTGGTTCTTTACCAGCCATTAGACAAGGATGACAGCCTGCTGTGGTACGCCCACAAGCTGTAGGAGAGCTAGTTCGATCGGTTAAGAGTGTGTGTGTGTGTGTGTGTGAGGGGGGGCTGGTAGGAGCTAACTCACCAGGTGGACACGGTACATGATGCTGATGCCAAGGGTCATGAAGGGCTTGGAGAAGTCGATGACCTTTTCGCGCTCGGCTGTGATTGTGAGGCCTGCAACTGCCAGGTCAGCTTTCTGGAACACAGAGGGCGAGCAGAGTCACATCATGTAAACACACAGTAAGAAGGCAAGCTGAACATAGCCGTGAGGGCGTCACACGAGTTTATGGCATAACCAATAATTTAAGCGCTTGAAAGGATGACATAAGAAGTGGGCTACTAGATGCTAATTCCCTAATAATGCCCTTTTGTATCCCATAGCCTCTTTGTCCGCCAATAGCGCTATCTGTGAAGAGGATAATCCAGCATTGGCACTGGGCGTGTTTGTGTGTGTGTGTGTGTGTGTGTGTGTGTGTGTGTGTGTGTGTGTGT
>CALSCE010009465.1:13566147-13578870 GCA_943593645.1 Bovichtus variegatus | reverse complement strand
TGTGTGTGTGTGTGTGTGTGTGTGTGTGTGTGTGTGTGTGTGTGTGTAGGGCACAAGAGAGCTAAGGGTAACCATTGTGGCCGGCTAAGGGAACACTGTCAAGACAAATCACTTGACAAAGCAGCACACTTCTAAGCACACTTAGAAACATATACACCCACACCCACACACACACACACACACACACACACACACACATACACACACACCACACATACAGACACATACACACACACACACACACACACACACAAATGGTCAATGTACAGTGAATACTGGATGGCATGCAGGCCAGCAAAGTGCAACTGCAAGGGATTTTTCACCTCCCTGAGGAGCAAAGAGTGAAAGCAGCAACGCATTGCTCTTTGTCTGCTGCAGGAAAACTAAGAGGATTGGGGAGACGGAGAGGAATGGGAGGATGAGAGTGAGGAGAGGGGAGCTCTGCTGCAGCACTGCAGACGCCACTCAAAATCCACAACACACTGTTTGTATCTCCAGGAAAGGGAGACAGGGACAGGGGCATCTGGCATGCATTAAAGAGTGTTTTCGCTACAACATTCATTTTGGTGTGATGTGAGAATGGATAGTCTTTTCGCCCCCGACATCATTCTAACCTTTAGAGCAGGTTTAAAATACTACCAGAAGACATTTAGAGCCTCACATAAAAAGTTCCACTGCCGCTCTGTCTTTGCTTCAATTAGTGCGTTACACTTCAAAATGTCTACCTCTTTAACCTCGCCCCAGCCTACACTTCACACTGAAGCCTAATGTCTCCCGCTGCCCTGCCCCCCAGCCCGCAGGCTTTGACCCTCCATCATCAGCTCTCCCCAGCCTCCGCTCGTCTTTTTTCTCTCTCCGTCGTTTGAAAGTCTGACCGCCTGCTCCCAGTGCCGGAAGGAAGCCTCGCGCAGGGACGACCATCCAGGCAATTTCAACAAAGAAAGTCACTGATCCTTTGAAAAATGAACAAACGGTCGTAACAGCTGCTGAAATATTTATGTGATGATAGAATATTAATATTGATTACCAGATTCATCTGCTCGGCTGCTGTTATACCTGCTAGTGTAACCGAAAAAAAATAAACCGCACTATAATACTGGCTGTTCAATATTGCATCATACCTGTTTCCACTTCCATTCAATCATATCACGCTAACTCGGTAAAAAAGGGCAAAATATAACTTGAATGTGAGGGATGAATTAAACATCACCCTCTATGTTTCATTTGACTTTAAGAGCTTTGTCTTTGGGGATGCCTCTCTTCTCTAACTGCAGCACTGTTGATTAAGGAACCAGGACATACTTTACTCAGACTTTGGTACAGATTCCTCCTGGCATGTCTCATTGTTAGCTCAGGCTGTCTGACACCCGTCAAACTAATCACCCTCACACAGTGAAATATTGTTCACTCTGAAAGGTCCTGGCAGGGACACAGGTATTTGTTGTCCGGAATAACCTAAGGCTGTTCTCTTGAGCTGCAACCGAGTGTATATTTCATATCACTTCAACTTATCCATTAAACTTGCATGGCTGTTCCTTTGTTTTCCTTCACAATCTTTTAACTCTGCCATCTTTCCCAGTCCTTTCTAAAATCCTTCAACAAAACAAGCTCAAGCCTTTCTGTCCACTGTGGAACATCCCTCCAGATGTCCCCCCTCTCATGACAAATCCCTCTCAAGCAAGTCTGCCTTGTCTTCCTCCCCTACCGTGCCACTCCACGCTCAAGCCTCTGTCATAGACACATATTGGCTTCAACCACGGTCCTTCTAAAGGTCAGCCGTCCACAGGGAACTCACAGGGACGAGGGCGACGGCAGGCTGTGACAATAACAAGAGCACGCACTTCTTGCTCTACATACTTAATGGCTTTGCCCTCCATTAGCCCACAGAATTAAGACAGATCACCTCTTAGGATCGGCTCAATCCCTCTCTACTTCATTTCTGTTTTCCTCTTCCTCACCCCGCCCTTCCTCCTGACTTTTCCTTTCTTTTATGCCTGTTTCACTTCTTTTCCTCCCTCTCTTCTCCCCTCAGCTCCCTATAACCTTACGTGCCTGTTAACGGCTACATACAGCTTAGCTGGAGGAGTGTAACACCTCACTCAGAGATTTAACAGCAACAACATTGGCCGATTCAGGAGGAGAGTCTGCTTAGGTCACCAACAAGCTGAGACTGTTTTGTAAAATACAATTCTAAAGCTGAAAAGGTGAAAAGCGTGTGTATGACATGAAGGACAGCTGTTAGCTGTGAACTAAATGACAGTTGAGCGATTCACTTTTGTGTTTGTGTATGTCAGGGCGTATTTACAGGCTTCACTCAGCCTGTGCATGTGTATATGTTTACATACCCGTGAGATGAGCTCTCCGACCATGCCGGTCCACGTTCCATTGGCTCCAGGAACCCCGTACAGACCGTCCCCCACCAGCCGGATGCGATATTTGAACTTGAGAATATCTGCTAGCTCCTTCAGCATGTCCACACAGAAGCCTTCGTAGCGGTCATTTCCCTCCAGTTGTTGGTGGTTCGGCCGCAGCATCACGTATGGATTCTCCTGAAAAACACACATGGTTGGCAAGTTACACAATACATCTCCAACTGACTGTCTATAAATGGTAGTGTGACATAGCGGGACGGAGCATAGACAAGACACTGACATATTGTACAGTCACGGGAAACACAATTCATACTGGACCGACTATTCAGACGACTTGTTACAGAGAGTCCCATTCAGCTTGTGAAAATAAAAAAAAATCTTCTGTGTCTGTGGAGGAAAGCGGCAGAAAAATAACTCTTGCGTTACAAACTGGGGGCGTGGAGTTCGAAAAAAATGGACAGGAATGGTCTAACGAAATGCGTGACAGAGTTTTATTATGGGAAAATGTAGGATTCTGGGGACTTGACATATTCTTGAGAGAAAAAGTCAGGATATCTTAGTCAATATTGAAGATTCTCAACAAAAAAAGAAAAAGCCTCCACAACTGTTCGTAAGCATTCTACTAAATTGCTGGAGTGCCTCTTTAATGTTGAATATGATTGCTTTGCTTTACAGTCAGGAAGAATGGTGGCAGCATCACATACAGTAAGTTCTTTGGAGGTCCTAGTTCAGATCAGGTTTACTGCCTTCAATGAAAAGTGAGATTTGTGGATTTGAAGCAGAGCCGGGCACTAAAATCTGGGACAGACAGATGCGCGCTAATCTGTTGTATCCAGCAAAAAGTGGATCAGAAACAAAAAGCAGGTTTCCTCTCACACACCCAAACACACACCAATTTACAACCTGTCTTTTAGAGAACCAACTCTCCGTTCGCCTGGCTCTTTATTTATGTCTTGTTTTGTCATTTAGTTGATGTTGTAGGAAGATTTAAAGAGCCCTGCAGTGATGTATTTTGGAGCCACCCTTATTGCGCTATTTTTCAAATAATGCAACTGTCATACTGGTGTGCTCGGGCTCCACTACATCATAAAAAAAGACAGCGTTATGAACCACTTTGCTGTTGCTCCATCCCTGCACTCAGCTCCCGAATCCAGCTAACTCCATCCAACTTACTTTGGCAACGTGACATCAGATTACAATGATTAACATCAGCGTTTTCTCGTGCTTCTCGCGCTAGACACATTTTTTGAAATTAACGAAGCAAAAGGAAACTAAAGTTCTGTTTTCTCTATTGTTGTGGTAAGAAGTTTCATTGTGTATTTCTTTTTATCAAGTCAGCTTTATGTGCTTATGCAACAAATATACTAGCGCACAAATAGTTGTCGGCTGCAGCGGGGGGCCGTGTAATTCACCACAGAGTCATGTGCGTAAGCCATTCAAAGCCACTGTGACGGCTTTCAGGAGGGTAAAGCACAAGCAGGAGTTTTGTGGTGTATTTTCAGAACTGGAATAAAAGTGAAATTGTTTTGTCATCGCCACAGCTGGAAATATTTATTTGTGTGGTGGCTGGTTGGCTGCCAATTGATTTGCCTCACAATGAAAGCAACAAAAATAGTAGTTCCACTGGAATCGGGAACATTTGAAAACTTGGTGCACATCAGGGGGCACAACTGTTACTGTGACTTGCCCTGTTGTCATAGAAACTGTTTGGTTCCACCTGTAGCTGCTTATAGAGGGGGGCGGATCACTTTGACACCAGATTGGGCGGCTTTGCCTCTTTCTCGCTGCATCACTGGGCAGTAGAACCCACAGCCTCCTGCTCTGCTGTGATAAGACTGAGAATAAACTCACTCTCTCTGTCTGCAGAACTCTGCACCTAGATTCTGCATATGGATTCAATTTATCTAACCAGGCTCATAGTTGGATTAAACATACACGCTGTATGGCAACAATACCCGGCAGCGTCTTACACAGAGCGGTACATGGCAAAGACCGTATTACAAGATAGAGTATGCACATGTGTATGTTAAAGGATACGTTTGGTTATCATTCTTTTTTTTCATATCGTCAACAACTCCCATAAAATGATCAAAACCAATAATGAATTGGTCCCACTAAGCCTGAGTTGGCTTATCCCTCTGTGCCATTGACCTCTAATGTTAGCACACAAGTCATAGGGAGGTAGTCGGGTGTGATGGTGAGTGTACAACGTGCAAGACTGTGACACTGGGGTTCATGTCCTAACTGCTGTATGTGGTTAGATTAAGGCAACAACAGCAGAAAGGTCAAGTTTTGGTTAAATGTTAATGCAGTAAACACATCTGATGCTGTGCTTCAAGTTGGTATTCATGTCACTTCAGCATAAAACACCCCACCATGATGTAACATTAACCAGGTGTGAGCGCCTAAACAATCCATCAAATATTTGTATTCTGCTGTAGTTGCTACGAGCATCTTACTGTGAAGGTGGATATTGTACTCTCGGAAATAAATAAATTACATTGTCAGTGAACATTTAGTTCAATTTCTGACTTGCCAGATATGTTAGGTAAAAATGTAATCCAGGCAGCGTTTCCTTCAAAAGGTATTTTCATTTGCAGATTAGCAGTATATAAACATGATGCATATCGGTGGCTAAAAATAGCCCCCCACAAATTCACTTCACTTTACTGATTTTTTAAAGCTCGTTGCTTTAAAAAAAAGGTCAGAGTCAGTCAAGTTTTCAGCCAATAAGAGACTGTATGTATCCATCTATGAAAGTAAATCTCTCCGTCTGTTCATTAACTCCTTAAAATAGCCACACTTTGCCTCACTGGCCGAACACAACATCTATATATGCTCATGTTTCAGCATGCATGAGGCACAATATAAATGCTAATTTCATAGCTCACAGACTGCAGAAGCTTTTCAAGCACAGACTTGCAGTCAAGCCAGACTGAGTCAGACATTTTACTATGGCTTTCATAGACGTTTTGTATATATAGTGAGCCAAACAGAGGGCCGGGGAAGAAATAAAGGAACACACAACCCAACAAAACAGATCACCAGTAAGGTGCCTTGATATATATATTTTTGTGTCTTATTGCAACACTTAAAACCATAATTTAGATTCCAGCTTCTTCTTGATTTGTGTGTGTAAAAGCTTTCTATTTTCATAGCAAATGGCCTCCGTCATTAGGAAGCGTGATCTGTGAGAGTGAGCATGTGTCCACAAAAGCCAAGCATCTTTTTTTCAATGGTTCCCAGTGAGGATAGAGTATGCGTACGCTCCCAGCGCTTTTTTTGTAGAAGCGCCAGGATGAAGTGGGCACACGGCATGAGGGCCTGATCAGACAGGGCACTTGTTTAGCAGCCTGGTGGGCTTTTTTGTAATTGTTTTCAATGAGAGTAAAGCGTTTTTTCCTCTCTATGCGTCTTGCCTTTTTGCAGGATTGTCCTGACAACCTCAAGTTAAAAAAACTTCAACGCTTAGTGTAAAAATCGGCCCACGTTAGTGTCTTTTTTTCAGCTTCTCCAATTGGATGAATTGAGAGGCGGGCCTTCTCTAGTGAGTGTTGCTGGATACCTGGAGCTATATGACTTTACTAACCTTAGTTACCATGATCTGAACAGAAAACAGCAGGCCTGGAGGTAAAACGGTGCCATACTTGAGATTTCGGGTAAATTGTTTTTATTCATTTGAACTGTAGTATTAACTATCAGGTAGCGTACAGTACATGGTTTGTGTTAAACTAACGTAAGGGCTCAGTCGGTGTTGGCTAGCAACATTATTTTTTAAAAAAAGCAGCACCTGCCAAAAACACTCTAATCGGCGCACACTCAACAAAAGAAGGTGCACCTGTCTGATCCCCGCCTATGGCTAGAAAATGCTGCCTGTGTTTCTTGTCTTCCCTCTCTCCCTCTGTGCTGGTTAAGCACAGACTAATAAAATCAGGCCTGGCAAACTTCCATCAATCACACAATAAAAACCCAACAGCGATCAATAACACGGGGACTGTCTGACTGTTATCAAGCCAAAATGTTTTATTTTTTTTCCCGTTTATGCTTCTGCTGTTTTCTTTATTACGTTTCCTTGGTTTCAATTTGTCAATCTTTCTCTGAGCTCCACTTGCTCTATAAAAACGTCAAGTCAAAACCGCCTATTAACCAGATCTTTGCTGGGTTGCAGGAACGGAAACACAACTGCTAATAAAAGTTGATATATATTTATATATACTGCAGTTCATACTCATCCAAAAACTTATACCAAACACTGACAAAAAAATGTCTGAGAGAACCCCTTCCCGCTAGAAGCCTTCTGTGAAGTTGAGAACAAAATAATATAAAAATAACTATAAAAAGGTATGAAAAGTCTATACAGGGGTATAACAGTGCTGTCTTTCATGAAGGCAAAATCACAAGGAAATTCCATCTACTTTCTTTTGCACACCACAGCAAAACAGCAATAAAGCTATGAGTTTAAAGCTTTAAAGAAATGCAGACATTTAAAGCAGCCTCTTATTCCCAGGCCACGAGGAGTCTGTTTGTGGACTGATAACTTTGGAGGAAGAAGCCGAGTCTTACATATGCACAAGCAAGTACACACACACACACACACGCAGACGCAGACGCAGAGCGCCAGGTGCACCGGTGGGTGTTGTCCCCATTCATTTTCACACACCACAGTGGAGTTTCCCCTTTTCAAACCTCAGGGTGTTCAAGATGTCTTCACACACAGCCCTCCTCGCTTTCCTCCACTATTCTTATCCCTAAAAACTTGCTCACCTGATCACAGCAAACTGGCAGCCAAGATATAATTCTCTCACAGGGTTTGGTAATCCTGTTTGAAGAAGAGCCACAGAAGCTAAATACTAGGTCATTAGAAAAAGGGCCAGGTCATTTCCATTTTTTATGAAGCAATCTCAACAAACAGATAATATGAATAATGTGAAAACAGAGAGTACACAGAGAGAACAAGTACACACTGACTTCAAGAAATGGGGACAGATCTCGTGTCTGTGTGTGCACATTCAGGTGCGCATGCCTCAGTGCCGCTGAGCCGGAGTTCCAGCAAATGTGCCTCTGTGTCTGCTTTTATCAGTTGGCACTGTAGGTGCACTGTTGAATCCCTACCATTGTGCATGTGAGTGGATATGAGAGCACTCAGTGACACAAGGGCAGTCTGCAGGAAAATGACGGTGAGCACTGCAGTGGACAAAGGCAGAACGTCACTCTTACAGAAGCAGTTTTCAGGAATTAACAAGAAAAATGGGTCTTGAGTTGGGATTTAAATATTGAGATGGTATGATTCCCTAACAATGGATGAAAGCTGGCACCAAAGAGAGATGTCCCTGTAGGTAAAGCTCTGCTCCAGTCGATTTTCTTTCAGAAACGAGGAATACCAAGAAGTCCGGAATACTGTGAGCACTGTGCATGAGTAGTATTTAAGAGCATAATTAAATGAGGGCTATATTAACACGCAAGGCCGTTTAATGATTTGCTGGTGGTGTAATAACCACATGTATTTACATGAAGCCAGCTGAAAACAAACTGAGAAATCTCTCACTCAAATGTGTGATACAGGCTGGATGTGCTGTGTGTGGACTTTTAAAAAAGCTTGGCTTCATAAAAAAGAAATGACTAATGTTAAAATGATTTAATTTAACATGTGTGTATCTGTGACTGTGTATCTTCATGGGGAAGTGGTGGTGGCTGATGCTGGTCAGCTTCTGCAACGAGGGCACACATGACTAGGTGGAGAAAGGTAGAATGACAGCAAAGTTATGAATAAAAAGATTTAAGGTGTGTGAATATGATTCATTTGGGAACAAATGTTCACCGTGAGCCTGCAAAGACAAGCACAGGTCAGGCCCTGTTCAGTAATGCTCTGCATCGGGTGCTTGGGCACCGTTGTACTTGCTTGCAAGTCTAATAATTAGACTTATTGATGCTCCTTAATTCCAGTTCAACTTTGTAATCATAAATGGGGCAAGAGTTCACCTCAAAAAAGTAACAGGATGTATTTTATTGAGAAATATCCACGAGCTCCACTTGAAGATTTGTTAAGTTGTAGCTCTTGAAATTCAGCAGTTACACAATCACAATGCAAATCACCTGAGATGGGAAGGAACTAAAACTATAGAAATGAAAACAGATTACTCTTTCAACTGTTTGACAAGCTGCTATACATCAGAACAGAGAGAAACCACAATACCACACGGGTTAGCACAACACAACTAAGAGAATTTTATCTCGAGGAAGCAAAGAAAGGGCTTTTTCTATTACATCCGTGTGGCTACTGAGGATACAAAGACGTTATTTCACTAAGACCTAAACAGTGTAACAAACTCAATCACTGATTACAAACACATGGCTTGTGGTCTTGTAGTAAAGTGATAATCAATCCTTGTGACTGCCCTTTTGCCAACCCCCAGAGCTGTTTTTGAAATTGAAGTGGGAAGATGACGGCCATGTGTAGGTGTAATGAAACTGCCCTGTAAAGGCCGGGTGAACGTGTCAAGAAGGCACACAAATACACACACTGAACGTACACACACTGAACGTACACACACTGAACGTACACACACAGACGCTTGGAAAAGAGCATCCATAAACACTGTGAGTTCTAGTGCAATCGCACGCTAACACGCGCAGTCTCCCAGGCCGGTGCTACAGGTAAGAAATTCCCATGGAGGCTTTCAGCTGTGGCTCGTCTGCCGCCCACAAGCGAGATAA
Organism: Bovichtus variegatus; assembly: GCA_943593645.1. Classification (NCBI taxonomy): domain Eukaryota; kingdom Metazoa; phylum Chordata; class Actinopteri; order Perciformes; family Bovichtidae; genus Bovichtus; species Bovichtus variegatus. The sequence goes on along the minus strand of CALSCE010009465.1, from coordinate 13,569,784 downwards.
CAGCGGCACGGCAATCACACCATGATGAATGAGCTGTGATAGGCACTGAAAATTGCTCCTCGGTGGCTTCCGAAGTTTGGTCCGGGGACTCTGTATCTCCAAAGTGAAATCAAAGCTCTGTGCTCGGCCAATTCTTTCTTTCACACCCTCTTTCTGTTGTGAAAATATTGTCTCATTTGTACTCCCCCTCAACACACACGCACACGCACACACCTCCACCCCCCTCCGCCCTTTCCCTCCTGTGTGAAATGAACCGTTCCGTCTGACTCCCAATCAGTCTCAATGAGACCAGAGTTGTTCGGTGTCGAAATATGGCAACATGTCCTACCTTCTCTCATTCCCACAGCTCCACAGCTGATAAACCAGCCACTCAGAATAAAACATTGGGACAATTGCCTCTGCTTACAAGCTACTTTGTGTCTTATCGTCTGATTCATCAGCAAGGAGGGAGGAGCTGGGCGAGTGACAGGCCTGGGTGTGCGACTGTATGTTTGTGTGTATCATCGAGGGAAGAAGAAAGGCATGAAACACATGCAGCCGACTGTAGAGCTGGCTGTTTTTATGCAGTTCCAACATGAATCCATTCATCACCCTTGATGTGCTATCAAAGCTACTGTAAAACAGAAACATTGAGGTTATGAACAGCATTATATTCCTCTCACAAGTTTTGGAAATTCCTGACACATCTGCTATACTAATTAAAACAGGTAGCTAATGAATTGATGAGCAATTATTCACTGTTAAGAATTGGATCAGTCACGAATATATTAACTGTGAACTGCAGCGACGTTTGTGCATTCCTGAGATGGTTCGATATACGTTTCAGTGGCTGGACTCGGAGATCAATGACTCGAGGTCATTGCAACTGAACTGAAGTTTTTCATCAGACTACTTCACCATTCCTCCTTTTGCAATATTATCTATCGCAAAATCTTCCAACATTTTTATCAAGAACAGAACAAGTCACAGTGAACATTTTATGACTCTCCGCTGACCCTGTTGATAGCCATCCGGAGCGAAGATAAACATTTTTGCTTTTAGACGCAGTCGGACAAAACGTCATACAGACTTGTTTTGCTTGAGGCGTATTGAACATCTATAGCCCTTTTCATTAATACAAGAATGGGATGTTTTCGGTGCCTGTGTTTAGTGTAATTTATTCTCCAACAAATCCTATGAATTGTACAGAGTTATTATGCCCACTCATTTCAATTGTTAAATAACGCCAGCGGAGCTGGGGCCATTTTGAGTGATAGTATTGTCTCCTCTTTTCAGTCATTTAAATAATTGACTTGTGTTTATTTAATTGTGTTTAAATGTCAACTGCTTGTATAAAGCCTTCATTGAGGAAAACTATTATTTTGTTTACTTTTCAGGATTAATGGATTACTGATCATTAACATGGCAGGTGATTAAGGAAAATGGTTAAAGACCGCGTCCCTCGTAACAGGTAGCAGAGTGAGCGTAGTGAGAACTAGCACTCGCAGGATCTATATTTACAACAAAGGCTGAGAATGGCTGACACGGTGAATTATTAGCTCCTGCTGATGCACTGTGATGTAGCCTCATCTGAAGTACTCAGGAAAAACAATCGCACAGCAGCAGTTCCTCTGATCCCAAGAGGACTGAGTTTGGATCTGAAAATACAAAATGGGTTTTTGATATGGTAATTGTCTGTCAACCACAGAATGTCAGCCACATGTAGATCAGCCGAGGAGTTGAGCCGATTAAAATCACACAGGCTACGGTTGATGCGTGCATACAGTAGTACTTACTAATATTGTTGTGATGGTGAGAGTAGTGTTGAAGAGGGTGTCCGTCACATTGATTGATGGAAGCTTTCTCTCCATGGACAGTCCACCTTCAGAGTGCCACAGGCCAATCTGTAAAGAGAGCATGCAAACACACACACACACACACACACACACACACACACACACGGATCAGTCACTAAGTCCATCAGTTGGAAAAGGCCAATAGAAACAACCTGTACTTAATTGCCTCCTTCTGCTCTAAAGGACAATCAGTGTGACCTTCGCAAAAGACAGTGTAAGACAGAGAGGAAGAGCAGTGGACAGATCCCTATGTTGTGAGAAAAGGTGATAGGGAGAATTAGGGTGCAGGGGGAAACAAAGACACCATGTTTGTGGCTCCTTGAGGAGCAAACACAGGGCATGTGTTCAATCAGAGGCAACAGAATGCATTCATTAACCCAATTACCGGCAAATCCTGTGGCGGAGAACCACATTCTCATTTTCATTACAGCTCGAGGGAGGATTCCCACCTCCACCTCACATGGTGTCTTTCCTCCCGTCCCCTATCAATCTGTCTCTGCCATCTCCTGTTTCATTTATTTATCTGTTCGACCCAAGTTTGTCAATCCCCAACACCGTGACGACGGTCTCTGCAGACGGGTACGCATTCCTCTTAATCACCTCCATCTTACCATAATGGCATTGACAGGAAAAAAAAACCTTGGAGATTTGTATGCTCTGACCTTGAAGGATTTACACGGCTCCTCTAATGGTCGCAAAACTTCTGCAACCCCGCAGCCTATTAAAATCTGTGCAAGCATCGGATAAAGTGAAAACAATTCAAAGTGGTTCAGGAAAACGAAGATTTTTTTTCTTGACAACAGAGTGTTGACTTTTCCAGTGACTACCAATTCATCGTGCGGTTGTGTGCTGTATGAGATCTTTATTGTTCACATTCAAAATCGCAATACATCTTTGCTGGTGATTATATGGTAAGAGTTATGTGACTCCGGTGACACGACACGAGCAGAACTAACCGCAAAACAATTTTACTTTCCTCATCATGGTGGCTTCACAAGCTGTAATTTCATTTATGCGGCTGACGCAGGAACAGGCAATTTCAATGTCAACAACAAACAGAGCAGTTGCTTTATGTGTTGGCACAGAAGATAACCTCAAGATAAATCAAGATCAAGATTATATGCAAACTGTGTCTTTTTATTAGCTTGTGAAACTTATCTCCTTTTAGATTTAATATATGAGAGGTATATTAAGAACTTGAGGTCAACGTGTTCTTGCTGAGATTACAGTGTGTCTTGTTGAAATGGAAACAAAAAAAGGCAGCAATTTTAAGCCTTTTTATTAAATATAACAACCTGTGAGGTTCATTGAGAAATAAAATGATGACAAGTCAAAACACTCTGTTTACTGTCATTTACATTCAAATTCTGTAATCTACCTCATTATGTAAACATTGCCAACTCTGTCTAGAAGACTGCAGAGAAATAATATCCCTTATCGTAATAATCAACCTCCCTGCATTATGAATATTATATAGAAAGAGTAAATGAGAAAATACGGAATCTAATTTAGCCTTGATACATTGTTTGTGAGATCCAATCCATGTCACTGGAATGAGTTCTCTGATTACATGCTGGGAAACCTTTGGGGATAGTCATGTTGGTTGGAGACCGGAGAGGGTGAACAGTTAGAGGATCAGTGATTGAAGTCTGATATGGGAAAACAAACTACAGTGAACAGAGCTCTCATTTCTTGGTCATAGTTTGTTTCAAGACTAAATTGCCAAAATTCTCAAGAGATCACAGCTCATTCATCATGATCATCAGTTTCTGCATTTGGAAGCTGTTTAACCACACTCTCCT
>CALSCE010009465.1:13548319-13566047 GCA_943593645.1 Bovichtus variegatus | reverse complement strand
AGAGAGAGAGAGAGAGAGAGAGAGAGACAGAGAGAGACAGAGAGAGACAGAGAGAGACAGAGAGAGGGAGAGAGAGAGAGAGAGAGAGAGAGAGACAGAGAGAGAGAGAGAGAGAGAGAGAGACAGAGAGAGAGAGAGAGAGAGAGAGAGAGAGAGAGAGAGAGAGAGAGAGAGAGAGAGAGAGAGAGAGAGAGCGCTCCCGGAATCAAAGATTTCCTTTGAGAGTATATGATCAAAAAGATCTTGCCTCCCATTTCCTCTGGTGTACTTGTTGGTAGAAACAGCACCTTGATCACACAAATAGAGTATAGCTACCCCCCCCCCCCCCCTGAACAACACACTACATACTCCGCTGATGACGGCCTCAAGAAACAGAGAGGGAATGTGAACATACTGTGGCACGACCAAAAAGGGACCTGGGAAATATGGTGTTCGGCAATCAGCGTACACAATCAGTTGTCGGAGCCTGCGGAGGTGGTGGGAGGTGGGAGTCTTCTGTGGCTTGGCTGGGCTCAGCAGGTGTCACCCGAGGGCTGAGCATGGGGGTGACTGAGAGGTTAATGAGATGGGGTGGCTCCGTGACTCCTGCCCAGGAACAGGAGGTGGAGATGAGGGAGCTGTGAGCAGGAAGGGAGAAGAAGCATATGCTGGCGGGGGAGGAACTGGCACTTTGGTGGCCCTGTCGTCAACTTTCTTTGAGCTGGGAGGGGGAGAAAATAGAGCTGTACTATCTGTGAGTCACTTCGACTCACAGGAAGGAAGACGTATACATCAGCTAATGTAAACTTGAAAGCGCGCTCGGGAGCAAACCCACCGTGACATTTATCAAATAGACTGAAAACCTTTAATGCGGTAATTATTCTTTGTAAGACTTTACGCAATGAATTCCACTTTTTATTATTGATTTGTGCGATAAAAATGGGAAGCTCCTCATTATGTAGCACGAATGAGGTGACAAGATTACAACAGAGAGTCTAAAAGCTGTAGAGACACCAATACACAACTAATTCAATTAATGAAATATTAATTAGAGCTCAACACAGTTGCCATTAATCTGACGGCCAGGAAAAAACATCAGTAATCTTACATTTCCCTTGGAGCACATTTAGTAATAATTCTGTAGGTTGTGCAAACTACAGAAAAGTGAGGGTGCCCCTAAACATTGCATTAATCTTGGTGAAGCAACACCATTGAACCATTGCATAAAACCTCATTATACAAGCAGCAAAACCCGAGAATCTATTACACTCATCAGCTTTTATTATAGATAGAGGAAGCTGCATATTGCCATATACCAGACTGTGTTTGCGCACAACAATATAAATAGCTACTTGATGTTTCTCATTTGCAGTGTCATTAATGTGGTATTTACCCTGCAATTACAATAAATAACTACTGTGCAGTACAACCACGGAATCTAGGAAACAAATTCAGACAAAGTTCAGACTGTTCACGAGCACTGTGCACTGTTTATACAGAGAAACAGGGAGGCAGGAAGAAGAATCAGGTATAATTATAGAGAGGGGAATAGGAGAGGAGCAAAAGGAAAAGACTGAGAGAAATAGAAAGATGCAGGGGAATGTCAATCACTTACTGAGTAGGTGCGGGGAGGCTGGCGAATGGAAAGAAAATCAATGAGAAAGTATGAGGAGCAGCCAGCTAGGGAGCCAGAACATAAGGCGGAGAGAACAAGAGAAAGAGACAGCAACTGAGAGACAGAGAAGACAGACAGAGAGAGGGAGAGAGTTTATACGAGTGCAAAATAAAGAGCAAGAGCGAGAGAGCGAGGAAAAAAAGAGAGACAGAGACGGAGAAAGTGACAACAAGTGGAACGTCGTACCCTTGAGGTATTACCCAGGGTTCATTCTGCAACCTGGAATTACACCACGAGGAAAAGATTAGGGAGGCTGCTCAGTGACGCGTCAGGATTGGCTGATTTTCCTGTCAGAAAAATGGCGTATCCAATAGGGTGTGTCTAGACTACGCTGTGACAGACACATCCATCATATATGAGAGAAGCAATAGCTACCATTATCAAGCATAATGTCTTACAGCCCACTTACACCGAGGCTAAAGCATTCAGGTGTCACGGCGGTGCAAATGAGTCTGACTCAAGACATAAATGCGCGTGTGTGTTTCTGGCTTTGTGCTTGCATGTGTGCATGTCTGTTTCTGGCCGTGCGTATTGCAGAGGCAAAAATATCCTCACAGGCCTCTGCGGATGGACTTTTATTGCTCATATAGCATTGTTGTGCCATCTCAGCTTGATGAAAATTCGCTGAAGTAGGTTGCAGATTCCGCCCATCAGCGGACATTACCACCGGTTGAATCAGCAGATAGCGCCCGGTTAAAATCAAAGTTATATTTAGAGCGCACCCACTCTGCCTCACAATTATCACATTGTTCAAATGACTAGCAAAGGCATTCTATAAGTGTGTGTGCAACAGTTATGCATGTTTTCTCTAGAACAGTGAGTGGGAAAATGGGCTCTTTTTTAAAATTTTATTTATTTTTTTAACAGAAGCTCTCTGGTATGACTCATCATCAACAGGAATGACAATAATCAGGGTGGTGTCGTAGGCAAACGTCATGGGCCCAGACAGACACAGGTGGTGGTGTAGGTGGTTGGCACTGCCCTACAGAAAAGAGAGGACTGGGGAAAGCACAAAACTGTGACTCTAGTCCTGATTGAAGAAAAATAAGCTACAGATTTGTGGTATTCTTGCAATATTGTTGCTATTATTTGCTGCTGGTTACGAAGTCTCTTATCTCTGGCAGTGGAGAAAAGCGAGCACGGAAAAAGTTGACCTGGCCACACTTAACCAAACTGTGATTCGTGCTGTGTTTGTTACTTCTGAACACACACACACACACACACACAATCAAACACACCATGTGCTATTTTTTTCAGAGCACTCATTATCTTGCGTTATGGTGAATGTGGGCACTGCTTGTTCAATCCCAGTAATGAGACTCTAACTCTGGGTTGAGGACGAGGTCTTTCGGCTGTCAGAGCAGATCTTCAAAGCAGCGCTGCATGTTCTCCAAGTGCTGCATCCCCTTGTAGAGCAGACAGCAAACAATGGATGTCCTCGCAGCCACAGTCCCTGCTCAGCCTGTGTACCCCGACACTACTGACTGTCCAAATGTCCCCATCTCTCTCTCGCGACCGCGTTAGTGGAGACGTACGCTAAACACTGTGGACAGAGCAAGACCTTAAGGGGTGTGTTCCAATCACAAACTTGCTCATTAACTCTGTCAAATCCTAATCCTTTTTTTGGCGATGAGTTTTTATCCGAATCGAGAGTCTAACGATAGAGGATGTCTGTGAAGATTGCGAAGCCCCTCGAGGCAAAAAGCCCCTTTCCCACTGGAGAAGAAACCCACTAACGTCTGGCTTTTGTCTTCAGTGCAAAAGGTTACAATTGGCATTCACTCCTGGTACAAATGCCTCTGCAGTAGTCACGGGTATTTATCGGCTCCAGCTCCGATCGGCAGTGATGGCAACATGACACCCGGGTGTTCACGCTCATTTTTGCCCCTTTTCAGGCGCGACACTAATTATTAGAATTTCTAAACGTACAAAACATAGAATTAATATCCTCTCCTGAAAGCCACCAGACTCCATAGACAAAACAAGAATAAAGCTAATCAAAACAGTGAGTCTTTCCACTGTTCCTACAATCACCAACTCTGGTTGGAGAGTTTGAAAGATATAAAACAAGTAACACACATGAGTATGAAGTAACCACCGTAACATTTTCACTGTTTTCAGTGTTTTCACTAACCTGGTTTTCGGTACCGGCACGTGGCGTCCATGACATCGAACATAACACACCAGAAAGAAAACAGAAAGGCAAGGCGTGCGCGGTTTTTCCCGTCTTTAAAAAAACCTAAATGTACGCACTCATTTTGGTGGAAAAAAGGGGTAGCCTGTATGTGATTTATGACTTGACGAGTCTATTCCAGCTCTCCACTCTTCTGAAAGTGTAGCATGAAGAGAAGTGATATAAATTGCTAAATAGTAGGGGTCATGAATGTCCGACATGATGACGTGACAACATTTACAACAGCTAAAAAGTGACTACATCACTGTCTACACAGAAGTCTGGGTGTCTGCAATCATAAAGATCAGATCATATGTGTAATCACCTACTAGGGTCTTTCTGGGGAGGGGTGGGGAGGCCGTGAGTGGGGAAGAGCTACTTTTTGCTACACGAGAGCATTGTATGTGCTCATTTATTGAAATGTTGCTTTATTATCCTTTATATCTTTTTAATTTGTGTTGTTTCTTTGTTACTATTACTCCCCTGCATACTCGAGGCAAGCTAACGCTAAAAAAAACCTTATCAGCGCATACGGTAGATAAAATGCAAGAGTTGACGCTTGTTAAGTTATAAAATAATAATAATAAAACGATGATCACAATGAGTGTGTTATCAAACGGGAATCTTTTAAAGAATCTAACAAGACTGCTGGGAGAACAGGGTGCGAGTAGGAAGCAGTCTGTACCCAGAAGAGAGAACAAATAAAACAGCACCTATACGATTACAATGCATCTATGGATGTTCTGTAGCTACATTATAACGAGAGTCTTGGTAGGATTTCAAGGGTGCACTGTGCAGACTGATAAAAACAGACACACAGAGGCAAATTTACAGGCACACAGGCACAGAGGCACTCACGCACACACACATAAATTTGCATGTACATGCATTTTACACACGCACGCACACACACACACTAAAAAACACACCCAGCCAAGCAACCCATACACAGTCTCACCCAGCCTTGAAATCCGTTAAGACTGGGGGATCTTGCAAAACAGCTCATCCATTCTGCTTTTGATCTATTCCCCATCTCCAGCCTGCAAAGTGCAAACTGAGAAAAACAAGAGGAACGGGGACTGCTGTACGTCTCTGAGAGACCAAACAAAGGAGAGCACGAGAGACACACACAAAGATCCCGGTGTGTGTGGACTAGTGATGTGAGTCTCTGCTTCGACAAATTCAATATGAATTTCAATACGTAGTTCCAGCGCAGGGAAGATAACGCTGAGCAGATTGATGATGATTCAGTTGGATTGCAATCATTTCCTATTTGATTTCATGCAAAGTTATCAGTTGCAAATGAAAATGCTTTGCTTGATCCTGGGGCCATAGAAATGCATGTGACACGCCCACACTGCCTCTAATACTACATGTACTGATGTGTTCTGTTTACACTCGGGAGAGGGCAGTTGCATCAAACCTCGTTTCTAAACCAGTTTAAGATCCCCTTCAAGGTTTTGAGTGAGTCTCGGTCAAGATGCAAGAGGAAAAGTGAAACGCAAAGGGGTCTTGAGGGAGAATATGTCAAAAGACGACTAATATGTCCTGTGAGCAAGGCTGCCCAGCTTTTCCCCAGTCCCACACATTTAAATCAACAGCCGTATCGTGCAGCTGACACAGTCTTTACCACTGTTACATCAAGGCTGGAAATGACTGTGTGTCTGCATGTGTGAGTCTCAGGGGAAAACAAACACCAAGTCAGATGGTATTAGCGTATACAGTATATGCGTGTACATGTTGGTCTTACACAAGGTCTCATGTTCAGTATCAGAACCGTCATCTTAGGCTAGAACGTTCTGATTATACTTCAAAATCAATACATTACATTTATCACTTGAGATTAGTATTCATTCGAATTCGAGAAAATGAAATGAAAATGTAATGAAGTCTAATGAAAGTGACTTGAGTCTTTAGCTAGCAGACACAGTGTTTCTTCTCAATATTCATAGCTTCTCCGACCTCCAGGGCTGTCTGCAGCACTGAGGACATTTAACTCATAAGAGAGACAGCTTTGTGTGCAATAAACTGGAGGAGACAACGTCGCTCGTAAACTGATCCACCGCTTTGCAACTGAGCATTACTGACATTAGCAAGAGGGCTCATGGCTGTAGCTTAACTTTATAAAACTGTTATTTACACCAGATTACTTTTTTCTAAACAAGGTTTACGTGGTGATATGATAAAAAAAACCTCAATCAAATCCGTGTACGCTGAATGAAGAGCATCACTAACGCCATAGAGATGAAAACAACTTAAAAGAAGGAGCTACCCAAGGGAGGACTGAACATAAAAAATTTAGCGAAAATGCAAAAGGTTGCTTGAGGAAGTGATAGAAAAGAAGATACTGAATTCACACTTTTAATTTGAGCTTCCAGGCAGATGATTCCAAAGTCTAAATTCCCTGCTGGAAAAGCACAGAGCACCTTCAGTCTTCACAATAAAATGAGCAGAAATGGGGGAGAAAAAGATGGCACGTAAACACGGTGAAAGAGAAACCGTGTTTAATGGATGATCCTCAGAAGTTAATGTGGTCTGACATGCTTCAGTTCCAGTGGCTGGAAACATGAACTTCTCCTCAAATGAACATAAAAACTCAAACACACATCTTCTACGGCCGTATAATACTGACAACAACACCAGGCTGGAACGCTCAGTCCTGATGAACTTTTGAATATTGTTAGCGGGATATGGATAACAATAGATTAAACACTGAATATAATAAAACACTATGTTAAGAACCAGGGAAGAGAAGAAGTCTTTTTCCAGCTGGCTCTAAACTCCCTTGATCTGATCCTCAGAGACGCGGTGCAACTTTTTGGGGACAATTTATTTAACAGTGAAATAACAGAGGTGCATTGCACAGTGGAAAATAAACACTAAAACTATACCCATACTGTATCTTTTCTCCTGCTGGCAAATAACAGTTTTCCGTACTACACTTTGTCCTAAAATAGTCAATATTGTATACTTTCTTTGCTGACGACTATCAGAGGTGTTTTCATCACGGATTTTCATTCACTGGCATTTCGAGGACAATTTTGCCCAAATTAAATCTTGACCCTGATAAAGACACATATCAAATCATTCATGGCAAAACTCAATTTGCAGAATTTATGTAAAACACACACACGCTGTTTTAGGTGGCCATCTGGAGCACCTTTACGTCTGATTAAAACGGTCCCCGTTTGCGATGTTAAACGTGCTGTAATTATTGTTTGCAATTACACATTTGTAACACAGACACCTACTTACGCTCCCTCTAAAACAGACTCTCTCACTCACGCAAACACATACACACACACACACACACACACAAACTGCACAGCTGGAGGAGATCAGAGGGCTGCCACTGTCTCGACTTACTCTAACCTTAGTGGCAGTAGCTCAAGCACCAGCTATTGAGTATTAGACCCTGTACGTCGATCAGACCTGGTTAAGATGTACTCATTTCTGCCTGAGGCGGAGAAAGAGATCCAAGCCATGCCGTGGCATGCTGAGCTACACCGAGCTCCTATGATAATACCCTTCAAGGAATGAAAAAGGTGGAGGCAGTCTTAAATCTGTCAACCTGCTGTGCACCACCCCACGCCTCTCATCGTCTTACATTTCCCATTTTTCCCCCACTCTACCTCGCTGTACCTGTCCCTTCCCTCCCTCCCTCTCACATTGCAGCAGCGGAGAGAAATTGAATTGAGTGCATCTGCATCTACAGCAGAGGAGGCAGCGAGAGTAATAGTGCTCTCAGAAATGGGGTGGGAGCAAAGCAAAAGGGGAGGGGAAGGAAAAAGCAGATTGCCATAATAAACATAGGAGCAGCACTGACAGGAAATAAATAAATCCAATCCAAAAGAGAAAGAAATTGAACAAGCACATTCACCCTTTAACTGGAGGAAGTCTTGTGTAAATAACACAGCTCAAATCATTTCTTGCAAATTGAAGTGGTGCCCATGCAGTATATGTGTGTGTCCGAGTGTGCGCGAGCATGTGCCTCTGTGTGTGTGTGTGTGTGTGTGTCTAAGATATGCGAGGCAATCAGAGTTCCCTCAGATACGGGGAAGCAGATGGGTATAAAAAGGGTCTCCTCTTACTACACCACTTGCGTTCTTCGGCTCCACCTCTGAAGACCTTGACACAAGGACACTGAAGGGACTGAAGTTTATTTAAAAAAGCAATCTGGCTGTAAATGCTCAAGTGATAATTCAGTAAATTGGAAAGGGCGTACTTGGGCATGTCTGGATAATTAAGTTTATAGATGATTTCTTTACAAAGATTCACAATGGGGACATACAAATGCACACACATGAGAACATGGGTCTAAAATGTGTGGGAGGAAGGAAACATTAAAAAAAAAATCAATATTGAAGGTTAAAGGAGGTGTACTGCAAACAAGGATCCTGTTCTTGTACAGGAGATGAACAACTGGTTTGAGCAGTGGCTGTAGCTGCTGAACAGATGTAACAGGGAAATGAGGCTAAATAATCAAAATGAATTTGATTGTTGTGTCGAGCATGGCTAGAGTATGCTCTACCTGAGCCAGAAACCTAATCAGTTCTTTGTATTTAGGCAATTCATTCTTAATGCTGCTGCAAATGTAATCTACCCTGATAAAAAGGAATGAGTTGGGACTCTCGCTTTGTATTTCAGTAAATCTACCAGGGGTGGTTAGGGGTGCTTGCACATTTGCCTCGGGAGGGATTTCTATTACTTTAGTTTAAATGAAATGATGAAAAAGAACTCAAAAAAAAAAAATAAATAAATAAAAAATATCATGTTTTCAAGTTCAGATCAGGGAAGCAGATTTTGGCCCAAAGACTGGGAGAAGAAAATGTATGTATGTAGGCATTTAAGTCACAGTCACTAAAAGAATGTCTCAGATTATCTGTATGCTTCCCTAACCTTTGTTTTACAGCTATGGCAGTTCAACTCAGTTCAAACGCTGGTATAAACCTGGCAGGCTTCATAAAAACACATTATTAGTATGCTAGAATGTAAGAGCTAAATCTATTATTGAGCATCGAATTTGGCAAAACAACTGTGGATTCAATAATGAGAACAATTAGCTTTGCGTCATGCTGGAGTCGACCTTTGGCCTTTTCCACTTCTGGCCAGTGTGACCTGCTGTAACTTACTAATAAACAGCTCCCTGCTCTGCAGCCTCTTCCTCTGACTGACCCTTTGACTCTAAAACATGTCTCTACTTCTCTGTTATTTCTCTTTCTTCTCTCTCTCAGGTGGTTTGTATACCAATGCTGTGATGAAGTGCCTGCATTATAAACTAAATTAGTAATTCTCTTCTCTCCAGGAGTTGGCTGAGAGTGTTTGCAGCCCCATGCAATGCACATGTGTGCATGTAGTATGTGCAGACACACACATAGCTAAACATAGAAAAACACTGATGCAGCTACCATAGCACCCTCTCTTCTGCACTCTCACACACTGTCACACAACAGAGCGTGCAACAGGCAACATCTAGCCTACCCCAAACTGCAATAATTACTTGTTTTACAGCTGCCTCCAATTAACAGGAGAGCCGCTGTGAATGAGCTCCATGCAGTGGCCAGTCCACGGAGGCTGCAGAGAGGCTGGACCGCTCTGTCAGTGTGGTGTGTGTGTGTGTGAGATGTGTGTGCGGTTGGCTGGCAGGCTGCTGTGTGATTGTTTTGGAAAAGACTGGTGCTTCTGCCGAACATGCAAAGATGGCGGTGGGCTCGTTGTGTGCGATAGTGTGCAGAGCCAAGAAGCAGGCAGCGGGAGCTGGCACCGACACCGACACCAGCAGTGCTGACACGCACACACACAATGTGAATATACAAAGCATGCATGCAGATGAACACACACAGGCACACATACACACTGTGAACTGATATCAGATCTATCAGATAGTCAACGGTCCTACAGCTAGTATCCTGATAAAGTGACTCTCGTACTTCTGATCCTCAAACCAGAAAATGCTGTAAACCATTCAAGCAACAACAGTGTGAGTTAGGAAACTGCTCCGTCTTCTGATGCTCCTTAAGAGAACACAGTCTGTCTGTTCAGAGGAACAGGTTGAGTTATATTATCCATCTGTATACATCCCAAATTATACTTGTTTTGCCCCGATGTTCACACCATCTGCAGAATACACTCAGAAACACGTTTACACACACTAGCCAATATAGTTCTTCGTATTCGTATTAGCCTCCTTTATCTAGCTCATTACACTAGCTTGTGAATAGCCGTAGCGAAAGGATATGGAGGATTACAGCCTATTCCTTTAATATGATTAGTCATTCCGACAAGGAATAGGAGTGAAGGTGAAGTTGTTGCCTTAAAAGTATTAAATGTGGCTGTTATTCGACGTGCAGAAATATCGTTTCTAGAAATATCGTTTCTGGTTTTATAGCTTCGTCTTTGCCTCTTTTCTTTCCGTCCTATTTTTCTCTCGCGTGCCCTTTCTGTCTCATTTACTTTCCGCCTGTCATCCTCTTCCCTCATTTCTCTTTTCCCTCTCCCTCCCCTTGCACCTGCCTCTCTAGCCTCGTCTGTGGACTGCTGGTTACAGGTGCCAGTGGTGCTTCAGCCAGAGCATGGACAATGCCATGCCAACTTCTTACACCATCATCATTGGCGCACCTGGCTGCCAGCACAGGAGCAGCTGGGACATTTATGTTGCCTGCCAAAACTGAACAAATAAAGATTATTGCGTAACGCAGCCACATCATATTCTGGAATAAGGTAGGCTAACTGAAGTGTCATCTGAAATGGTTGTTTGCAAGCTTAGAGCAATTATTGGAATCTTACTTATATATTGCGCTATGGTTCTCTAGACGGGTCTTTTTCAGATATTGTAGGATAAATCTCACTGTGATGAATTTTGCATCAGACCACACTTGGTCAAATTGCGCTTCTCAATAATACAGTAATGAATAATTCAAACAAAAGAAATAAAAAGTAATAAACAGGATCTACTTTTTTGATTTAAAGTTCTGAATGCAGAGCATTAATAATACATTTAAGCAGCCATAATGGGAATATTACAATCTCCCTTTGGGCCTCGATATGGTTAATACCTTGTGTGCGAAAAGTAACATTTGAACCTTCATCAATCAATCCTAAAGTTGTCTTCCTGCTGCAGTCATAAACTAGCAGGAACAGAACCAGTGCAGACTCACTGCTACTCACTATTACAGGTGTGGAGGTTTGTTTTTTGTAAAATGACATCATTAATTACTTTTTCCAAATAATTAACGTTCAATCACAACCAATGATTCCCACTCCGTTCACTAAGAGCTGGTAGTTGCTTTAGAGTTAGAACAATTAGTTTGTTGTTCACAACAGAGGTTGAATTTTTTGATTAACTCAAGCAAATTGCATGTGTTTTGGCACATTTGAGCAAAAGAATAAATACAACTGTCTACAATTTGCCCAATCACCACTTGCACATGGCTTCCTGGTCAAAACTGATGAGTTGATTCTCAGTGAAATTGTCAAAGTCTTCACAACTCTCTCTTTCTAACTTTCATTGTGGAGCCATCCATCCTGAACCAGTCAACGTTTGTGATGTCTGCTAACTTGGCAAATGACCTGCCAGGAGACAGTGGTGAACTAGCAAGGATGTCATTTTATGGCAACGTTTCTGTTCACTGTATACAACATGAAAGTTCAAATTTTTCTGTTTACACATTGCTCAACAAATAAATTCAATAAATACATAAAGTGTATATCCTTTTTCTGTGTACTACAGCATTGTATGGTACTGACCTTTCCCTGTAAACTTTTACCTACTGTTGAAATCGGAATCTAAAAAACAACACACATTAGCATTCAACTATACAAAACTGACATTCATGTATAGCACAGTAAACAGTCAGTGAGACATATGCTGCATATATCATGAACATGAATTGAATGCATGCATGAAAACAAACCAATAAAAGAATATTACATATGGCTGAAATAATCAACCAAGGAAGATCAACACATTTAAGTATTTAAGGTCAGTAGGATATATTACTCAAATCTGTAGCATATATCTAACGTCACACATGAAATTAAATGTGCATCTTAAAATTGACTAATTTTCTAAGTAAAGCTTACATAACATGTAAAATATATCTCTTAACAAATTCTACTTTCTCAAGGGCGTAAACAAGAGGATGGAGGTGAATATAAACATGCAGCGTTCTCCAAAAGGCTTTCCCA
Organism: Bovichtus variegatus; assembly: GCA_943593645.1. NCBI lineage: Eukaryota > Metazoa > Chordata > Actinopteri > Perciformes > Bovichtidae > Bovichtus > Bovichtus variegatus. Next base: position 13,554,033 of record CALSCE010009465.1, on the reverse strand, counting down.
CAAAATCAAATGAAACTTTATTCACACAAACTTTCTAAACAGGAGACTGCACACATGTACCTGCCACTAGAGGCCACTAAACTGCAATACTTGCAGGAGACAGAATCGCGTGTGTCTCTGTGGCTGCGTGTGTCTGTTGTAGGAGAGACGGAACAACTGGTGCTCAGCATTGACTAGGTTATAAAGTAATGCAGAGAACAACCCGTGATGGAGACTAAATAGACAGACAGGCTGACAAATAGACAGACAGACAGACAGACAGATTGATAGATAGCTAGAGGTTGATTGATAGCTAGATAGATAAACCAGAGAAAGGCGGAGCAGACGGAGCAGCAGGAAACTGTTCTAATGTGTGAAAATGCCTGCCAGAGAAATTACATTTTTGGCAGTGATTGTAGAGTGTTGAACCCCCGAGGAGCTGATGGTCACACATGTGAGGCGATCTATAGCGCAACCACAGGGCTCGGGATGAGTGGATGGTGGGTGCTACCGACTAAAGAGAGTGAAAGTGGGCTGGACAAATTGAGATGTGTACAGCATGCCTCATTGCTCTCTCCAGAAAGTGTCGGATGGAGGGTGATGGAAGGTGTTCTTTTCTCTTGTCTTAATGTGCATTTACTGGCTAGACATGTTGGCGTTGTAGACTAAAACGCTACCACTCTATTTTAACCCGGAAAAAAAAAAAAGATGTGAAAAATGTGTTGATTTGTAAATATTCAGCTTAAACTCTTATTGTGAGAGTGTGTGTGGGCAGTGAGCCACCTTCCTTATCTGTGCCAAGGCCCTGGCACCTCTAGTGTCTGCCTGGCTGAAGCAGCCCCAACCCGACAGCATGTGGGAGGTGTTAGTCAACAAAACAAACAACACCCCCATCCTGTCCCCTGTCTAACACCTTGCCTCTCCCCATTAACATAACTGGCGGGAGTGCTTTATAATACTTCTGGTTGAAATCATCACATTAGGCCTGATAGCATTACCCTTCTGCTTGACTGGCCCAGTGCCAATACAAAGAGGGGACACGGAGAGAGGCAGACAAGGTTAATAAAGGCGGATGGGCTTCTGTCTGACTCTTTTACGTTTGCTTAGGTAAGATTTTTCTCACACGCAATCCCCTTTTTCATGGAAATCATCCCATCTGAAAGGGTCAAATGATTTAAAACAGAGGTGTGAAACTCAGTTATTGCTCTCTGTGATGTCATACTGTGTGCGTGTCTTGTCTGTGTCTCATAATAGTTTAACAACAGCTTGTTGGAGATAAGAAAGCACAAATACAGCTATCTGCTGCAGCAGAGTGGTGAATGTTTGTTGGATTTTGGATCAATAACCAGCATACACAATGCAGCATTGACAGAAAAACAGTCAGGGCGGCAGGGGAAACTGTCAGGCTGAGAGACAGGTATTTCTAGGGGAAATACTATGTATAGTTTGGTACAACACTAGAAAAAAGCATAAACTTGAGGGATTACAGTTATCGCTTCACATCAAGCATCAGGCCTTAAGAGGAAATGTGAGATACTAAAGTCCTGGCATTTGTACAAAACAGGGTTTTAAGAGCAAACTGTGTAAAAGTAGCACACAGTATCAGCTACTGTACGTTGAAATTATTGCATTCTGAATATTCTGTGCCATTCACTCACAATAGGACACACATAACAAGTTAAGAGGCAAACAGACAGACAGGTGTAACGCTCCCATGCTTCGTTTCTCTATGCGCGCTCATAGACGAGCATCTACTGTCCACAAAAAACTGGCTTAATGTGTCGCTCCCTTCACTTTGGAAACCATAACTGCTCTGCCAAACACAGCCACACCGTCTGCAGTTATCATGAAATGCATGAGAAAAATACACCACACAGCCCACCAGTGTCTTTACTGTTGTTGTTGTTGTTACATACTGTAAATCATACTAAAGGATGATCAGGTTATTGGTCATCACTTGCCTTTTGCCAAATGAAAGCGGTGGTTTTGCCATTAAACTGGGTAAACCTGGGTGAACTTTACAGGTTATACGTTTAAAAAATGATGCATGTATGAAGTAGGTCATAGCATACATACTGTACATTTATGTTCCGGTTTTAAATTAGAGCCAATGTCTGCGCTGGCACATACAGTACTCATGTCCAAAGCACTTCACACTCCTCGTCACCTCCGCCAAGGAGGTTATGTTTTCGGTTTGGTTTGTTTGTTAGTTGTTTGTCGGCAGGATGACGGAAAAAATACTGTCCAGAAGGACGTAGCATGGGCCAAGGAAGAGCCCAGAACACTTTGAAGCGCATTTGAATCACTTGGTGGATACATCCATTCTTTTTCAATTATGGAAACAGCCTTGGCGGAGATCTGCTTTGTGCTGATGTTTACCTTTGACACCTTTTTTGCATTCCACTACAACCTATATATTTTTTTTACCTTGGAGATCAACCACATATTTTTACTGCTGGTGACGGCTCAGCCCCACTGGAGCTTTTGAAGATGCTGTTGATGGATGAGAGAGTATTGGACAATCACTTTGCCCACACAGATTTTCCCCAGCCAGTTTTCTTTTTGAAGCAATGCTCTTGTCTCCAACTGCCTCGCTAAACTCCCGGTCACTGGTTCCCAAAGTGGGGTCCGGGAAATGTCAGTTCTCCATCAGAGGGTTCTCAGTTCTCTACTTCAATATTCAGACATTGTCACAACGAGAGAAAGTCTGGGATGGTTTTTGTGATAATGGATTTTACATCTATCATTACAAAACAAATAGATTTTCACATAAGGTGTCTTCAGACCTGGAGATCTAAGGAATTTTTGATTTGTGGGTCCTTGACATGGAGCGTTGAAAACCCTGGTATAACGTCACCAACCCCTGAGCAATTGCTACAATCCAAAGAACAGGAGCGCCAGCAGTTCCGCCATCCTTTTATTAACAGACATCACTCAAAGCTGCTCAAAGCCTCTCGTCACTTACTTATTTCATTACTGACTACTTTGAGTCCGTGTAATCCTGGTAAATGTGTTCAATTTTAGAAGAAAGTGTTAAGTTCCCTGCCTCCGTTTCACACCAGGGAACAAAGAGATTTTGAGGGAGACCAGGCGGTTTCAGAGATTGTGAAAGGTGGTTCAGTGCATAGACTGAAATGCCCTGTGGTGCCTGTAGAGTCTTTTCACTAAACGAAAGAGAACAACAAGACCACTTGTGTAGGAAGCGTGAAATCCCAGCATCCACTGAGGCAATACTGGAGTGACTGGTTTTTGATCAACACCACCCACAAATCCCTGCTGACATATTAAAGTCAATTTGTTAGACAAGAATAAAATATTACTAATTGTTCTTTTATTCCACAAAGAATCAAAACCTCAAATATGTGTCTAATATTTATCCAATGTTACAGAGAAATGTCTGTAAAACCTGTTATAGCAGCAGCAGCAGCAGCAAAGCCAACAGACTTGTTTCAACCTAACAAAAAAAAAAAACGGCCATAAAAAAATGCTTCTTTGCACCTTCAAAGAGGCCTCCGTAATATTTATTTCTGTCCAACCATGACACTTCTGCTAGCAGGATAATGGGGATTGTTTGCACCAAAAGATGTCAGTTGAGCTAGTGTTCAGACCAGAGCATGGGCAAGTGTTATTGCCGCTCCCTGCTGTACGATCCAGCTCGAGTTATCTCACTGCCATAAAACTAGTGTAACATTCGCCAAAGTACTGCCCTGCTGAGATCAGGAAGGACTGTGCTTAAGAGTTTTGTGTTCAGGAGTATCAGGTATAGTATGGCCAGTGTCTATCTAAAGTGAAAATGGAGGAATCCGTGTGAGTCACTTCTGAAATACCACACTATTTATATGTAAATTCTTTTTGAACCAATGGCATGCACTTTATGCTATGGCCTAGTGGTGCTGATGCTGAAGCCATAGCATGTGATTACTTTGAAGACAGATAATACCAACATCAGATTTGTAAGATGGGGAGTTACATTACCTGCCTTAGGCCATCCTTGCTGTTCTGCATGATCCTCAAGGCGTAGTTAGACCGCTGACCTTTGCTGTTGAATTCAATGTGGCCTGTTAGACCATCCAATTCTACCTATCCAACACAGAGACAGCGACACGTTAAAAGACCTCACAAGAAATACAGCCTGCTCCCTTCTCAGCAGCACCTATTATGGATATGACTGGAGGCTACATTAGCATTACCGGGCCCTGGATCAGCCTTTTGAAATGTGTCAAATTTATAATAATAATATGAAGACGAGGCTGTAATATCTTCAATTTACAACAAAATAGACGAGCCATTAGTCACATCTTCTTTCTCTGAGAGAGAAAGACAAACAGCCTGATATCCAACACATCACATTTAAGTATTTCGATAGCGCTATCACTTACAGCCATTCCTCCCTAATAGGATAACACATTTTATTCACTGACAGCTCATCTATATCTCTCCTTCTCTTTTGTCTCTCAGTATAATGCAGAGACAAGATAAGCTGACCTAGAGGATAGGAAGCATATCTAAAGAAGATGAGAGCACAGACTAAAATAGTATCTGTTGTCAGTGAAAATATCTAGGCTCTAATATAATCAATTAATATGCAACATGTAAGTGAAGCAATTATGCAGATCTCAACAAGCTTGGCTATCTGGCATTTTTTAATTAATTCTATTCCCTGCCCTTCTTGTTGTTGCAAGTGAGAGAGTCAGAAAGCAGAATTTAAAAAAAGATCTTTTATATGCGGTAAGTATATAAAGCATAAAGACAAGGGAAACAGCTAGCCTGGCAATCCACCTCCCAGCTCCTCTAAAGCTCACTTATTAACGTGTTGCATCATGTCTGTTTAATCCGTATGAAAACATTTAGAAATGATGTGCCAGACTATTATTTGGCAACCTCATAGTAACAAGACCAGAAGGTAAGTGCGCCTGGCCAAGACATTATTTGGTACAGATTAAACAAACGAGAGATAACAAGTTCATTTGTGAGGTTTAAAAGTACTTGTTTAGCTTTTTCCCAGTGATTCCAGTCTTTCTGTGAGATAAACTAACTGGCTGCTGGCAGTAGCTTCATATTAAGCGTCCGTTTATTTAACGTTTTTGTTTATTCGCTTACTTATTTTGTTATTGCTTTACTTTCTTTGTGTTAATTTTATATTTCAGAACCTAGATATTTCCACAGAGAGCCGATAATAATGAAGATATAACATGATAATAAGTGAACATTAGAGGTGCTGGAAGATGGATTTGTGTTACCTTTAGACTGAGCCAGGCTAGCTATTTCTCCATTTTCCAGTCTTTATGGGAAGCTAAGCTAAAAGAAACGGCTGTACTGTTCATATTTACAGTACAGACAAGAGAGTGGAATCAATGTTCTCGTCTAAGTCAAGTCAGCGCTAGTTTTTAGTCTGATGTATTGTTATTCTTATTAAGAAAGAAAATAACAACTTTTCCCAAAATGTAAGTAAGCAGTGATCTATTTTCATGAATGTCCAGCAGAGGCAATCTTACCATCCTCAGGTAATTCATCAGGCTGGTGCCGTGCTCCCAGATCTTGGAGGACTTGCAGGAGAGCTGAGTGGCGCCAACATTCTGGCTACGGTTCAACTCCTGGACCGCCGCCACCACCGCGTATACCGCATCAAAGAGCAGAGCTGAGGAGAGCTGCAGAGGGAGAGAGAGAGAGAGAGAGAGAGAGAGAGCGAGAGAGAGAGAGGGGGGAGAAGGTGAATACATTACACACACACACAC
>CALSCE010009465.1:13498126-13548309 GCA_943593645.1 Bovichtus variegatus | reverse complement strand
TCTCTCTCTCTCTCTCTCTCTCTCTCTCTCTCTCTCTCTCTCTCTCTCTCTCTCTCTGTCTCTCTCTCTCTCTCTGTCTCCCGGAGAGCCGCTGTCCTTCCTTCTCTTATCCCCAATGAAGTTGGCACACCCTGGCCATTCCAATTATCTCTCTCAGTGAGGGCCAGACAACAGTGGGAGAGGCAGCTTTTCCTCTCATCACCCCTGTACAAACAGCCTCCTCGTCACTACCACTGCATCCTGCTATGTACATTTTATTAAAAGGCATGATGCCCTGCATTAGAGACCAGAGGAGAGTCTGAGATTCAGTGCGGTAATGGAAATAGAGATGAGATGGCCCTGGTGTTCGGTGGGTATTGATACAGGGAGGCATCGTGATGCATACTTTTGGACCAAAGAGAACTATAGTGCAATTAAACTGCAATCCTGTGATGTATTACAACCTTGAATTGGCAAACGTAATTGGTGGACTGCACATTATAAGCAATATGTTGTGCACAAACAGCCTGTGAAGACATTACAACTGGCATTTTAGGCTTGACAGATGGGAATAATGTGTTGGTGGTTGTTAAGTCAGCATTACAAAGCGAAAGGCAAACTGTTATAGTGTTTCTGATTATATTCCACTCGTATCTAATCATATTGAAGCTAAGAGTGCCCTGGCATCTAATCCTCTTCATTTCACTTGGAAAACTATCATTTCTCTGTTGGATCAGAAAGTTAATATTACATGATTTGCATTGTTTGATGTTCTCTAACAAAAGTACAGTCACGTCTTGTGTACCTACTGACATATTAGTCTCATAAAGAGAAGGACTATCTGTGTGTCTGTGTGGTTATTTTCCTTGATGCTTATTTGAGAATATAAATATCTCCCCTCAATTGCAAGACAGATATTTATATTTATATTTATTTCCTATACATCTGTGCTCTGTTGGCATGGCGCACTTCTTTATCTTTGAATGCATTAAATGTCTCAGCTCTACATGTAAAGAGGTCACTTGTATTCATTTGTTGTACGTATGAGCCCCACAGTTACATTTCCTCCAGACCTAATTACAGTTAATGAAAAGACAGCATATTATCTATGTGCATGTCTAAATGAGTTAATCACTTTCTTGCTCTGCCTTCATCAGCCTTTATTCTCTCTACTTATTAGCTAATTAGTCACAAGACCTAATTGCCGCAGGCTCCGAAGTATCCGAGTGACCTGCTGTGCGCAAAACACATTTTTTCATGGTGTGTTCAAACTATTCTTAACCTGTTTCACCACCCAGCTTGTATGAAGCAGAAGGGGATGATGGGTGCACAACTGTATCACAGAGAGAGAGGGATTCATTAATAGCCTTTTCTGAATGAAGCCCTTAAGAAAATTTGCAAAAGGCTGTTTTTTGCACTTCTTGTTGTATTTGTTAGCAGTTATTTCTAATTATTCACATTGTGTGTTCTGTATTATTTTAGTATAAGACATAACGATATGTACAATTATACTGCAAGCTTGGTTAGTTTCAAAACTGATAAATTATGGAAAACAACACTTTAATTTTGATGGTATTGATAGTTAAATATTGATTCATATATATAATGGTACAGTATGTGTGAAGGGAAACTTAATTCTGTCCACTATTATAGACATAACACACAGATTTTCTTTACGGGACCCCGAGAGCAGGAATTCAATCTTATAGCTGTTGAAGTTATTTTTGTTACTCTCAGATGCCATTTTTATGAGTGACACTTCTGGACAAATGGGTGAGAGAGCTTAGCCTTGAGAGGGATTATTGGGGAGTGAGATAATACTCATAAATTTTGGTCTCGTAAACAAGCACTCATTTACGAATGGGTGGCACTCATCATGTTCATGCAGGCCATTTATGACATTTTATTTGCTGAATAGGTTTTTGAAAACTCTGATAAGCCTATATCATAAAATAAGCACGACAGCGTTATGCTGAGAATACAAAATGTGAAAACATGAAGGGACAATTCTGTCTAGTATGGTTGGCTCAAATGTAAAAAAACTGTTGAGCCAGCATGAGACAAATGATCTACCTCTTTATTTAAGTTTCTTAAAATACAAACCTGCAACAGTTGTTCATTCATATGTAATGTGATTGGAGGCTGTTTTTAAGTCATTCAAAATGGGAAAGCATGATATAATGTATGTGATTTAAGGGGGGCGGTGCAGTGAAGGCAAGCGTCTCTTTTGCTTTGCATTTCCTCTGAAGCAAATTTAACAAGGAGCATGCATTTATAAATGTAATAAGGAAGGTGGCAAACGCTGCTAATGAGCTGTCTGGGAAACAACAACCGCCTACAGCAACAGATATAACTACAACAGTTACCTGGATAACCCTGTGTATTTCAGAGGCATTTTTGTGTCTAAGTGACTTCAGTGTTTTGGAGGGTGACTTTGAGAAAGCAGTATACTGGAAGGGAATAAATAAAAAGGCTTCATCCATTATTCGTACATGAGTAACTTTGGTCTCCTCTGTTTGTGTGTGAGATCATGTATGCGTGTGTTGTGGATACTCACTGGGGTGCCAGCGAAGGGTGCATGGTCACAGTTCTCTTGCCAGGAGCGGTTGAGGCTTAGCACAAAATCCTGGAAGAAGGGATGAGTTTTGTTGAAGACTGAAAAACCGACTATGTTGACATGTTGGTCCACCACGTCGTCCAGTCGGAGTAAAGAGAATTCCTGCAGGGCAAAATGACAGCGAGACAGACACAGATTATTGAGTGAATGAATTATATTCAGATGGGAGCATATTCATATTCTGCCATGATCTGCCATAATCTAATACTAAACAACACCAAACGATACATCGAATCATTGTCAAGGTAAAAAGGGCATGTGTTAATCAAATATGTTTACATCCGATTTAATCCGCCTCAGTTAGTATTCATCAACTCCCATTATTCCGGGTGATTGACATGAGAAAGCCACAGCAATTTGTTCATTCCCATCATTTAGCTATGCATCACTGCACAAAACCATGCATTTTGCACTGGCCATACGCTCTGCTTGACATACAGGCCAGTGTATGAATACTGGATTGCGATGCTAAGGGGCTGGAATTAGAGAGAGAGACAGACAGAAGGAGCCCGAGACAGACTGGAGACAGGAAATGGGGAAATAAAATTGAGAAAGTGAGATAGAAATGCATGGCATATTAAAATGCGCCAGGTTAAGAGGAGAGGGAAATACAGGTATTTGTTATTTGGCTCAAGGGACAACTGTTTTTTTCCCCACCCGGGGGGCAGCAGAAAAAGGGACATAAAGATGAGGAAGAGTAGGAAGGAGGGGAAGGGGTGGTGTGTGCGGGGATGGACGTTTCCTGGAGGGTAATAGAGGTGTCAGAACCTAGAACCCCCTCAGGTGGCAGCCTTCACCTGGCAGCATGTTGTCCCATCTAGCTTATGACAGCCAGACCAAGCCCAGTCTACCTGTCTGTCACCAAGGCCAGGGACTCTGAAGATTAGAGGGGTTGGAGGGGATGGTGAGGTAGAAAATAAAAAGGCGTGGTGTGGGAGTAAAGAGGAGGCAGGTGACACTGGGGGTTGTAAAACCAGTATGCAGAGCAGAGAGCGTTGGGAGAACAACCATGGATACGTGCAGAGATGTGGGTTACAATGGTCGACAAGTTGGAAAGAAAAGTAGAAGAGAAGTTAGAGGTCGGAATAAATGAAAGGAACCAAAACTTGGTGAGAAAACAATTATCTTTCATTTGAAAACAATGATCAAAGCCTGCTTCCATTATACCTCCTGCCATGTAGAAACCCAGGGCGTGTGTGGTAACAGCTTTAAGGATTAGGCCAAAATCTTAATTTTACACAACTAAAAACACACATTTTAGTCAGCCAAAAGGGAAATCTTGACTCTCTCCTGGAGATATCAAAGCTTACAAAGTCTGAGGGACGGCTATGCAGCAACAGAAAAATGAAAAAGAGAAAAATGGCCTTTTTCATCTGTAAGAGGAAAATGGATGAGAGGTGATTAAGCAAATCAGATAATGGACGTTCAGACAAAAAGAGTGAAAAGGTCAGTGAATTAAATAACTGATAAGCATGTAGGTGGAAAAAGCTCTCAGACCAAGAGGAGCATGAGTCACGCCACTGTGAAGACACCAGCGGCGTGACTGCACGGATACAGACCCAGAGCAGAGCAGAGCAGGAGGATGCAGTAGATATTGATTTTAAGTGGGAGGCCTATTATCCCCAGTGCCAGCCTCTCAGATACGTGGAAATCCCAAATGTTTAACTTTTAAACATTCAGCAGAGCACCTCTGTTGAACGTTTAAAACAAACAACTCTGGTAAACTCAGCTAAAAATATATATATATTCCAGATAAGTGTGCAGATGGGCGAGACGAGCGTGTGGAAAGATATATGCGAGATATGTGAATGATACCTGTCCTGGGATACTTCTTCGGCAGGAATGATTTGTGTGGTAGTGGTGTGCCTTTATAAACAAAACAAATTATGCATATTTGTGCATAGGGACTCTGCATCTTCCAGACAAAAAAAATGTCTTCACTTATAAGAAATGATTTTCGATTCTTTTCCTCCTGGCCCATTTGGGAATCTACTGCCTTTAAAGCGGATGAGAGGGGGCGAACATGTGATTAGTCACTGTTACCGTCCCAACTCCACCTGCTGATTAGGTTTTCCTCCTACAAAAGGTGCAGTCACAATGGATTTTGCTGCCCTTTCATTTCTAGTAGGAAATAGTGAGACGCATTTGCCTCCCACCGAAAAACAGCAAAAACTGGCCAACCTCCTAGCTGTGATAGCTAAAGGGCTTAGTTTTTGCTTTTGTTTTATTTTTAATGTGTCTAATTGCTTCAATGTACCTTTAGTGGGTTTGGAAGGTTATTTATTTTTTCTCTATCATCTCTTCTTTTTTTTGTTTTGTTTTGTTAGTTCTCTTTATATGTCGAGATTTCTTTTGTGTACAGGTTACATTTTTCTTGATATATATTATATTATATTTATATTATAATATTGACCATTAAAAAGCAACTATCTGGACAATTGTGTGTTGTTGAAAATCAAATACACAAATTTGGAGAAGAAAAAAAGTGCAAAAGAGTGCAAAAGCGAATAGTTTTGATACACAACTTATAATGATTTGAGGAAGAAAAAGAGCTGAAAAAAACACATCTGAAGGGATTATGTAGTGCCTAATTAGTGAAATTGGAGGGGCTGCTAGCTGCTCTTATAATGGTCTGATGGTCGTGTTAGAGAAGAGGCCGTCTGTTACTATTCTACTCAATTTGAAATACACAAGTCAGTGAAATTGATTCACTTGGCAATTGGCTCACTTGATTTTGCGCTTTACTTTTGAATAAAGACAAAATAAATAAGAAGTCCAGAAGTTCTAAGAGAAGGATTACTTGTTCCTCAGCGGAGCTAGAGGAACACTTAATCCCTGTCTCCATTTCCACCACCTATGTGATCAGATCAGACGAAAAATTTGACAATTTAAATTCCTGTACATAAAAAACATTGGCTTCTCTTGTCTTGTATCTTTAGTTATCCCTTGTGGGGCCTCATAAACCTTTTGGGACTGGCCATATAATTACTGGCTAAGTGTACTTTAATAGATCATTAGAGGCAGAGCTGTGCAAACGAGCCTATCATTAAGCATGCCCCTCAAGGCTGCTTGTATGTATGCATGTGCATACGCATCCAAGCACACGCACAAACACAAACTGGAGAGTGCATGTGCACACCCACACACAGGAAAATGAAATCTCTATAATTGAACAACACGCGCGCATACTAACTATAGACCAAGGTCGCCAAAATATCCAGAGGCTATGTCTGAAGAAAACTAATGTGATGCATCTGTAGACTTTCAGGGCACAGACACTGACACACGCACTTTTAAATTCAACTTCACACACATACACGACCGGACACAAACACAGACTAAATCCCTCCACATGAGCAATTATGCTCTCTTGCATACTAAACAGGTTGTGTGAAATGGAAGGTTTTTAACAGAGGACAGTTGGCTCCCAGCAGTGGGGGAATCAAAAGGCAGAGTTGGAGGGTAGAAGAGAAGAGTGGAGAAACCAACTCTCCAACCAACTGGGGTGAAAAGGGTGGAGGAGCAGAATGATGATGAGGAGGACGGAGAGAGAGAGAGAGAGAAATATAAGATGAATCAATGGAGAGAGAAGAAGGTGAGAGATTAGTTGGCAAAACTGAGAGTTTAAAAAGCAGTGGGGGAGAAAGAAAGAGCGACAGAGCGGAGATGAGGGGGGGCGGGAGGGTGGTAGAGCGCATGGGAGTGACAGCCTGGCCGAGGGCCCCCGACACCGGCTGTCACCTGGAGATCAATCAGCAGCCGGGACCTGAGCCAACCAACCAAAAACTGTTGCTTCACCTCCTCAATTCTTGTCCTTCCCCTTCTGAAAACCTCCCTATCAGGAAGTCTCTGTCTTATCTAGTCTTCCTTTGTTATTCTCTCAATGTCTCTTAAAGTTCAAGTTCTTTATTCTTATCATGTGTGCAACAATTACAGAGAAGTAGTTGTTGGCAATGAAAATGTTAGGCCTGAGGCACCCTCCAACAATGCTCATTAAATATCTATAAAAACAAAATCCCGCGAGTACAGTGAAAGCAAAACCTGAATCTAAGACATACAATATAGGGCTAAATATTAAATATTTAAGTATAAAGATATAAAAATATAAAGTATAGACAGTATTGAAAATGAATAAACTGAAGAAAACATAGTCCCACTGTTGGAGACGGGGACGTGTCCTTCTCGCTGTTGCTTCCTGAAGTCCACAATCAGCTACTTAGTTTTGCGGACGTTGAGATGGAGGTTATTGTCATGGCACCACGTCAGGGCTCTGACCTCCTCTCTGTGGGCCGTCGCTTTCTGTGATCAGGACGATGAAGTTCGTTTCGTCAGCAAACTTGATGTTGTTGTTGGAGCTGTGTGTTGCCATAAGGAGTACAGGAGAAGGCTGGGCACACGGCCCAGAGGGGCTCCGGTGCTGAGAGTCAGGATGGAGAATGTGGTAGTGCCTATCCGCATAGCCTGGGGCCTGCCCGTCAGGAAGCTTAAGATCCAGCCACAGAGGGTGGTGTTGAGCCCCAGGTCTCTGAGCTTGATGACGAGCTTTGAGGGCACAGTGGTGTTGAATGTTGAATTATAGTTTAAGAACAGCATTCTTACATATGTGTTCCTCTGGTCCAGTGTGGAGTGCTAGGGTGATGGAATTGCCTTTAGGTCTGGGTCCAGTGAGTCAGAAAGGGAGGAGGTAATGAAGGTTTTGACTTCATGATGGTGGAGGTGAGGGCTAATGGGCGGTAATCATTCAGAGCTTTGGTCTTTTTTGGGACTAGGACAATGGTGGCCTTCCTGAAACATGTGGGCAGCTGGAGCAGTGAGCAGTCAAATATCTCGGCCAGGGATGTCATGAGGCCCGGTGCCATGGGAGAATTATTAATTATTAGCGGGCAGGGGCCCTGGGCCTTTTATATACTTCCGGGAAAGGAGTATAAACATGGTGGAGCTTGTTACCTCCACACGTAGCACAGCTGATGTGTTTATGGTATCTTGGGAGGTTGGCGTAAAAACGCTGGCCACAATAAAAACAGACTCAGGCCGTTACTTCTACAGGTATCTTCTTTATTCATTTTATATGATTTGTTTGTGTCCTTTCAGTGGTTTCCCTTACTTTTCACATCATGTATAATTCAGGCACGCACTCACGAATGTGTGACCACTTGGTGTTTGTTATGATGTAGTCAGCTTGAGCAGTGAATAATGAGATCCCAGGAGGACTGATGCTGCTGATAGTAGGATACCCTATCATGAGCCATACCCCACCACCCCCTACACATCCCTTACCTTTCCACACACATGCACAGACATATGTCTTTGCAGTGGTGCAAGCCTCTATAAATCCACCATCCTAAACAGGATATCCAAAATTAAGCAACAATCTCTTTAGATCGAGCGAGCCTCTTTCAGCTCTTCTCTTTGTGCATTGATCTCATCTCCCTAAATAGGATAGAAATGCTGAGATTATAGCGATTCCCTAGGTTTTAAGGACATCTGGTAAATCAGACTGTTTCTCTGCTACATGCATGGTACAGCATCCTGTAACTGAAACACAGATATCTCAACCAGAGCTGTTCTTTTGATAGATGAGCCTTTCAAATGCAAGTTAGAGAGTATATGAAGTTTTCTTATATGTATGCATGCTGTGCAGGGAATGCTGCTTCATACCGTCACTTTTTTCACATTGTGAATAAGAAAACTCTCAGTATTTCAATGAGTTTGAGTCATCTGACAGTTTGTCTGTTTGAACTACTTTGACAGTGGCATTAGAATTAATGACGTTTGCTGAAGTTGAGAACTACCAGTCAGTGGTGGTGTAAAGGAACACAGTAATAATGTCAAATGAGTCACAACAATAAATTACAATTCCTTCGGAGTCGTGTTTGTGTCCAGCTGATGAATGTAAGTCAAATTTCAACTCTACTTCTAGCTCTGTTTTTGGTTTCCACTAATTTCAGGGAAAAAAATCTCTCTATAACTCTTTAGCTGCTAAATGCTACACAATGTTCTCCAGCTAGGTGCTAACTGTGTCCGTCTGCTGTCTGGCGGGCAGGTAGCATGCAGTGGTTTTTATTAGAGGATTCGCTGCTGTTGGACACAAGGCTGATGAAAGTGTTGAGCTCTTAAACTTCAGTAGTAAAGCAGAGGGCCATAAAACCAAAACAATGAGCTGAAAGATGCTAAAAAACTTTGTACGTAGATGTGAAAGCGCCAGAGTTGGGTGATAATTCTTTGTGGGTTTTGCACTAAGAATGACCCCTTTCACATTACGCAGTCATTATGTAGTCCTCCGATCCATTGTTAATATACAATGTGATTAGTTCAGCTTTAAAGAGACATAGCCATGTTGCATTTCCTTGGGTTGCTGTATCCAATGTAAGACATTGTCTTTTGTTCTGTAAAATGTGCCCCAGATAAAGACAGAGCCGTCAGAGGTGATAATCACTATTGACAATTTGAAAAAGAAAGAAAAATCATGTCCACTTCTTATGTGGCATGGTAACCCTGTGGAAGAACGGACAGACTTCGGTAGCCTATATGATTGAGTAACATTTCTGTAAATTGCATATTGATTTTCCTAACGATAAAGTACTAATTAATGACGCCACTCCTGTTATACTGGGGGAAGGGTAGAACAGGACCAAACCTTTAGGCCTCAGGGGCTTCACCCAGGAAATAAAATCCATTTCTAGTGGCACGCTGATTATTCTCTAATAGCTGGAATGTTCATGTAGTGATTTTTGGCAATAAGTCATTTCATGCTTGTATCAATTGCCACGTAAATTCAGGCTGAGCTCTAAAGCCTCCTGCAGCCTCTTAATTACAATGTTCTCAGTGAGCGTGGGTTGGGAGAAGGGGAGGAAGAGAGAGGCATCACCAAATGTCATGTCTACAGACCTGTTATGAACCTGGGATGTAATAACAAAATTGGATGAAGGATTTACTGCATTTTTGGTTCAAGAAATTCAACACAATGCAGTTGGACATGAAAACTGTAATTGCAGCTCCCGCTAGTGGCTGTTTGGGTTCTTCCTTGTACTGTACAGGCATGGATTGTACCCAAGTAATCTCTCATGGGTAGGTCACTACTCTGTCACTTACATCATTCCCAGTGGCCAGCTCGTTCCATTTCCTCCGAGATGACCATGAAATTAACATACCATATATCTTAGAGCGGCATGCCGGGGTGGAACATTAGCATTGTTTGAAAGCAATTAAAAGCCGCATACATCAAAACAATCTGGCAGCATTCCTACAGAGTGCTGGAAACAAATTACCAATTTTATTCCAATAGTCATAGGATTACGTCTGACGTGCAACGGTAACAGTCTCTTTGAGAAGCAGACACCTTATGCCCAGAATAATTGCAAATCTGGTGGAGGCCAAAAACACCATGAATATTGCAGACACTAGCATATGTTTGGAATCTGAAACTGTTTTTATTTTCCAGTAAGCTATTCATTCAAATCCCAGCTGAATGTTATAGAGGAACATAACAACAAGCTAAGGACATTTTAACAAACTTTCAAAGTAAAAGAGAACATCTTACTTATAAATACTTCTTTTAATTGAAAAGCTTTGAATCCACAGTGCACATTATTTTGCTGGGAAACAGAAAATGGTTCCTGGACCTCTAAGGCTGCAGAGTTGGCGAAGGTGGTGGATGAGTGGGAGGCTGAAATACTGACACAGAAAAAAACGGATAATGGAGATGAGACTCCATCTAAACTCTGCTCATCTCAGTGAAGCTTTCTATGTTACACATCTATCACCTGAGCATTTCTTATCAAGACTGGGTAAACCCTCAGCTTTGAGACTTCACTCGGTTTAAGAAGGACCACAGCAGGAAAATAATACACTATATACAGGAAACGTCTGGATAGCTTAATGGTCATGTACGGCTTCTAAAGGTCATGTTAAGATTTGCCTCCCCCAAGGGGGTTATGTTTTTGGACTTATGGAAAGACTGCTTGCCTCGATTTTCAGGAAACTTTGGTGGAAGGATGAAGCATGGGCCAAGGAAGAACCCATTCAATTTTGGAGCGGATCCAAATCACGGCGCGGATAAACAGATTAGGTTTCATTTTCGTTAAAATTGCGAGATAGTGTATTTGTGCTGCATTCATGTAGTGTTGGAATAATCATAAAATTCACGTGAATGCCCCCTCAAATTGTTACAACACCTCGGAAACAGATATCAACGTGTTGTTAATCACTCGGAGCAATAAAATACAACACAACTTTCCTAGTGTCCATGTTGTTTCCACAAATACAACTTAAAGCTCATGAACAGACCAAAGTTGGAAAAATGACTTCCCAACTCTGGGAATTTGGACCACCGAGGAGCATGTGAAGGCACCACTGGCCTCGGTGGAGGTCTGCACTCTGCCAGTCTAGTTTGCTATAATTTAATGCCACACATTTCCTTTTATTTTTGAGGTAGTAGAGAGAGAGATACAAAGGAAAGCAGCTCACAGGATTTTGAACTCCCTGATCAAAACAAACTCGGACGGCATTTAATCTATGCTGACTTGCAAAGGTGATTCAGCTTTGCTGGCTCAGCTCTGTAGTTGTTGAATTGATGGTGACAGGGGCTCACTGAGGTCTTTTGTACCAGAAAGATGGAGATTCTGCTGCCTCATTCAGATTTGGTTTTGAATAAGCATTTTGTTTATGTTTTCTGCTTAGTCATATTTAATGGAGGATATTTTAGTAATCCTGTGTAGCTGCTTTCTGTCCTCAGCAGCCAGCAATGTGAAGAGCTGTTTAAAAATGATTCTGATTTACTTGTTACTTATTGTGTCACTGAGCCTTGATCTTTATCTTCATTTGGAATGTGTGAGTGTTTTTAGTCTATCACTCTCATATTGTGATAACAATACAGAAAACGTTTTATTCCCAAATCATCTGCAGCACAGAACCTTAGTAAGAAGAAGTGCCACCTATAGGTGCATCTTCATTAACATAATGCAAAGGAAATTGAGGTAAGTGTCCAAATATTCCTAATTATCTCGTTAAACTATTAAGACTTAATAACAGACTTCACACGGTTGTATGACAAAACAAAGAGAGAGCACAGACACGGTCAACTCAGCTTGATCCCGTATGGATCTTCCTGTCTGGATTTCTTGTGATAATCAGAATACAATAACAGTTATGTGCTTCATCAAAAAAACAACTCCATTAGGCTTATTAACACTGCAAAGAGGACATGATGTCTACCTCAAATATCACTAATGACTCTCCTTTAGGTGCTAAATGTGTTGAAATACAATCGCACGTGTGGCTTTAAAAACACGTGAACATACACACTTAAATTAGGCACACTTTGATGGTTAGTTAAAGAGGCGTGACATCGGGGTAAGTGGGGTCACCGACCAATAGCCACTTGGGATTTCTGGTGCTGATTCACAGATGAAAACTAATTAACAACGTGAACAAAAATGCTCACAGTCTTCATAAAACGTGACTTTATTTTAGTTAATTAGAAAGTAACAAGCTCATTAGTGTTAAGTAGTGCATCTGCACTCACTGGAGCATCTGTGTCCTTACAAGACAAAAGATGCTGGTATTTTAGTAGCGTAATAGTGAGAATTCCCACTTAATAGAAGCACTGTTAACAAAGCAGGCGTGGAAGGTTTTTGATCAATTTCACGTGATGTGGTTATGAAAAGCAAAATGATTCTTGACTAGAGGTGAATTTGTGTTGGTAAGTGTCCAGTTTATTGTACAGTACATGGCAGGTTCAAGATAGATGGATAATGAGAAAGAGAAAAAAGGGCAGCAGTAGAAATAGGAAGAAGAAAGATGTGGAAATATATTAGGTAGGCAGAAAAGAGATGAGGAAAAGGAAGAAATGGAAGGGAGGAAGTTACGGAAATAATAGGTGGACCTGGGATTGTTGGATGATGTCGGGAAGAAAGTTATAGAGCGTAGAAAGGAAGTAAGGTATGGAGCCAGCAAGCAATTTCAACTTTCCAAAGAAGACCCTACAGTAAGCTGTGACTCAAGCCCTGGGATTTGGAAGATAATAGGCTGTAATACAATTGTCAACACCGAGTCATCCAGACATGGGGCTCAGAGGCAGAGCTTGTGGTAATAGGGCTGACACAGAGTAATCAATACGCCAGAACTCCTCACACATACAAAGGACCGAGTCTGAGAGGAGGAACACTACACTAAATTGTTTACTTTCATTTACAGAAACATCCAGCTGCCGTCTGGCTAATCTGTAAAGATAAAAAAAGACTGGGGAACTTCGAGACTTATAATTTTATGGTAAACAAGCCTTCTTAGAGTGTGTTTTAATATCGTTGGAAAGTTATGTTTGGGGGGATAAGGCCAGGAGGCCTGACTCACATATTAAACATGCCAGATCGTTGCTAGTCTCTCACACAGACTCCACCGACTCCACTATCATAATGCAGCCAAAAACGTCTCAACATTAAAATGCATGTTTCGTCTTTGGCTGGCTTTGGTTTACATTGATGTCAGTGCTCATTAAAAATCAAAATGCTTTCTAGTTCTCTTTCTGAATCCTGATCAATTCATGATTTTTTTTGAGCATGAAGACACCTCACGTCCCAACCTGTTAACCCTCAAAATTAGACATAAATTATTTATGAATGCACTTCATTAACTCTGATATGGATGCCAATGCATTAGTCATTCATCTCTTTTTATGTGAGAAAAATGGCAAAGTCAAAGCGCAAGGCTTAAAAGAGACATTTCCTTTTTTGTGAAATAGGTGACCAAAGAATTCCGCACGTACTTTAAAAAAAAAAGAAGAGAAAAAATAATGAATGTATATACTTATAAAACGTTTACATTCATTTACTTTGAGTGGAAACACAGGCAGGGAAATATAAAATAGGAACATAAAACTTCTCGAGACTTTCACTATTTTTTTCTGACCTATCAATCATATAGGTTACATATATGATCTATTCAATCAGTGATGAAAAGATGACTGAAGCGGATGCCTGCGTGGCTGAATAGATATATGATGTTTTAATAAAGCAGACTGTCTTCAATATAAGGCAATAAATAAATGATTAAGAGATGAATGAGACTCAGATTATTAATCGTCTGTGCAATCTGATATGGAGCATAATGAACTGATTGGAAGCGTCAATGGAGCGTCTTACTCAGCCTTCATATCACAGAAGTATCAGAATCGTTTTCAAGCTCTTTTCACACATGGAAACTGCAACAATACTGAATAACCACATGAACAGATAAAACTCTTGGTACCACACGAGGCCGATATGGAAAACTGCATAAACATTGTAGTTTAAGATCCATATGTTGTATGTACAGTATGTGTAGAAATTAGTAAGGTCCCAAGGGGGGTCTAATTAAATGAACCGCTGTTTTGACATGTTGGTTCACCAGAGAGTGATGAATTCAAGGATCTTTTGTAAACGGATTAACAACTTCGCCAGGTGAAACACAGGGTCAGCAGCAGAGCCGTGCCCCTGAAACAAAAATGATGCTTCAACCGTAAAACTGGATATGCGTTATATATCAAGTATAAAACCCACTTTGGGATAATAACAGTGCCAAAGTTTCCTTCAGTTTGCTGTAGCTCAACTTGGTTATAAAAATACTTTGAAACGGCTAAATCGAAACAAATGTATAGTGGGAATGATTCAATTTACAGCCTCAAAAGAAGTATACAACAAGTATTCATACTGCTCTCTACAGCATAAACTGTACTGTTCTTAACAAAGTAATTTGGCATCTTTGCATGACAAATGAGTAGCAAGCTGACAGTATTTGGATAAACACGCTTGTCGTGACATAATAATGACATAGTTTATATTCTGGCTTGATGCAGCTCTCAGTTGTTACCGTCCACGTAGCCTATTACCTTTTCTATTACTCAGTTGATTGATTCTCAAACTCTGTGTCTAAACAGGGAAATATGAACTATACATAAGCTGTGGAGGGGAATTAATTAAATCCCAATCATTTTCACAGTGGCTGCCTGCTAAAGCAGTTTGACTGACAAGACTTTTTTTGGGGATTTATAAATCTTCTGTACCACAGTGCACACTGGAGATGGAGGGCAAGGTTGATTTGAAGTGTATTTAAAAAGAAAAAAGAAAAAGGGATGTTCCCTCCATTCATTCACATTCACAGATATGGGACAAAAAACTTTGCCAGAACAATAAACTTGTGAAATTGAATTCTGTATCGCCTAGAATATTTTTATCAAAGCTAGACACACCCAGCGATTTATATATAAATGTATATATATATATATATATATATGCACATTTATATATATATATATAAAAATGTATATAAGTATAAAAACATTTATTTATATATCTATATATATATATATATATATATAGAGAGAGAAACACATGTTCTGTCAGTAAGGAAAGAGGTGGCAGTAAAGAAGAAGAGAAATTACTAGGGCAGACAGCAACTACTATCTATTCTTTATTAAAACAGAGGGCTAGAGGGTGAAATAGCATTTTCAAAATGAGTAAAATAAATATTGAAAGATATATTTATAATATTATAATAATATATAATATATATATATATATATATTATATATAATTTATAATAAAAGATGTTAAATAAAATGATGTTTGTGCAGGTCGGGGAGGCAGGCATACATTTCATCTGTTCTTCAGTGGCACATTCAATTATAAAGCATTTTATGATTCAACAGTGTTGGGAGGAATAATTAGAAGCATGGAGCATGTCGAGCCCAGAACCCCAACTGGCCAAGAACAAATGGCGGGGAGCACGGCAGTGTCTGGGAAAGAGTAGGGATTAACTGGTGAATAACAGCATCAGGCATGCTTCAGAAGTAAAACCTAACTCCCCTCATCAGCCTTTTATACAAACCTGCCAATCAGCTCTGACTAATATGAACCGAGAAAACGAAAGACGAGTTTAAACTAATGTGTTCTTGTATGTACTGTTTCAAAGAGGACTTATCCAGTGTTAAAATGTGAACAAAGTGTGCAGCCTGTTTCTGAATCACCATCTCTGGTTTATGACACCAGAAGACAAAAACAAAAATACACAGCTTATATCCGGGAAGCAGACAGACAGACAGACAGGTAGATAAGCAGGCCGAGATGTTACAACTGTACGTATGTACGAGTGGGGGAGACGATGGGGACGTAATGTGGGTTAGCATGTACATGAGTTTATTCATTTAAGTCTTATCGTCCACGTGTGTGTGTATGCGTGACAGTCAGGAAGCGCTGGCAGCTCTTCAGGCGCGGCTGCATGACAATGACGCCGGTGACAAGAGGGATCACGGGTGTGTGGAGGGGAAATGGAACATGAAGAACAAAACAAACAGACGGAGGAGTGTGGTGGTGCGGGGGGGGGGGGGGGTTGAACTGATGGACCCCGCTTTGCAGAGAGGAATAATATGTCAGACTGCACTGTGTGTCAAAGTGTGTATTTGACTGTTTTTGTGTGGACGCGAGGTTTGTGTGGGTATGTGTGTGTGTGTGTGAAAGTGAAAGTGAGAAAGAAACAGCCTGCGCGCTTTCGTCAAGCCTCAAAATGACATCACAAAGTGAAAGTGTGCCATGGTAGGCGCTGGTAAGCCCGTTGCCGCGCTCACATAACCTTCAAATGACATTAGGCATCCAGTCAACATATGATGAGTCACTGCCAACCTAGTGTGATTTATTCAATCCTGCCGAGTAGCTTGGATAGCGGGATACAAATCACTTAGATGGAAGCCGTGGAGCAGGGACTGAGTGCTAACGTGTGTGTGCCTGCTTGAGTGTGCGCGAGCTGTTTGTTTTTGATTGTTTGCGCGTATGCATCCATCAAACGAGTACATGAGTGTGAGTCTCGCGCGAGAGTAACATTAAGTTAAAGCTGAGGGAGCTGCATGCTGTCGGCTACCTTACAGAGGGAAGCCGTAAAAAGCCCCGTGGAGCTGTTCAGTTTCTGTGCTCTTCCGTGAAGCATGTTTTTGTTTTAATCTCTCTGTTCACTGTTACCCAAGGGCCAACATGTCTATTAGATCTTGCAATTAAAGCCTGGGATCTTAACGGCTGGTATTAAGTGGACTTAATGGGGAGAGAGGAAAATAGGCCGGAGCTGGGAGCTTTATCACACGGAATAAAAGAAACAATGTTTGATACAATCTGAGTGATGCCTTTGTGCTCCTTTTCCTCCCCATCACCTGCGTGTCTAATTCTGATCGGCACCATCAACTAAAGGGAATACTTGCTTCTAGATTACGCATCGCATTACCCAGGAACAGTGGCTCGGAAATCACAGAGCAGAATTAATGTAGCGACGAACACGTAGAAGACCGCTGCTAGAGGAAACTGAATCTGAATCATATGGCTTTTAATGAAGCGACAGGCGAGCAAAAGAAAATCTCTCTTCGCCCCGGGCAGCGTCCATTGAAGATCATTAGCTCTAATGATGGTCACTAAAGTGCTATTCCTTCACATCCATCTTCTCCATAGATACCTTAATAATAGATGGACTGTTGCCATACATGAGTAACAAACACAAACAGAACAGCATGAGAGAGAGAGAGAGGGGATGGAAACAACTCCTATAGCTATGATATACTTGAATCATATATTACACAGTTTGAAACATGAGAGCACCAGCACTAGAATGCAGTGCACTGCTTGGATATGGTGGCAGAAAAGGAGCATCTCCACTTCTTTTTCCTCCCCTAACTTCTCACTCCAGATTAATAACATCAACATATAACCGGATAAACAAACAACCAAAATGAAGACTGAAAGCAGTCAAATCCATAAGTGGGCATGACAAAGACCCTGACTCGAGACGGGTTGCTGCGCGAGAACGTTGATGAGCGTCTTGAGATGATTCAGGGGAAACAGATTAGGCTCGGGAGCAGTCTGGCAGATCGTTAGTCAGGGATGTCAGGACCAGAGATAAATGAAGTGTCAGCAGAGGAGGGAGACAGAAGAAAGGAATGGTTTGAGAAAAATAGAGGGAGACAAGGAAAAGAGAAGGGAAAGGGAGGAGAGGGTAGACGCAGAAAGAATGGAAAAGATGAGATTATTTAATGCTTTAAACCATAAAAAGCTGTAAGGTAATTGTGGAATTTCATAGCAATAAATTCAGATTTACTGATTGCAATGGAGCTGTATAACGCTCGCAATAGCATAAGCTAAAAGTGTCTATTTTCATAATTGAATCACAAGTATGTTATCTAATGTTAATGCATGCATAAATAATCTTGCCCCTTTTAAGAAGCCCATATATGCATCATCACTTTTAGCGATGATGCATTATTTATTATTTCCAGTTACAGCTTAAATTCTTCACAAATGTTTCAAAAAGATACACTGCATGAGATTCTCATGTATTATAAATATAACTAACTATGTTTGTTTGATCTTCGAAACCTTTGAAGCCTTTGGTGTGAACAGAAACCGCTAACAATATGTCATCATTTGTGAAGCAAACAGATGTCCGTTATAATTAATGTTTTGTGAAAGTCCGGTAATTTTATATTTAGACTATTCTAAATTCTTGTTCTTTCCCTCCATTGGTTAGGAGAGCTGGGTAAGAGATTGAGAGAGAGAGGGATGACAGGAAATACTTAAACACTTAAATCGTCTTAAATACGATTAAAGATAGCGTTATACTATGTATTTGAGCCAGCACGTCACCGTATTGATATCGTATCACCGACAAAAGTAATCTTTGGAAGACAACACTTAAAGTTGTTTCAATCAGGATGAACTACATTTCAACACAGCAACATTAACGTGCTTTATTCATATATTTCATTAATGTCACACTCGTGTACCTCGAGCACATCTTAACAATGGGCAGAGAGAGACACACAGCCTGAATTAAACAACTTAAAAAAAAAGCAAAACAATGACAATATTAGCAGATCTGGAAGTCAAACTTTTAAAAAACAGAAGGTCCAATTCAATGAGCAGCCTCATTGAATTAGTCAGCTAATGTGTGAAGCTATCACAATATTTACAGTCCAAGCTTAATTATGTCTGCTGTTGGCATGATTCTGCCCATTTTAACTAAAGCAGATAAAGTAGCATGTACATGAAACCATTTCTGACAGCAGAGTTATTTTCAGCTATAGGGAGGTGACTACATACAGTGACGAGCCTCAGGTACTTCTCGCTTCTTCTGGTAGAACATTTAACACATTTGACACATTTATCATGCGTGCAAGTCGAAGTTGAACCCCAAATCAGCATTTGCAAAAAAAAAAAAACTACAAACCCTCCGGATAACGCTCACTTGTTCCATCATGTAGTTATAGCCAGAGCCAAACTGAAAACTCTTGACACCAATTTAGATGGATTCAATGCTCCTTTGATCAGACTACACAGTGAATGTTCCCACTCAACACACGTAGCTTTCGATGGTCATTGAATCTAATCTGAACCTCAAACTGTGGCTTTTATTACCCGTATGAGTTTAATCAAGTGCCATGAGAAGATCAAACCTCGTGCCCACAAAGGCATACATACATAGTTTTTTTTTAGTTTTTTTTAAATGATAACGGACGTAAAGGGATTTGCAAGTAAATTATCTTCGTGTTGGTACTAATGCTGTAGAGGCAAACCTCCACAAACACTAGTTTAAATTACAGACGGCATAATTCAGATTTATGTAAGCTTACAAGAAGAAATCATGAGCAATGAACTTATCGGCACTGGCAAATAAATCTCTGCAAAATGTTCCCAGCGACAGCTGAGTTAAAAGTTAAGACTTGCACCTCTGAGCTTTATGTGCCATGTCTCTCTCTTTTCACAATGTCTCTACATATAGTAGAAAGCATAGAAAAAAAATTAAAATACAACCTACTATGCTTGAAAAATACATGTAGTCACTACACAACTAAAACTAACTAAACTAAACTACAGTAAACGGCTTTAGAAAAAGAGGCTAATTTGAGTAAGTTCCTGAGAGGAAACCTAACGTTTAGTATCCTGAGAAGCTGGTTGCTCCATGAAAAACACTTTAATTCTCCATGTCAAAGGAAAGCTGTGTCCGTGCAGAAACTCTGTGAAGCTTAATAAAGACAAACTGAGGTCAAAGCACAAACAATCATCTTACAGTAAACACTCAGCACTCGCTCCGAAACACGCCACAGACAGTTACATGACTGCTGCCTTTCTTTAATATAAGCTTATCATATTGTAAGAGTGAGATAAACACGTGCTGCTCAGTCTGCATTCTTCTGAACATCACAGAAATATTTAAATCCATTTTACTTTTAAGTTTAAATATGGATTTAAAAAAAAAAAAAAAAAAACATTTTTCCACCAATGGATGTTTGTCCTATTTGGTTTAAAGTAATCATGTTCATTAAAAGGACTGTTAGTAAGAAGTGAATGTATCAGGTCAAGGGTGAAGGAGGAAGTGATAAGCACAACCTTTAAATTGTTTGAGAAATGTTATTTGCTCCCTGAGATAATGAAAGTATCTGGACTGGAACACCTGCTACTGTTAAGAGTGCACAAACACATAGAACGATTAGTGACCTTTATCATCCTTCTTGCTTCCTTCAATAAAATTATATTCTAAACTTGAATGAAATCCTCTAAAAGAAAAAAAAAACAACAAGTAACTTGTCAGTGCATCAGAAAAAAAGCCTCTAGTTAAGCTTTCAAAAAAATGGAGCATGACTTTTTTTCTGATCTGCTGTTCCCAAAGTTTCTCATTCAGCATTTTGGCAACATCCGACATCCACTACGGCAGATGCTGTAAGAAGTTTAAACGTCTGTGATTTTAACAAAGTTAAAGAGCACTTACTCATAACCAGTTGGAGGATGGTGTCTTTGCTGTTAGCTTTCCCCAAACCAAAACTGCCACAGCAAAAGTGTAAGGAATGGATGAAACAGCAGGTTCGTCTGCTCTAATGAAAGCTGGCTCGTTAGTTTACTACTCTGTCTTACAAAAACCTTCACTGCCATTCACACATTTGGAATCACACGTTTAATTGAAGCTTTTGTTCTTTCTTACCTTCAATGATGGATATTCTTATATAGATACAAAACAGTACAATTCAGACACCAAACGTATTATTAGCATTTGAAATGTTTTGGCCACAAAATAATTATTCATTTCATTTTTTGATGTCCCAAAAGTGTTGCATAACAGGGGTGAATACTCAATAATGTACCATCCCCCCCAAATACTCTTCGATTTTGTTTCAAGTCCATAAAACTGCAAGTGACCCAAGATTATTATTGAACCACAACGGTGCAGTTGCACTCTAAATATTTTGGGAAGTCGTTTTTCTTTGGGCTTGAATAGGTTTAGATTGTGATTTCTCGGTCCATAGTATGTTCAGCTGATATTCCCTGATCCAGTTTCAGTAGTGCTAACTCTGTATATCTTTCTGCCCTTTTAATTGTCAGTTTGGTTGAACCGCTGTACAGCGTTTTGTTCTCCATGTACAAAACATGACTTTTTTACAAATGACATATATTTGTAAAGACGACTTTCTACAACCGAAAGGCGTGAAATACCATTCAAAGATAAAGAGTAGTCTTCTGAGCCATCTGACTGTGCCGAAGCTTTTGTTGCAGGCGAATCCAACGGTGGTGTGCAGTAGTAACCAAACGTTACTTAAAGGCCAATGGAGCATTTCATACTACAGTGTTTTGAGGAGGTTAGGGCTAAATAAAAAAGCCCAATTTACAGTATTTCACCACTAAATGGAGGCCAGTTCTGAATGCTACACTTCTAAATACTCATCCCTTAAAGCCTTTTCTCTTGTAACTGTGAAAATACAAACAATTGAGCATCTATCTAACCTTGGTCTTACTTGCAAGCTTGCTGCGAAACAGGGTTCACACAACAATATGATTAAATTGATTAAAAAATGTTTCCATAAACTTAAGGCTAACTAGCTCTTTAAGAACAATGCTATTTCTGTATTTCCATGTTTGGACCTCCTGAAGAGTTTACGACTGGGACATGCAGCTTTAGCCTCAGTCTTAGCACGATATAATGTCTTCTCTTAATTATCTAACTAGCTCCAAATTCCTCTGTCTGAAATCAGGAACCCATTTTTTCAAATATTGCTGAGAATTTCAGGTGGTAAATCTGCTCTCGTTATCACGCCACACGGCACGTTGCGTCCTGCTTCGGCACCGAATGTTCTTAGTTGTTTTAAGGTCTTTGAACAAATGGCCGATGCTGTCATTTTTCTGAACAGAACAGTCTCATGAAATGTGCTGGAGTGCACTTTAATGAGAGGAGGAAAGAGTGACCCAAGCATCCAATGTATTATTGCCATTTTACGAGATGTACTATCACAGTGAGTCTGTAAAATGAACAAACAATGAACTCTCAGAGAAAATGATTAAACTTTTTCCTCTCCTCTTTTGTGTCTGGGTGTATTTATGCGTGTGTGTGTGTGTGTGTGTGTCTGTGTGTGTGTGTGTGTGTGGTGAGATGATGCACAAGCAGCAGAGCCATTTAAAAAACACAATAAATAGGATGAATCACTTATTACAACTACTAAGGAGACAACGGCGCTTATATTTCTCCACACACAGTTCCTGCATTATGTTCCAAGCTGCCCGGGGCGCACTTCTGACCATTTTAAGGATGTTAGCTGAAGCTATTAACGATGCCGTCATTGAGCAATGGCAGGATTTTAAGAAAACGGTGGTGATGGTAGCGGGAGGGGGGATGTAGGGTTATCATCTAGTATCTACAATGAATCTGTGTGCTATGCTGTGCCCTCCAGCAGACACCAGAGCAGAGTGATGATGGAGCTTACTTAGTTATAGACACAAAGGAAAAGCAAAGACAAGCAGGAAAGGGAGGAGAGATATAATAGGAGTAGTGACTATGTCAAGGGCTGCAGAGGAAAACATGAAGATGGCAGCAACCCACACCTAATGAGTCATAAATCAGCTTGATATGAATAATCTCTACAGTGCTATTAGAGCAAAGTGTTTCGAACCTCATTAATTTACATTAGGGAGCAGCTATCTGGTAAGTTTACTATTGCATAAAAACATTTTCTAAGCCCCTATCTTAAAATAACTCCCACCGATCCTTTAGCCTCTATGAGCCTAAACACCATTACTCTCAAATGTTGGGTCAATCGCTTTCATTTTCAGCAGGGACGTGCACAGACATTTTAAACAGCAGTGACTCATTCCAATCTGATCTGTCCCCAATCTGCATCCTAATGTTGGCACAGTAGATCATACAAAATAATATGTAAAACACTCTAAAATACTATTAATGTAGCGTTTAAGCCAAAAAACACTCCAGAGAAGTGGCGATGCGCAGCCTGCGGCGAGCTGCCATGCAACGTCTATGGAAAGCCGTGGCGACCCCTCCGACCTCAGCGAGCTACAAACAGCCACAAAGTGTGACCAAACTTAAAGTCGTAGTAGTTTAACTTTTGGAGGAAAATTGCGGCCAGAGAATACCTGCAGCCAATAAGTAAAGTCCTGCGAGTCTTGTGATATGTTGACATATGTTACAAAGAATTTCGTCCTCCCTGAAAAACAGGAGCACGCTTCCCGGCCGCAGAAAACTCTAAATTATTGCGGCGAGCTGCACTTCGCCCCCGGCGTTATTGAACAGAATGAAAGCTTTACAGTGCACAGAAACACTTCCAACTTCAACAAAGGCGCATAGATAACTTTGTGTACACCAACTGGAGATGAAACATTTAAGAAGTAGCCGTTGGATATTTCACTCATCATGATTCTGCTGTTGGCCTGCTACCGCTTTGAAAGCAACTTTGCAAAAGAAACATTTCCTTTAGCTTCCTCTCTCTGCTCTTTCTCTACCTGTCACCTCTTTTGAGGACATTGTCATTGTAGGCAAGATGCAACATCCACCGTGAAGCATCACTTACCAAGCTACATTACGTTTAACTAACCACAGTTAACACGGTTAAATGACCCTAAATGTTAACCCACATTACAAGGGTGCAAGGCTAACAGTTGCAAGAAACGATGTTAATTAACAAATTAACAAAAGAAGAAAACGTTGCACAGTATAAGCTGACTCAGCCTAACTGCTGAATACATAACCTGCAAAATAATAATACTGAATTAAATACAGAGGAAGGATGTGTGGTGCTCCTCCTCAACTCATTCATTGACAGAAATGAATGTTGAATCTGAGGACGATGACCTCATCGCTCATTCAATGGGAGCTTGGCAGGCTTTCCACAATCATTATTATAAGAAAAACTGCAGCAGCAACAACAACAATAGTACTTGTAGCAATTACAATAATCATTATTACACATTTTTTTGGGCCAGGAGTGCACTTCAACTAGCGAGGGCAAACAAGCAGTGACCGGAGCCATTATAGCCTCCACACTCAGTATGCCTCTCATTTGCAGTCACATGCAGTGAGGGAGAGAATGGGCTATGCTATAATGAAGCTATGCTATAATTCCTCTGTCTTAGCTCCTGTCTGCTTAACTCTATAAATTCAATCAATCATTCAAGTGAGGAGCACCAATTAAAGTGCACTATTTTAATACACTACAGGAGCACAGCATTAGACTACTGATGTGCTCCTGCAGGTGTGAAATCTAAATTACCTCCAACACCCACACCATCCCCCATTTCCTTACCAGAGAGGTGAAGATGTAAGTGTAGTAGACTGACAGCATCCCCAGCTCTGATGCCTGCAGAACAAAAGGCAAGAGGGACAGGAGGGGAAAGATAAAGAAATATGTCAGAGAAAGAAGGTACAAAAGGCACAAAACAGAAGTTCAAGTATTGTAGTTTGAACAAAAACAATGGAGGTCAGAGAAACGGAGGAGGGAGGGGGAGAACAAAGCCGACTACAGAGAGAGTCAAGAATAAAGGGGTGGGGGGAGAAGTTGAGAGGTCAATGATTCAGTGTAACTCAAGCTCCACTCCGCAGCAGACAGATCAAATCCACATCTTGATAAGACCAGACACATTCTTATCAGGCGATGGCTCTCAATGGAGCAATTAATTTCTGAAGTGCATTAGTATGCTGCTCGACACGCTGTCTTACAATTTGATTAAATCAAAGTCACAGCGAGGAGCAGTTGTGAAGGACAGGGTGAACTTTTCATAGTTTCATTTCATTAAAGTCATTAGAAAAAGAGAAAATCATCGAAGTATAGGCTTCTATAGATTTTAATCATCATGTGATGCACATGATGATTAAAATCAATAAATGTCAAGGGGATATATATATATACATATATCAAACCAAACTTTTTCAGAGAAGGTCCTCTCTGCACAAAAGCGTTTTTACGCAAGTCATCATTCAACCCTGAGTGAAATTCTTTGTGAGAACGAACCCTCATGTCCCTGCTGCGACACTACTAATAATAAATAGCTTCAACACGAGCAGCATTCTCAGGTTGTGTGGCATCAGAAAGAGTTTAATAACAGCTGTTTAGCTGTTATATCTGCAAAAAGTGTAACCTCTGTGTGGGTGTCTGTGTGCCATCAGGTGTGTATATCACTCAGTTGTTGAATGTTCATCTTAAGTGTTCTGCAGGAGCATAAATAATAAAACAGGAAGAAGTAGAAAGGCATGACTTGTAAAGCAAAAACATCCAATCACAAATGTCATTATTAAACTTTGAATTACCTCTCATGTTGTCTTCATAAAGCTTCCTCCTTTGAGTATATTTAGCGCACAGAAACTACTAGAATGATGACTATTTAAGGTTATTATTATGGTTTAGGGAAGTTGTTTGTTAGAATCTGCCCTGCAGGGTTACACAAGGCAAGTAAAGCTAGCTAACGGCACAATTGTTAACAGCAGTTCATGTGGCGAGTAATATTTCAAAACACTGCATCTTTTCAGTAGGTGACCTATGCCTTTAATACCTTACCAAAGAAAAACTGACAATACAACCTAAATAGCCTTTGCCTGCTTTTCCACATCAGAAGACGCAATACAACCAAAACAAGCAGCTGATGAAAAATATCCTTTTCGTTTTCTTTCACTGCTTTTGAAATAAGCTTCCCTGCGTCCCCCCTCCCCACTTTTTGATCTTGTCGTTGTTCTGCTGCAGCTTTCGGTCAGAGTGCACACAGTTTGCACTGCTTCCATATACTGGGCTCACTATCTATCCCACTCTGGTTCTGTATAGCTGTGCACAGCAGTGGAGGGCTGACTGAACGAGATTACATTCAGAATGCTAACACTGCTGACCTAAACCCCTCGGAATGCAAAAACCTCAGAGAATGAGATGCTGAGTGATGCAAGATGTAAACAGACAAATAACGAGGAATGTCTTGCATGACAAAGGACAATTCTGTCCCTTTAGACAAGCTGGGCACTCTTATCATCATCTGAGAATGGCATATACGCCGGCGCACAGCTTCGATATGTTTGGCAACTACACGCTCCACGAGAGGTGGGACTGCCAACTTTCCACCACCCCGCTGCAGTATTGTCTCCTGACAGACAGCGTGACACATGAAGGAGACAAAAGAGTGAGAGATGGAGGGGTGGCTGTACAAGACCACACGAGGAGGGAGGTGTGAGGAAACAAAGTGAAATAGCCTGCTCTTGGGCAGAGAACGAGTAAGAGCTCCATGCTGAAACCGAAGAGACAGACGGGGGGAGCAGGGGAAGAGAGGACGAGAGGAAGAAAGACATCCCACTGTGGGCTCCCGCTGCTCTCTGGCCCAGGGTTGCCGGGGTTGCCATGGTGACTGGATGACCACTGATGGTGGCCTGCACACTTGAGAGATTGAGACTGAAGACTACTGCGAGACCCAGAGTGAGACTACAGCGGAGAGAATGAAGGGAGAAGCGAGAGAAACATCTCTCTTTCTACCAACCCCCTCATGTCTCCCGTTTCTGTCACCTCCACTCTAGCCATCCATCCATCGTCTTCGAGAAATAATGGAGGTGTGTATTAATCACCAAGAGGCCATATGCTGCTGCCAAACACCCTCGCTTCCTCGGCTCCCACAATCACCGTTATTGATGCCATCGGGGCTCTTTACAAACACAAGTCACCAATCAGGAGACGCTTCCGCATTGTGCTGGAGTCAAAGTGTCCAAGGTTTTAATAATGTCCTGAGACTTTAATTATACGTACGTGCAATTAACACATACAGGTCAAACTGCAGCGATACCCACAGAAATAGTGCTCACTAAAGTTGTCAGAAAGTTGCTTCTCTCCCGCGATGAACTTCGTGGCTTTGGGTATTACGTTTATATTTATATAACAGATGGATAATAGATTAGAAGGACATGAAATAATCAGTCCACCTGATTCACTTCAATGACTTTCAAAACAGCTTCTTTTAATCCACAAGCACTGTATTAGAAAGTAGACAAAAGGGCTCCTTCGTTTTATGAGTCTGTCCTTACTCACACTAATCCACTTAACTGTGCAGAATTCTCACTTGTGGGGGATGAGTCATTTAATACAACTTGATTCAACACTCTCATCCATATCATTTGATGTAAAAGGTTTGTTTGACAAGATTGCCTCAATTCTTTTGCCTTTTATTTTGGAGCAGACTCTAGATTCTTTAACGCTGTCTTTCAAAAGATGTGCCAAAAGTGCATAGATTCACGTAATCCGTTTTCTGATTCAAGACAGCAAGGGGGATTATGGTGGGGTAAAAGGTATTTCCCTTTTTAATGTATCGCACTCCATGTGTGTGGGGAATACAATCTCTACCTTCACAGATTAAAACTGAAGACTAACCAACTTCTTCTTCCAGTTAAAGAAATCATTCTCCCCATATATAATTATTTTTAGCCCCGAAACCTTTTTGCCACCAGCGTTTTTCAGTTACTTTTCCTTTATGAGATATATGAGAGTCAAATAAATGTGGATCTGGGGAATTTTCTCTCGGTATAAAGCTAAGACTGTAGACATAGAATAAAGACAAGTTATCAGTGCATAAATAACACAGCGATCATGTGAACCATACTAACCCGTTCCAAAATGATATGTGACATGGTGGCGTTGGCATCGACTATAATAGTGGCAGTCTTGTCATCTCGTATCTCCTTCAGGAGCGGGGTCGGGTCGTTGCTGTCATCAAGCATGCGCACTGACAAAGTCTCCTTGGAGATGAGGAACTGCCTGAGGAGTTGCTCCAGGTTCAATAAGCCTGCCGGTAAGACACACACACACACACACACACACACACACACACACACACGAAAAGAAAACACATACGATTGTTACTTGTAATGAAGGGAAGACTCTCCGAAGGATATGCGGTAATATAGTGTATTATATAATAGTATACATAGACAAAAAGTTAAAGGGAAAGTTAAGGGCATTCAGCGAATCATGTTGTTAATGTAGTGTGAACTTACAAGGGCACCGACTGCAAACACATGTGCCTCTTGTTTGTTTTCTGCCACATTTGGCAACAATGAATCCATAGAAAGGTTTTCCATGCAGAACACGTGGACTAATTACCTTTACAATGATTGTAAAGCCAACAAACACAAAGGGACGTTTCAGCGACTTCTCCTGTGCTCGATCCTATGGTAATAGACCGTTTGACTCTAGCGAGGTAAGTGGTATTTGCCCTAATTAAAGCATGGCTGACTTAATCAAAGCACTCCCAGCAGCATTTTACTCGGCATCCATATATAAGCGGAGCCTGGGAGGTTATTGGACTCATCTTCCATATAGGAGACTAATTTGTGAGGTGTGCCACAGTGAAAAAAATACAAACTGAATGAGCTAGAGTAATAAACCATGGCATGTTGGAGTGATGGTTACATTGGTCTCACCTTGGCAATTTGGCAGATCTCTTCACACTTATATAACATTTCTTGATATTGGCAAGGAGTCATATGGGAAGGACGTACCTCGCGGGGAAGGACCTGCATTAGCTGAGCCTCCACCTGCTATTTCTATTATAAAGTAAGAATGAAATGGCACTCCAGACTTTGGGGGTCAACATCTTTTTTTATGTGATTTCTACCTATCACATGGAGACCAATTTTGGTGCAACAATTTAAAGTTATCAAGCTGACTCTATAAACTTCTCCACAGCACATTAACACGAGCTACAGCACTGCCCCAGACACTATCATCATGTCTTACAGCTTCTATAATTATGTCTCACTTACTGTCTTTCAGGCTGTCTGTACGGCAGTATATCACCGTGTGTGTTTGTCTTCCTGTACCTGGCTACCTGTGTCTGTGCACTCATGAGACATCACTTCTGGCTGCTCCTCGCTCGCCTGGCTGTGTCTCCGACCTGTCAGATCGGCTTCCTCTGTAGTATAACGCGGAATAACTTTGATGAGCTTGAAATAGCTTCTGCTAAATCGCCCTCCTTGCCTGCCTCATGCATCCACTCTCTATAGCTTCTCGCCGCTTCTTGTTCATGACATTAGACACTGTACTAAATCTAGCTGGGTAAAAAGCACACACACATTCACAGGGATTGTGAGGGACACACACAAGAAAAGCTCATTTTCGTGTTCTGGCTGCACAGCATATAAAAAGGAGTCAGAATATTTTTTTCACCTGGGTGCGTGACAGCAGTCATGTTGCTCCCTCACTATTTGTACTAGTAAAGCAGCTGAAAAACATGCAGCTGAATAAAAAAAATGATCTTCTGAAGTTCTGTAGGATTGTGTGTGTGTGTGTGTGTGTGTGTGTGTGTGTGTGTGTGTATATGTTGTCCTGTAACGTAGAGTTTGAGGTGGTCTGTGTGCTTGTACCTCTGTCTTTATGAGAACCAAGTTCAAGCCCTTGACAATGAAGACATTTCAATTTAAAATTTTCATATTTCAAACCCAGTTTTTGATACAATGTATGGTAGCCATTTCTCAACGATAACCATTCAATTGATTTACATTTTGCATTTACCTCTTTATATAGTACTTATCATTGTTACTAATGGAATCTGCAAATGCTGTGCAGGATAACATTTTCCACGCACGCACGCACGCACGCACGCACAACACACACAACACACACAACACACACACCATACACAACACACAACACACACACACAACACACACACACACACACACACACACACACACAGATTGACAGAAAACAATCCATGTAAGTACTCTGGCATTACGATTTGTAATTGTATCTAAGTCACAGCTGCCTCCCAGTAAACTGATGGCATCAGCACTGTGATAAGTTACTGCAAATGCAAACCAAACATTTTCTACTGCTGCTGCTTCAAATCAAAAGCATTCAACTGGCAAACTACAGGATGGCTTTTTTCTGTGAAGCAGCCTCAGAAAATGCAGCTATTACCAAGAGAAACCTGGACTGAGGATCACTGAGAGGTGCTCTGCGTAGTTTTCCTTTAGGAAAAAAAAAAGTTATGTTTATATTTAGTGTGTTCACCGAAACGCATTTTATGTGTCCTTGAGGTCTAACAAATGTGTTGAATGCATTTCCATTGTCAAAAATCATTTGAAAAAACAATTCTTTATGTATTTTAAATCCTGTGTTGTTTACATTCATGTTTCCCATCTTGCAGGATTTCCTGCCTTTGCTGGAGCATTGCTGCGTTTCTGGGACATTACCATCACTTCAAGATCTGAGGAATACATCAGTGGAAGACTGGCAGGAATGTGGGTTGCGTCAGCAGCGTGCATGAGACAAATACAACGGGGACCCACTAAAAAAAACCCCAGCTCCACAGTGATGTTGGGTTTAGAAAGTATTTATTGGTTTAATTCCACACTTTACTGCAGTAATGTACACCCCATCACATCACTGTTGGTTACAGGTGCAACAAAGGACCTTTCTGACCACAGCCATCCGGCCAGCTACTCTTGAAGGAATATTACTTTAAGATAAGAGAGTGAGAGCTGTGGTCGTGTATGTTGTTGTGAAAAAAATTTAAGTTAAGGTTTGAATCCAGGGAATTCCTGGTGTCAAAGAGGGTCCTCGCAAGTATTGAAGTATTAACTTGTGTGTTAGTCAACACACTAACTCATTGGCATGGATGACACAGCTCTGACTCTCTCTCAGGCACACAGATAAAAGGTGTGGGCTGACATTCGAGTCGGGCAACCAGCACTCATTTACCTTTCACATACTGTCACCACAGGGGGCCTGCGAAATCACACACACAGAGTTATTTTGTGGACACACAAAGTACCCTAAAGCAAGTACTTCCACCACACAGAGACACCAGCAGTTTAAAAACATTAACCTGTGAATATATTGCGGGAGCGTAATATGAATTCCTTGACGGGTGTAGGTGAATAATGTATAATGAAAGACGAAGCTTTTAACACTGAACCAAAAGCGTTGACGACAGCCATATATTATGATGACTTATCATTTAGCCTTCAGCAGAGAGTAAGACCTAGTTTTATGACTGGGCATCATTTCAAAATGTTGTAGGCAAGATCATGTGTTAAGATATTCAAAGTACTGTATGTCTGAGCATATTCCCCTTCCCATTAACCCAAATAACCATAAAAGTACAACCATCAATACTGACTATAATCCAGCTGTCACACACGGTGGTGCTGATCTCGTGTGCTCACGCTGATCATTCCTGGTCTCTCTGCATACACAATTCATATTCATGCGCCACAAATTACTTATTCTTGCAGGAAGCTTTTTTTTTGTAGATTTCCCAGTTTGAGTGTGATAGTACCGTGTGGCAAGGGTAAGTACTCAATTGCCGAAAACAACCATTGTAGACGAGAAATGAGAAAATGGCAAAAAGGCACAGAGATAGCAGTTCGGGTGAACTTGTTATGTTTGAAAAACGCCCCCTGTAGAGTGTGTCACAAGGGATACTTCTATTTGAAGTCTGTGGCTTTTTATTTTTGTCTTAAAAGGACAGGTAAGAATGAAATAAATAATGGGAGAGACAGAGAGGTTTGACATCTCCCTGCTGGATTTGAATCCAGTATGTCACAAAGTAGGTTTCCATCCACCTGTTTTTATGGGAATTTTGAGTGTAAATGCCAAAAAAAAAAAAAAAAAAAGGAAAAAAAACCTCAACAAGTTGGTATATCGATAAAGGTAAAATACTAAAGTGTAATGAAAGCAGACTTGGTGAATGAATCATGTGACTTTAACGTCCACATGAGGAGAGTGTAAAATTCAACAAATGAATACATGACATAAACATTAATACCATATTTTTATTATATTTTCTACATTTTTCACCATTCAAGATTTCAATTAATTTTACTTTTAATTCTGTTTTCTTGTTGTTTCCTGTCCTTCTCCAATGGTTTAATGGCACCTGACTGGAGAATTAGTATCACCAGCTGTTTATCTTGATGTGCCCAACTCCCAATATTCGCACAAGCGTAGTGAAGGGAAACTCACATTAATTATCCTATCCCACATTATATTAAAAATCCTGGTTATTGTCGTGTGACAGTTACATCTAGAATACCGTGCATGATTATCGGGAGATGCCTGCTGATGTGTCTTTTGATGGAAAGGTCCATATTTCATTGACGCAGGTGATAAATCATCCTCAAACCCTTCGTCCTCTTTTTAATTAAATAAAAATAATGAGCATTGCATTTCACTCCAGCAAAGAGAAATACTGCATGTTTGCACCTGAAACACAAAAACCCCGCCCACTCTCCACAAATCCAACATGTCATTTCACTGGGTCAACCACCCAGTGAGTTGAGGTGAGGTTCTGTAAAAAGCAGCAACTGCCATCCATCTGTTCAATGAGAAGCTTTTAAAACGATGACGAGCTGCAGCTTCTCGCACCATCACCAAGACCAAGTGGCCAGGACATAATTAACATTTTGAAGTAATTATGTAGTATTAAGACCATCCCCTGCAATTACTAAGGTCTCATCATTCTTACATCACTGATACAGTCCTGTTCACAAGTCTCTGAGATGTCTCTTCCATCTGACTAACGCTGATTACAGATTAGTGATGTAGACACAGCAGGTCAACAGTGAGTAATTGTAATTCATTAGATGACATGGACACGCAATCATCAGCATAATGCACACTGTATGGACACAATAAAAACAAAAGGGTTATAGTGGAACCCTGATACAACAAGTAGTCAAAGTGTTGTTTTCTATTGTAGCTGCAGTGGAACGATACAGTGAGCTGAAATGGCAAACCTTGCTCTCCAACTGTGCCTTTCAAAGGTGAAAAAAATGTTCTGCAAAGCATTTGAGGCCTGCTGTTTTGTTGAACTTAGAAAATCCTGTACCTGCACTGCAGCACCAGTCAAAATTCAGAGTTTATGGGATCTTCTCTTTCACCTTACTGACAGCTGCACCAATCACTGCTGTAGCGCAGCGTGTGCGAGAGCAGGAACAGCATGCGTGTGAATGTGTAAGGTTTGCACAGTGTACGTGCATGCAGGCGAGTCCCGTGCGTGCATTATTAATCATGTCTCTTTTCGTTTGTCGAAGGCCACAGCCGCACAACAAGTGGGGCCGCCCAGCAGGTCTACCAATTCAACCACATGGACGGCGTTCTGGGCTGCTACTGCACACACGTCGATAGCGGAGGTTAGCTATATTAACGTCCGTCCTGTTGTGCACTGTGCCTTTGGCCACATCTCTACCTCCACTCCTGCCTCCTCCAACCATGGCTGGAAAATATTCATGAATCGGCCATGCTCTATTAGGCTGTCACTGGCTTGGGTGATTAATGAGGCCGGCACATGTGGACGAGCCACCGACGGCAGGCTGCCAATCGACCAACTGGCTGCGTGAGCTGACGGGGAGGGGAGGGGCGAGACGGAGCCAAAGTGGAATGGGTTTCAGCTGATGCTATTGCTGGACACAGACCTTTACACACGCACACGCACACACACACACACACACACACGCACACACACACACACACACACACACACACATCCAGGCACGCTGCCATTTGCTCCATTTTCTATTGAATGAACGAGGGTCACATGAGAGGGTGCAATCAATACAGCCGCGTCATTTCCTGGACTGTCTCCCTCTTGTTAATGTATAATTCTAGGGTGGTTACCTCCTTCCCTTTCCTCACCCCAATCACTACATTTCACCTCTCCCACATCTGCCGAATAGCATCCTCTCATGTCTTCCCCTCTCTCATTTCGGACTCCCCTTGGTGTGTTCTATCTACCTCTCATCTCGCCCTCATTTCATTTCTTTTCATTTCATTTAATTTCCTTTCCAGTTCTCTGTTAGCCCAGTGACACAGAATAAGAACTTCTCCACCAGCCTGCACACCCACACACATCCAGAGGGAACAAGAAAAGTAATGTTAAAATGAGACTCTTTTCTCCAAACTCGCTAATATTAAAGTCAAAGGGTGCCTAAAAGGTTGACTTCTTATCACTTTTCTCGCCAGAACTGTATTAATCAACTCTCGGTGGAATAAATGTCACAGAAACACGATCTGTGCCCTGAATTAGAAGAATGATTGACAGGTACAGAAACACCTAGAAGGAAAAACAAGTAATAATATATTTTTAATCCTTGCAGTTATAATGAGTTATGTAGTGGGGTTGGTTTAAACTACGATTAGATATAC
This sequence comes from Bovichtus variegatus, assembly GCA_943593645.1. Classification (NCBI taxonomy): domain Eukaryota; kingdom Metazoa; phylum Chordata; class Actinopteri; order Perciformes; family Bovichtidae; genus Bovichtus; species Bovichtus variegatus. The sequence continues at coordinate 13,514,266 of CALSCE010009465.1, read as the reverse complement.
ACGTTTAATACGTTAAATTAAACGTACTAAAACGCAGCGTCTGCCTAATCAAATGAGATCTTTGGCAAGAGGGAAACATAAAAAAAAAAAAAAAAAAGGTTAGCGTCACATTTGCATTAATTTATTGGAAATTACTTTGCCATTTAAAGCTCTAAAATCACTTAAGTTTTGGTTGACTACACAACACTTGTGAGTGACAAATCTCTTGTTAAAAGGTTATGAATGAAAGGAGACCAGTGAAAGAGGAATTTGAAAGGCAGAAGAACTGAGAATAGAGATAGGCGGGAGGTGGGCGGCTCACAGTGGCTCATTGCCATCTCTGGGCTGTCTGAGACATGGTTGATGTCTCAAGCCTATTTCCTTTCTTCAAAGCATTGTGCTGATTAGGAAAAAGGTTAGCGGGTGCCACTCAGGGTCATGGTGCCTTTGTCTTGGGAGTTGTAATTACTGCTTGCTGGACTGCAAGAGGGTGGGAACAGGCCATGATTTAATCTTCCTCGCTATTTACGAAAATAACTTCTCTCAAGGAGATTTTCAAGCTTTTTGTTTGAGGTCATTCAGTTTAGTATCTTCAGAATCTAACGAGCGCCTTTGACAGGGAGGCGGTCAGATCACTTGTGGATACAACTGCGAACTTCATCCTCCTTCTTTTTTTCCGTCTTATAGATGTGTTTTGATCCACAGCAGGCTGTGTTTTGAAAGTGTACAGAGAGTCTTGCAGACATCACACTCAGATGGAAGGTTGAAGACAGATTACACACGACACGGTGCAACGTGCAATATCATCATTTTAATTTAAGGATGATGATGACATTGCAAATGAGGAAGGAGTCCACAGTAAATGTGATTTATTTTGGGATGCAGATGCCAGGCACGTTGATGTGAGCGAGTGTTAGCTGTGGGGCGCAGCAGCTGCTTCAGAAGGGAGCGTGTCACAGGGTGAGATGTTGATAAGCAACGCATCTGTTGTCAGAACACAGTGTGCGCGCGAGAAACGTATGTGTGCTAACACGTGTTAAAGGATAGCAGACATTAAACAAAAATGTTTGCACTTTGTTGGCAGATTCCCGGTGTGATTGTGTATTTTGTTGTGAAGGTGTGAACCCTGTACTCACAGTCAGCCTGTGCACAGATGAGGCAGGAGGTGGTGCTGTTAAAGAAGTTGAGAAGGCCGGCGACAGCCAGGCTGATGTCGGTGTTGGTTGGCCTCAGGTCCAGGGTGGTGAAGCGGGGGAAGTGAACCTTCAGGATGTCTTCTGGAGCCACCTTGACATAGGGCACCTGCAACAGAGAGGCTGATATCAGACGACCTGTTGCATTTTAATCATTCGCACTTGATCGACATCTCACGTTCATGTTCCTGTTCAAAACGGCGCAGCAGACGTCTGCAGAAGGGACAGACGTAAAACAGATCGCACCAAGAGATAAAAGTGAGTGTCAACTGCAGAATAAAAATAGCACAATGCAAGAAGACAGCCAAAAGAAAGAATAGCTCTGTAGAAATGGACTTAAACTGCTGTAATAAATTGCAAGCGAGCATGACCCAGGGGTCTGTGGCAATGTGCGTATTAAATACACATATTTTCAGTGACTGAGGCTCTGAAGCTCATGTAGAGAACAAGTATAGATCTAAAAAAAACTTATTTTTGTTCCACCCACACGAAGAAAACCTTGCTAGAGGAATCTTTAGTACAACACCCCCTCACCCTCTGTGACAAAACATTTGCTCACCCGGCTCACTGTGGAGCAGCTCAGCTGTGTGTTTCAGGTGACACGTTTGTTACACATGCACACTCACACATAATATGACAGCAGTTTTTTTTGACAGGGACAGTGCACAGCTTCTTAGTTGTATCACAGTTAGCTACAAGCTACTTTACATCTGTAGTCCCTGGGCAGGAAACATAGTATATGATAAGAAAATGAACAAAAACGTTTCATTAGGGATGTTAATGTGAGGACCATTCATTCCATTCGGCACTGTGTTGGATATATCATCATTGGTATAATCAATAAAACGATGACAATGAGGTTAAAGTGCGAACTTGTAATTACTAATAACATCCAAACATATACTTAAATAAGTAAATAAAGGTATTGTATTTAATCATTTCTGTTATATCTTTTGTGGTCATTGCACGACTGAACTCTTCAACCAACAGACTGAGGTCATGTGACTACCTGAGCAGGCAAGAATATGCCATTGTTTGGCCATAAGCATGTAATGTGTGCATGTGGAGGCTCATTGTCCTGCTGCATTGTCCTACATTTTTGGAACTGTGTGTAAAACCGCAAAAATCTTTCTACACCATTCACCCAAAATGGATGGGAACAGCCTCAAACAGTCTTAAAATCGCAGTGACTGTTAAAATCTAAAAATCTAATGCTCAATAATAGAAAAACACACTTAAAAATACACTGAATATATAAAATATTATGCTGTGAGGCGCATGTGTGCCGCAAGTCGTCAGATTGCCCCATTGCGAGGCGTACAATCTTCAGTGAGATAGATTGTAGATTGTAGACTTGCTGTCGCTATATAAATATCTGTAGTCCTTAGCCGGCCCTAATGAATTTATCCTACCACTCCCTCTGCACTAACAGGTATGTCTAGCGCGGGCTCATCTCCGCTGTCAGAGAAGAGGTTAAGTACACTGCAGCTAACCTCGCAACCTTCAACGTTTCCTGAGCACGGCAACAAATCCCGACTGGAGCCACCTACAAATCTGCTAAACTTCAGGAAAATCATAAATTACTTTCAACCCAATTCAAACACGTTTCCCATCTATTTTCCTCCAATGAAATCCATCTGTGCTTCTGTTCTCCATGTGATGATGTGAACGGATACATGCTGCCAGGGCTTACAGTGAGGCTCGGGGAGAGTGCGAATAAGTGTGGCAGGTGTCGGGGTCGGTCAGCTGCCAAGGCATTGCAGTAGAGCGCAGTGGGGCTTGAAGGGGATGCGGGAGGACATGCTGGGTCCGAGAGGAGGGACAGGGAAGGGAGGCTCTTCATCATGGCAGATTGCCTGTCTGTGTGGTTCCCAGCACCAATACATAGCTTTCCCCCTCGTACCCATATCCCCTCGATTGGTTTTCCATCCCTGCCCATCAGGGTGTAATGAAGTCCCTGGGTGTCTGGATGGATAGAGGCTCGGCCACTACTGACAGGCCCTGCTGGAACGCCATTCAGACCTCCGAAGGAGTTCTAAAACCTGGGTAATAACCGTGCACCACACTGGGGAAATTTGCCCCTGTTCAGGTGTGTCCTTCATCTTCCCTGTTGCATTTGTACAATTTCTCACTACCTTTTTTTTCTCATTTCTGTCTCTTTCTCTCCTGTTTCTCTGCGTACCTCAGATTGTTTACTCTTTTTTTTCCCACTTGACCCCTTTTCCCATGCATTCGCTCCTTCTTTTTCAGCACGGCAGACTGGTGCTGCCGACCTCTTTCACTTAGAAACCTGACACGCTTCGATAGGCTGTATCTGAGGCAGCAGGGGGCTTAGGAAGCAGCTTACACAAATTCACGCATAGACGCACATGCACGCACACACGCACACACACACACAGTCCTTCTCCATCCTATTGGCTCATTGGACCCTATTGCTATTGCTTCTAAAGACAGCAACTTGGGGAATGACTTGGCTATGAGTCTTGATTCATCATCAAATTCCACAGCGTGCAGCCTTCACTCACACAAATATTTCACTAGACGACCTGAGCCAAAAAAAGATTTCATTAACATACATTTTTCCTAGTGAACATTGACTTGCAATGATTGTCACTGTATTTTAAACATAGCTTTTCACAAGGGAGCTGTAGGGAGGAGAGGACTTTATCTATACATCATGCCTTAACACATTTCCCCCTTGTTGGAGCAATAGACTTCATTGGTTGTTAAACTGTGGCAGTCCCTATCGTCATGTGGTGGATTGACAAAGTGTTATGAATCAAGACTTGAGTTAAAACTCAACGCAAAGAAAATCAATCTCCACATTACTAACAGCAAGTTGTCTGCCACATCAAAGTCGTTTACCAGACTTCTTATCTGCCACCAACAGCTAGTATCAGTCACTCTGCTGATCTATTATTCCCAAAACTAAAAACAGAAAAAATCTTTCCTACATGTGTCTTTGCAGGGCACATCTTCAAAGACTCCGAAGCGAACAGCTGCATCACTTTGAGTGTAGCTCTGCAGGAAACTCACACGTTTGCCATGCCAGCAATCCTGGGTACTCATCAGTCAGTCAATTTAATGCCAAATTGGCTCATGTTATCACAAATTATGACTTTTTAATTTACTGTTTTGGACAATGCCACTTTTTGTGTGGGTTTGTGGTAATTGTTAAAGTTGCGCTAATCAGTATCGTTAAACAATGACTATGTGTAATGTAAAATGGGTCGCTCGTAGGCACAAACCCACAGAGAATTGTCATCCAATTCTGCAGTTCCCCTCAGTGTCTTTCAGCTCATTTTGCAGTTTTATAGCCACGACTTAACTGTTTTCTTCAGTCTCACTGCGCTCATCAGTTGTGTTTCCAACCACAGCAGGCATATATTTTAAGTAAAAGATATCTGATAAGCCCACTGTGTGTTACTGAAAACGTTAGCGACTAGCTGAAGAGCGTAACTGCACATTTAGTAGATAACGAGTCAGATATTTTTCTAAGGAGTTGGCAACCAATAACAGAGAAAAAAATAATAAAATAACATTCATCGAGCCAGAAACACGACTCTGAATGAATGTTGCTCCGTGTCTGTTTGATGTCAAATAAGCTTTTTGCTAACACGTTCATCGTAATGTCAATGTTGTGTTCACTGCTTGTTTCGACTGCCCAATTATCTATCCGGCTATAATTTTTGAATCCTCAAAGTGCTTTACTGGCTTCAATGTCCTACCATCTGCATTGACCTGCTCATCAAAGGGCAATGTAACACAGTAAACATGTTTTCATAACCACATTGTCCAAAAATATTTTGGTGTTATAGTGGTGTTATTCTGCGTGCTTGTGACTGAGTTAACCGTTTTGAAATTATAAATATTCCCTCCATTCTGTGGTTTACAAATATTCTTGTCACAATTTGCTATATTACTAGTTTTTTATTAGAGACGGCAGGTACATGTAGGTAAGTTTTGTTAGTGTAAATCTATTTGCCGAAAGCAATTATTAGAGGAAATGTAATCAACAGTACGCAAGCTGTAATTCAAAGTTAGATGGAAGTGTCTTTTAAAAGCATCCGCTCGTGGCAGCCGCACTATTGGTGTGGGAGTGAAACTAATTACATCTTACAATTGGGAGGGGTGGAAAATCTCAGGCAAACAAGAAAGCCCAAGGTAACTGCTCCGCATTTAATAATCTGGTAGCTTCACTGTGAATAGAACTAAATGCAATGGTGACTGCTGGGGGGAAAGAAAGGCGTGTGCCAGGGGAATAGAGGGCAAGTGAGGACAGGGAGACTCAATGCAAGGGAAAGACAGAAAGCGGAAGGAACAAAGCGAGGGATAGAGAGAAACTGACAGTCTGACTGACAGAAGAAGAGGGAAATGAAGTGAGCAACATAGAGGATGAGACTGGGGACATCGTGTGCAGGACAGGAAAAGAGGAAAACATAAACACACTTAATAGACATAAACAGAGAGAGAGAGAGATGGGGAAGGGGTTACAATCAGCACTCATTAAATGGTCTCATTGAATTTAGCAGTTTAAAATTTGATTCTGTTGTCAAAGGCAATCTGTCTTATGTTCTCCACTTTATTGGTTCATTTCTCAAGACATACAGTTTCAGGGGATTCACTAACAACATCAGCATTTAGCTTTGTTATTGTTTGGTCTCAGTGGGATACAAATACATTTCAAGTTAAAGCAGAGTATTGTTGCTCACATTTATTATTTAGAAGATGCGGTACTTATTTGCTATTAGAACAGGAAGTCATAAAAGTTGTTTATGCTGTAGTCATTATGTAATGGCTAGAGTCGATGGACTTTTTTGAATGCCAACTGAAATATGCACCGAGTATCAAAACCTGTGTGTTCAGATTGAAAACAGCCCTTTATTAAAAAGAAAATGCAAGTGGCTGCTTAGGTGCGGGCTGTTTCAGGTACCAATTAGACAATGAAATACACTCAAGAAAATTTGAGTAATATGTATCTTCATATATTGATCTAATCTAATAATCTTGCTACGCTTTGTGACTTTTGGCCCATGTATAATTGTTTTGTAAAAGAAAGCCAACCATAGTAAGTTAATAGTGTGTTTGTATTTTAGTTTCGGTAGTTTGGCATATTTGTTCTATTCTAAGTATTAGAGTTTTCTAATTCATTATTTTTCTTGTATATTGTGTTCTACAGCTATATTGACATTTACACTGCTATCTTAATCTTCAAGGGGCATTTATCCATCTGTTTACTGTGGCACTAACTGGGGAAAAACGACCTGCATATTCGTCTCATCTTCCCGCCGGCACGGCCAGGAGAGCAGCCTGTCGGGGGAGGAGAGAGGTCGTCAGAGGCGGCACTTAGCAACCGATTCCGGGAGACAGAGTCCCAGTCGGCGTCCGGAGTGTCTTGAGTTTATGTATTGTGTTACTGAAATGATCAAGCTAACCAACGAGCCCCGGCCTGTTCTGTCTTGTAATACCGCTTGTTCCTCGAGAGGGGACAGTGAGCCACTGTAGCGCCAGTCTGCCCTCAGTACAGAGAACGAAGACGTGCAGCTTCCCAGAGGGGTTGTCAATAATACATCCATGGTCCATGTATATTTTAGTATAGTTTGTTTATTGGATTGAATCCAAAGTGGACAAGACGAGAAAACAACTCGCACCCTCGCCCCGTCCTCCCAGCCGCTGGGAGACGGGCACAGAGGGACTGAACCCGCCGCATCAGCAAACTTTCTGTTGTTGCATTACACAGGTTAGTCCCGGTGCTTACTCGTTTCTGCCACTTTGGATTTAATCCAATAAACAAACTATCAAAACGCAACGTTACACATGGCAAAGAGCTCTATTTCTTTGGACCATGGGGCTTGGTACCATACATTGCACCTTAAAAAGGTACAGAGTTGTACCTTTTCGTACAGCCCAACCACAAAAGGTACAACTCTGTCCCTTGTGTTTTCAGAGTCTGTTTGCTCTTGTCTTGTTCGTATATGTGTATGTGTGTGTGTGTGTGTTTCCTGCAGTGTGACAGAAAGGCTGGCAGGTCTGCAGACAGAAGTTTGACAGGCGTTTAATGAGGAAGCTCTCACAGGACACAGGCTTTGCACAAGTAAGACACAAACGCACGCATGCACGCACATACATGCACACCAACACATTGACACACACACGCACATGCGCACACACACACACACACACACACATACATGCAGTGAGTGAGCAGTGGGGGAAAGGAAGTACCTTTCTTTGGCAGAAAAAAAATACCTCTACCCAATTATAATGTGCTTACACTATACTTGCCTTAATTACACTGAGATTGCACTCTGATCTCATCAGATTAGCTATTAAAACTAGGAATAAAACGAAACAGCACTTTTTCAAACTGCCAAGCCAGTGATGTGCTGTTGGCTGCTTGTTGGAAACAGCCAGGGGTTTTTCATTGCTCTGTATAAGCTTACCAGGAACCTCTGATAACCCCTCTTCAATGGAAAATTCGAGGTTGCATTCTAGAAGGGTAGTTTCAAATCTGACTAGGCATTAGTGAGGAGACCGTTGCTCTGAGATGGAGGGAAGGTGAAAGCTAATTTCCCTTCCGTCCAGTACAACAAGCTCTGGGTTGCTTCGGTTGTTGAGCTGACAAGCGCCCAAGTCATTCTGTTACTTGTCGAATTTGAACCTAACAGGAGCCTGCCGGGAGCCGGTCCGAGCGAGAGGAGGTGAAGGGGAGGTGGATGTGCAGGAGTGCCATATGGAGAGCAGAGACATAATGAGCAACTACATCTGTTGGCTTGGACTCAGAGGGGCAGCAGAACAAAACTCTTTTTAATAAAGTATCACAGCACATTTATGGTTCTTGAAACGTGTCAGGCACGGCGGTGGGAAAGCTAGCGCTAGCGCTGTTCATCAGTCATGTTTGATCCGACTCATTTACATTACCGCACATTGACTTAGCTATCAATTAGCATACAACACATGCTTGGCAGAAAGACTGAACTGTCCTTGAAAACACTCCGCACTGCAGCCAAGTGGACAGCGGCCACTCAGTGTCAGTGAGCTGAATACAAAAAGTGGACACAGCTAATCAAGAGATCATCAGTTGTAGAAAACCAACCAATAGCAGAGCACAGAGTATGATACCTGGCTGGATGACGTCTACTGCAAGCCAGATAATTATGTTGGCTACAAAGCATTAGAGAACAGATGCTGTTAGAGACATTGTCCATCAGTCAGCAAGTGTGATGCCAAGGCTGGAACGCCAGAGTGGAGTTGGCAAGGGTGGTGTTGCAGGGTGGCAGGAGATAGAGGAGCGCAGGTGGTAGTCTATTATGTCTACCTGATGCCCTTTCGAACCAAAAAGTTTATGGGGGATTTGGGAGGCCAGCTGTTGGCATTCAGAAAAGGCAGAGGGAAATCTTGTGGGAGAGAAAGGGGAGAGATGAGACACCGGAGATATGAGAGTGTAAACGCCGCCAAACCAACAATCTCCCACCCGGACCGCCGGCTCATCCAAGTCTCAGCCCATGAAGCTATATCTCTATTTGAGGTAGTAATGATCCTGCATTAGATCCCTGCGGTCACAGCAGAAGCAGACCAGTGATAAAGATGAAGTGGGCTGCGGATCCCATGGTGCCTTTTAGGAGAGTGGAACATTGACCACGAGATCTCTATCTCATTGATCAGCCAGTTCAGAGAGAAAAAAAAAGTTCCTTTTGTCCAGAGAGGCCTGTTCCCCACTCCACTGCCCTATTTCAGAGCAAATGTCTGTGTGAAAAAAGAAAGAATTGCTTTTTTAACTCCACTTTTAGGCTGTGCTGGTATTATTGTTAGCAGCGAGGATAAAAAAAGAAACCACTCATTTGATTTTGGGGAGTTGACTCAAGCTTCCAACCTGATTAAATGAAGTAATATTTGCCAGTAAATATGCTCCCGACTGCAATTCTATCTGTGTTTATCGAGCATGGATGTTTGTATGTCGTAGCCACATTTTTCTATAGGGAGCTTTGATTGGAAAAGTGTTTCCTTTTTTTTTTTTTTATCCAACAGTGGGCTTAGTCCAGTTCTGGGAATCTAGCCAAATGTTTGATTTACACCACCCAAACAAAGCACAGCTCAACTTTACACAACAAGGTTGGCAAACAGTTGGCCAACAAATCTTGGCCTTTGAGTAGAACACAAATATGTTGAAGGAGAGGCAAAAGTCTTGATGAGTTTCACTTCACAGAGTGAAAAGGATGGAGCATTAATTCAATGAGCAGCTGGCAGACAAAAATGTGCAATATGAGCTGGTTTGGGTATTGTCTCCTTCCACAAAAGACAAAACTCCGCTGCTTGACACAGTTGACTAAAACGAAAGAAAAGCAACATTGTAAGATGCCGCAGAGTCCCTTTTCATACTCTTGATGACAACAATCAGCTAAATTGAAATCCATTTTTCTTGCTGCTCACCTGGGAGTCACTGCTTTTCCTCACTTTCATCTCAGTGATCAAATCAAGAGACTGCGTCCTGATGACAAGATAGTGGATTTGGATTTGCACATGGCTGTTCTGCCGGTGCTCTTGACAAGACAGATCAACCGTGTTGTGAGAAAAGGGTCAGGAGAGGGGCAGACGACAGCTGTGCTTTTCTAATTAGGATCAGGCAGAGACAGAAGAAGCACCTGCGTTTTGTTTGCAAGCAGAGTGAACAGAGGAATCCTGCACACAGTGACACTCATCTTAACATCCACATTCTTTTAATCAAATATGCTTCCAGATTTGGGCACTTGTATGCATAGGCACAGTCACAAACTTTAGAGGAATGAATGATGGAGCTATAATGTATTAGTCATAATCTCAATTAAATTAAACTCATTATTATTTTGGGTCTGACACTGTGTTACTGTAGCTTGAGCAGCTGCAAGCAGAAAGACAAAGCAGCTGAAAAGGGTTTGCTTCTCTGCACTACATTTGACAAATGTACAATATACTGTTCCTGCATTTATATTACTTACTAAAAGATTATATATCTTTTAAATAATTGTTGCCATTTACTGTATGAAAGTCCCAATGTGATAGTTTATTCAGAGTTAACTTTCTTCATGTATGTGTTCTTAAAACTTTTATAACAATAATTACAGCCAGACCGATACATTGGCTTGTTACAGACAATAATATGTGTATATGTCTGCTGATTAGTTAGTAATTGCATGATAATTTTAAGATATGTTTGAAGTCATTTTGAAAGTCTCCGTTAAATAGTTTCTCCACCAAAAAATAGCGACAAGTACATTTCTTAAATGTAAGAATGTCTCGGTATCTATAGTGGTCACAGTTCTTTACAAAAACGAATTTAAATCTAATTTAATCTTCATCAAAAATGATTGTTGTGTTTCAGTGTAAAAATGCATTACCACCAAAATGTCGTCAATCCAAAATCAATATCGGTGTCTGCCTCAAACAACCAGTATTAGTTGGGCTATAACAATAATATAAACTTTAACAGTAAACACATATTATACATCATAGCAAAAAATAATAGGCTTAGCAAAATACACATAAACAATCTCAAACAGGCAGAATCATTTTGAGGCTAAATTGATCGTCTTGGCTAGTTTTGAATTAATGCCGAACACTGATTTCACAGTTTACCATCAGCCATCGAGTGCAAAAATAAATGGTGGGTTCTAAATACAAATCTATGAGAAACCTGTTTTAACTGGCAACAGCAATGACCACTGCAAAGTTCTCAGTAACGTGAGAAACTTATGGACAACATGGTCAATATAGCCAAAAGCACCCACTGTTTGAGTTCATGTACACGCTATAAACATAAGATTTGGGTGTTGTATAAAATAGGTAAGAGGGTGTTGTTTGTCTGTCACTGATTGTGACCCTTAATACAAATGAGCAGGTATACAAAATAAACATGTAATTACCTAGCCCTGTCCTCCACTCTCCATGTGATCCTCTTCAAACTAAGTAGCAACTGTATCCGTTCACCATCCCAAGCATCCTCAACACCTTCACAGCCATAAGTTTAATTCTCAGATGGCAAGAGGATATAATTGATATCATAAAATCCTGTAATGTATCACATTAGTAATTTAGAAATTACACTAAAGGGAATCTACTGACCTGTAATTAAGTAGCACTGAATGTTTATAAACTCTAGTTTGAGGCAGTAAAGCTCTTCTGAAGTCCAAATAAATGTGTGAGGGATGATGCAGCTCCACTCCTGAGACTTCTTCAGCTGAGCACCTGCCATTAAACATTTCTTTTACTTTCACTCCTGAGTCTAAAATGTAATTCCTAAGACTTTCCAACACACAGACAAAGGCAGACGGACACAACTACATAAAGCTAAAATGGCAATTGAATCTAAACTGAGGAAGTCTTTGTACTTTTTAAAAAACACTGGAGGACACATTTGATAGCTTCTTTCTTTGGCTCCTAATGAATCCTAATGACTGAAAAATAAAGTAAAATAAATTGGATGAAAACTTGAGTGTTGGGACGTGAACTGCATTCAGCTTCGGGCTAACATCATATTGTAATGAAAGTAGCAATGAAAAGCTCATTTGCATTACATTTCATGTCTTTACACGCCTTTTTTTGAGTGGGGCAGCTGTGAGTGTCAGTTCTGCTTAATCAATGGCGTGTCACTTGCTGACGAAACACAGTGCTTTTGTCTGGAGAGCATTTGACTTTACATATAGTGGTTTTAAAGCCCAATTACAGTGGAGAGCTGAACCATAAGCTGACCCCCGAGCCGAACAAGACAGACACAGCAGAACTAATACCACTACGCACTCAGACGTAGAGATTCAGCGTGAGACTGATGGAGGGTGATTAGGGAGAGGCAGAAAGGGAGAGGAAGCAGGCTTCTGAATACCATTTTCTATTAGTTTTCTTAACAGTAGTTGATCTTGACCTGGTAGTCATCTATAGCTGGTGTCTGAAAAGAAGTCAAAATGTCAAGAAAGATGCAGGTGGAGGAGGTGAAATGAGAGACAGGAGAGAAGGAGTCAGAAAGAGGCGAGAATAAGGACAAAGAGAGTAACAAGAGCTGAGGCTTGTGAGGCAGTAATAGCAGATATTAGAGGAGGGACAAAGGTATAGAGGGGAAAATTGGTTAAAACTGCAGGTAGGGTGAAAGGGAAGAAGACAAATAAGTGAGAAAGAGGAGAATGGTGTAAATCAAAGCAGCAAAGGACCTAGGTGTTCGGGTGTTAGGAATGGGCTAGGTAGCACGTTCAGCACGTGACAAAAAACAATCAGGCGACAGACCCATCGTGCACCCAGCAATCTTTATGACAAATAAGCAAACCAAATCTGCTGATGAAGAGATGAGATGCTGTTAAAAGCTGTAAAAAAAAAAAAAAAAAAGCTAATAAGTGGACCTTGAGTTAAGATTTTCTTCCCCCAAGGTCAGGGGTGACTTTGCTTAAACACTTTAGTCAGAAAAGATGCCGTCCTGCCAGCCCATAATATATTTAATTCATACATGTAAACACAGCGGCAGGCGGTGATACAGGACAATTCTGCTTATTTCAAACACAGTACCTTTATCTCTAATTACTGGAGATTGCTGTGCCTGAAGCTGAATTAAGCTACTCTTAAGCTGATAAAACTTTGAACACAATCATTGCTATTGTTAAAAGAAAATGAAAACTATATTATGCAATGATGTGTAACAGTGCATGAAATGTGTAGCTAATGGCATTATCAACTTATCTAAAATCAAAAGGATTTATTCATTATTTCATTATTTTCATTCCAATATATACCGTAAGTGGATGCTGTGTTTTGTTTTACTGTGGCGGTTTATAATACCATGAAAACGACACATCAATGCCTCACCAATTATCGATACGAGTTTAATTTAAAAAGAACAAGAACATTTATTTTATTTTTGTCGTCTTGACACAAACTAGTTCACTTGATCCAAACAGGCAGATTTTTTTTTTTTCTTCCTACAGTGTAAGATTCTTATCACAATAAGAACAAAATGTGACAATAAAGGTAAACATGTTCTCTTTTAATTGGGTATTACAGAGCACGTGCAGAATTTGAATGATACTTTTGTCCACATATGTGAGAGCAAAGCTTAGCAGAAGTTGGCTGTACCACAACAGGAGATTGCTGTGACCAACCACGGTGCAATGTCTGGCAGGGAGATGGTCTAAAGTAAGCATAGCTACCGTGTAAATGGTCTCTGTCCAGAGAGGATTTGCTGGTTTGGCTAGCTGGCTTTTCAAGTAAAAAAACCCCACAATTCCACACCTAACCATGTGTAGCACTGAGCTGCTGGAAAACTAACAGTCTGGACAGCTCTACACACACACTGAATGCAAACACAGCAAGTATCTGAACATGTGAATGGACAAGTTAATGAAAACATACTCAGATCCTTGGCGAATGCTCAATGAGTGAGCTTATGAATAGCTCATAATTATGACACAAATGGAGCACTGGACCTGCACAATCGTTCCCTCCGAGAGGCATGAAGGAAGGTTTTCAAAGTTGTTCAGTATCCATTCACGAGCAATCAACTGTGCCTCAGCTTTGTCTGATGGCTCTTTTCAACAGTTGCTTCTGTCCGGCCGTGTGGAAGGAATCCGAGTTAATTTGCCTACTAATAAAGTAATTCCGAGAAATATGTCTGCCTCCAAACTATCTCGGAATTAAACTGAAGACTCAGAAAGGAAAGGAACAGATTCATTTTTACTGGGACGGAATGAGTTTTTTTTTTTTTTTAGCGCTACCTCGAACACCAGTGCTCACGATAGAGCAAAACACTGTATCAGAGTAGACAGGAGAGAAAGAGGCGGAAAATGAGATGGGGAGAGCGTCTGCGACAGAGTGAGGGAGAGAGAGAAACACAGATAACCTCAGAAGCAAAAATAATGTAGAACTTGAACAGCTGCACACAAGTGACACCCCAGTTGCAAGTCATTTTCTGATTATTTAAAGCATTTTTCTTGGTGGCTGCATAAAAGGGAATCAGAAATGTATTTGTGGGTTTCTGTGTGTATGTGTCTGTGTGTGTGTGTGTGTGTGTGTGTGTGTGTGTATGAAAGCACACATCTCTTATTATTTCCATCTCCAGGGCTTGAGCTATACCACTGACCCGCAACCTCAATCCGGGCTCTTTGTTTGCCCAGCAGACCCCAGCTTCACCTCTAAATCCAAACCTGAACAGCACCCAACCAAAATTCAGTGGCGTAATCTTTCTGTACTCCTGCAACCAGATTGCTTCGCAAGCCCAAAGCAACCTCCGGACGACAGACTGGATATTAATATTCATGACTACTGACACATATTTGAATCATTGAGGAATGCGTTCCTTCTCTTGAGCAGACACAGGGATATTGCACGTTTCATCCTTTATGTTAGAGGGGAGGAAGTTAGGGGTAAAAACAGGGCGTATGACCATTTAGACGGAGCTGAAGGTGGCTAAGAGTAGTGGAATGAAATAAATGAATTTAGATGAAATATTTGGCAAATGAAAATGTAATCACTGACATTTACTCAATTTAGGTTAAAAGCTTTCTATGGCTTATGGCAAAATGACCTTAGTCCAAGGCTTTGTATGAAAATAACAAAATGGGGATTGTAAATGGAGCCTTGTGCAAATCTGCATGGGGGATGAAAAGTCCTCGGCCTCTCCCCCTCATATCTAAATCACCAGTTTTAAATAAGATGTCACATTTGTTCTCCTTGAGATTCACATGAACCAAAGCAACAACAAGAAAACTGCCCAGCACAGCTATTCTGGTTAGCAGCAGCACCTACAGTATAAAGCAGCAGGAGCCTCTTATCCAAAGCTCCAGTTAATGTTTCTCATTAGTCGATATTAATCTACCCTTCCTCCAAATCCTGACCTCAAGGTTAGCTTGCCATGACGCATAAGATGGAAACAAACTAGCAACATGATGCACACAGTCAAGCCATTCTCCGCAGTAGCTGTTTTTCTATTAGTCACTATTAGTGTTAAACCCAGATGGGCTCAGTCCCACTCCTCTGTCGCCCCGGTGGAAGTAGCCTCTGCAGCAGCGTTGGAACCCGGGAAGTGATGGATTGGGACTGGTAGATGATGTGCTGATCACCTAGTGGGGTCTGTCAGCTGCAATATTGCTACCAGTGTCCCAGGCAAGCAGCCACCGGAGTGCCAGCATCTGTGTCCTTTAGGCCTGCACAATATATTATTTTATTGTCATCGCAATGTCGACTTGCGCAATAAACACACCGATATTGCACTCAGGGATTGTTTTGAGTTAGTTTAAAGGTAGCTTTAGTGGGAAATTAACATTTTAAATGTAACTATTATTCTTTTTTTATTGGGGCCTTATGTGTTCAGTTGACTGTTCAGTATGCTCAATAAAAGAATGTTTGAAATAATTTCCTTTAGTTTTTAAGCAGTGTAATGACAGCAGCAGAAAGGCAGAATTGAGTACACGTCTGTTTATTTATATAAGCATATTTACCTCATATTGTGCAGAACTAGAGGCCTTGTGCTAACAGCGAGGGATTAGCTGGTCAGAGAGTTGTGCATGCACACACACACGCAGACACACACACAAGCTCCTAGTTCAGGGTGACTCGTTTTCACCTTTTACAGACAGAAGTAGTATTGCTGACCAACACGCACACAAAACGTTAAATCACCTGTTGATATTAGTTAGGGATGTGGCAAATATTCTGTACAATACAATACATTCTCAATCACTTCTTATTGCAATGTTGTTTAAATTCAGTATTACAGGATCTGATGTATCTTAAGGCCTCGGTTATTGTGGGTAATGTGTCATGAAAGTGCTGCATTGTTAGTTACAAAACACCCTCCCACTAATATAAGTCCATGCTGACAAGGGCCATTACCCAGTCATCCCCTTCAGAGTGATCATGACAAGAGCAATGTGACCTTCTCTGATTGACACACACACAGACACACATACACACACACACACACACACACACACACACACACACACACACACACACA
>CALSCE010009465.1:13413722-13498116 GCA_943593645.1 Bovichtus variegatus | reverse complement strand
ACACACACACACACACACACACACACACACACACACACACACACACAGAGCAGCTGACTTCACTGATTTGCACACCTCATGCCTGAGATGGGGGACCTAATCAGTGAAATCAGCTGGTGTGGTGTTGGAATCAAAACCTGCACACTCTTGGGACTAAATAGCATCCGGACGAGGACCATTGAGTTAAGACCGTCCGTTTTTAATCCTGATCCTCAGGAAACAAAACTGCTGCGACATCTGGTTTTCCAGCCACGCAGTCGAGGTATTCATGTCTTTGACTGTATGAGTAGAATGAAAAGCGGCAGGGTGCTGATGACCACAACTGAGAACCATTGGGCTTGATTATTCCACGAATTGCCTGCCAGTTATTAATGCATTTTATACAACACAGAATGAGATAAGAGGATCAACGTACAGTTTTCCCAAGGAAACCACTTTTCCCCTGGGTTTATTAAAGTGTTGCCTATTGTCATGACAATTATGTGTCCAAAAATGCATTTGTGTGTGCTGTCATATCAAAATCCCTCATCTCTTCCAGTAAACTGACTGAATATCTTTTGACTCATTCTGCAATGTGGGTGGACACAAAATGACATCTAATAACATGTGGTTATAAATGTTGCGGGCCACACCACCAAAGCTGCCCTTCTGGAGGATAACATGCAGCATTGACGTATGTTGGAGTGGATTTGTTAGATTTTGGTGGAGTATTTAGACACCATTGCCAACATCACTATATGTTCTCTCCACTTCCAAATGCTCAAGTATTCAGTGTGTTCTCCATCTCCTCTTTCACTCAAGGTGAAAGAAGAAGCGAGAGGTCCTCTGTGGCTATCTTTTGAACTCAAGTTCTTCTTGATGTTACTGTAAGATGAGAAACATGTTGTACCACATCAAACTATGCATTTTCAACTAAATCATGTCAGAGAAGAAACACCTTAAACCATTTTACAGTCTCAAACACTTTTCACAGAACCTGCGAAGATGACCTACATACTGTCCGGCTCCTCTGAAATACAACACTTCCCAATGTACGACAGAGCAACACTATGTCAAAGCTGAGGACACACAATTTCCTGTAGCAGTTCTTTAATCGGCCAGTGTATATGTAAAAGACAGAGGTGTTATGTAACATATACTCAAGTACTGTGCTTAAGTACAAATTTAAGGTACATTTACTTTACTTCAGTCTTTCCATTTCATACTAGTTTATACTTCTACTGCATTACACTAACCAACAGTATTTAAAATGGTTCAAGCTGATGCCATTTTGACCGACAAACTGAAATTTGGCATGGAGGTCAAGTGTTTGTGAAGTTGTGCGTGTGTTAGTGCATGAACACTTGTATTATAGTATATTCCTCACAGGGGCTATTTTCTGCATTATGGCTACATTATAGGTACTTTGTGATACTTAAAGGTCATTTATCAATATCACTTACGTAGATGTACTTTTGACATTTTCAGTCAAGGACTCACTTATGGACTTACTTATTTTCATCACTTACTGCATAATGTTTAGCATAATTTTGTTTAATGTGTTGCCATCAATCATAGAATAAATTGTGGACCTTCTGTGTGGCTCTGATAAAAGGCAGTTATAAAGGCGAAGGACAGCTGTGGTAAACGTTACTATCACAATAACATTGTTATTGTTAAAACCAAAACAATACTATAAAAGTCAGAATTCCGTGTTTAGCAGTAAAAGGATTCAAATAGAAGAATAAGAATAACTACAGTGAAAAAGTTGCATAGCTGCAGTTGACAATGGAGTGCTGCTCTCCGGAAAAACTAATCGTGTCATACGTCAGTAAAAATAGAAGTCAACGTGTTGAACTTGAAACAAGTCTATCCAGAGCAGCTGGGAGAAGATTGTTGCGAAGAATTTCATATTGGTGTAGTATTTAATTTACAGAGCAGATGAGGATGGACAGCCAACTGGCATATCAAACGCCCAGTGCAAATGTTTTTTATGAAGCTGTCAAGTTATGTGTGGTAACACATTGCATATTTTTTCCCCAGTGACTGCAGCAGTTTTTATTAGGAGTTAAAAACTAAATACAATTCAGACTAAGGCATTGGAGATGGTACTGGCCAAGGCCAAACGAAAACTACTGCTTGAAGAACTGTGATATGTGGGAAAGCAATAAGACTGATTCAACATGACGATAGCAGATCTGATAATGTGACAAATATGAAAGATAGACTGAGCTTTTAAGTATTCTGGTCATCCAAAGTATTGCCCTACACATTCAGATGTGCAATAACAATAGACAGTAAAGATGCAATTTGAGCCAGTGTAGGGAAACTGTGAATATTTACGGCCAGTATCAACTTCTTAGGATATTTTACGACTCTACTGTATGCATCACTTATTTAAAAATTACATTTTTCACTGTATGTAGTCTTTAATATTTATACGGTGGTATTATCAGCCCCGCAAGACAATGCCACCAGAGATTTTTAACAGCAGGGAGTCCTGGTCGATCTACCATTACAACAGACTGATGGCTCATTAGAAAGATGGGCTGTACTGTACCAAAGGACATTATAGAGACTGGGGTGGTAATGGAATGTCTTCTAATAGTCATGCTGATCAAATTCATGCAGTTAAAAAGGCAGCTTCTCTGTGGACCAAATCCAATTATGGCAACACACTAGTGAAAAATGAATGATTGATGAACTGAGAGAAAGCTGACATGTAGCTTTTAAAATGTGCAGCAGTTAGTACACAGTAGATAATAAAGACAGCTGCACTACAAATGGTATGTAAACTTTAGTAAACTCGCCAAAGCACGGCTTAAAACCATCACACATACATTGTTTTAGATTTATAATTGATTTTGTTTTTGATATTTTGTTTTTGCGCTCGGTCCCTTGACATCAGGCAGTAAAACACACCATGTCAGAGTTCAGACAAGCTAATTAGCATCCAACTGGGATCTGTTCACATTCATTGAGGCTCTGAAACCAAATCCACTCAGTCATGGGTTTTCTTCTCCACTGTTCAGAAAAAGAAAATATGGCTATTGACTAGTTTTGTCAAAAATAATCTAACATCTTTTAAATCCTCTACAAGGTGGAAAGGTTTTTTTTTCAAACAGCAGATTTATGGACAGCAGTAGTTGGTTGTTTTCAACCCTTGTGATATGATCAATACTTTTGTCTATTTGTATTTGTTTCCATAAAAATCTCAAAACTGTGGCCAGCGAGCCTCGGCGGGCTAAACTGCTCCAAGCTATTGAGGGAGAATGGAGGAAATCCAATGTCCAGTGGGGCTTTGATTGGAGTAGCCTCAAATGGAGAGTTATGACACTGTTGAGGTATTTCATGATTTTCACTAACAACGTGGATTCCAATCCCCTCAATCTCCTACAAAAACCACACAGGCGCTAATGAGCATCATTCTTCCAAACCGTGTATTTCTGGTCACACTGTGAGCACGCCGCCTAACATGGACCAGCGGCTGCAGGCCAGTTGGATGCATAAACTCACCTCCTTCTCTCCACAGATATTGCTGATGATGGAGTTGGAGGCCGGACTGGCGGAGGGACCGAGGACTGCCACCACCCCTTTTGACATGATCTGGCACACTGAGAGAAAACAGAGAGGGGGTGTAGGGGGTAATGAGGATTGAGAAGAGAAATGGAGACAGCGAGAGAGAAAGTAAGTAAGTCAGTCAGTGCGATCCAGGAAAGGAAAGTACAGGCTTTAAAAAAAATAAAATAAAAAAAAGGCCCTCTTCAGCCAGATGTTAATGAATGCACATGCTGACTATCTCAACCTCTAAATGGATAGCAGCCTGAGCCAGCGCTTCTACTGTCTCAAGGGAACCTGAACCTACATGTGTTAATGAAACTTGCGGAAGGCCAAATGCATTTGTCCATGTTTAATATGCCTAACGTGATGCACATACAGAAAAATCCTATAGACCCTGGCGATGAGAGTTTAATAGCTCGTGGGAGAAACTGATATTCATATAACAGACTTTCACATATGGAGACAGAAAGATATAGAAATGGGAAGAGACACAGATAAACAGAGTGACAGACAGTGGCAGATTGACAGAAATAGCAACAGGCAGTAATATCTGGAGGCTTAAAACATGAAATCTGGTATTTGAACATTTACACATGAATGCCAAAATATCCCCAAAACGTGACACACACACATCTCATTTTCCACATTCCACATTTTCAAGGTCTGATTTAAAGGCTTTACCTTGGGGGTCGAACACATTTACTCCTCTCTGATGTACACAGGACATATGCTTTAATTTCCCCATACTGGAAAACAGAATGCCGTTTCTTGTGAGTTTATAATCCCTGGCTTCTAATTAAACCGCTACAGTCAATGATGTGAGGCAGCCACACGTACAGACACTATGTAGCCAACTGTTCATGTGTGAGGATGTGTGCACAAAGTAAGTGTATGCGATGACATTTGGTGTTGGTTATTTGGGCAAATACGGAGCATTAACCAGCTACACGTGTGAAGGAGGCAGGGGGGACCGTTTTCGAGCCTGTGCTCTGAATCCAGAGGCAGTGAGTCGAATGATTAATAAGTAATCCCTTAGTCACCCATGGGGCCTGTAAGACATGAACACACTGACACCTTACATAAACACACACATACACATGTATGCACACATTTACAGTACATGCACATACACACATTTGCACCTGTCTGCATGGCTTCACCAAATTATAAAGCTGAATGATTTGACTGCCAGCCAACATGCTCCTGGCCCCTGTGACACTTTGATACGCTCCCTCTCTGCACAGCTAGCATTGTGTGTGTGTGTGTGTGTGTGCGTGTGTGTGTGTGTGTGTGTGTGTGTGTGTGTGTGTCTGTGTGTGTGAGAGACAGATAATGTGCATGAAAAAGTCTGTGTCAAAACTCTACCTTCTCACCAAAGTTTATTCTTCACTCCCGGGACATTGACCTCAGTGTCAAGGAGTCCATTAGTGCTGTGAAGAGTCAGAAAAGTACCGCTTTTCACCGTGGTCAAATTATTGTCAGACGGTCAGGAGGTTGGCTGAAGTCCATTTTCTCTGCTTGATATTGATTTTCACTGATCAATACAAGCTATTGGAACCTTGGAATGATTAGAGGGCTGTAATGAGTTTGACTTGTGAAATGCCAAACAATTTAGCTGGTTACAAGAGGACAGACGACGGACGGACATACAAGAAAAAACACCCACGAGATTAAGCAGATCCAGAAATAGTAAAGGACGGCCACTCAACGTGCATGTGTACACTCCAACACACACGCAGCTACCACGACTAAACTTATCCAGCTGCAGGTTAGGGTGGAAGACTTCTCGGGATTAAAACGTTCTCAGTCGGCCATCAGTGTCCTCAGCTGCACACATGGCAGCACTAAAGCAAACATGTGCGTGTGTTTTGTGGCTTCACACACAATGTACAACATCGAAAGAAGTCTTACCACGTTGAGTTTCCTGCCTGTAAAAGCAGCAAGCAGTTAAGGGAGTCATCCATTTTGGAGCTGTATAGTACAGAGGCAGGAGCGGGGGCTTGACAGGTGGGGGTGGGACTTTTCCGGGCAGGTAGCGGCCCCTCTGTGATATTTCCATCTAACTGCAGCCACTGATCCATCCCTAATCCAATTCCTGCCTCTAATTACACACACACTTTGACACAAAAAAACATTTGCACAGTATACACACGATCCAGCATGCACACACCAAGCACGCTACTTTGCACCACACACGCAGAGAAAGAAGCATGGGCACACACACGCATGAAAAAACACACAAGAGGAACCACATTTAGGAAGGGTTTGTAGTAAACCAGGCAGAGAAAGTAATACAGTTTCTTGTTGTTGTGGCAAGTGAAGCTGTGTTTCTATGGATTTAAGCGGCAGCGCTGGAGCTCTTGGTTTTGTAAAAGTGGGAATGTGTTGTATTGAAAATCAATCTCGACACTTCTTGTCATAGCCGTTTATATTGGTTGCTTTCTGCAGACACATACTGCGCTGCATTGCATTTGGATAGTTTTCATTAAAACTTTGAAAATGTGAACAATAAACACTGAAGTGTGAGACAACAGGTCACTAACCAGTACACTGATGTTGCTGTGATGTGGAAGCACTGGTAACAAATGCTCCAGCTTGTGTTAATGGAGTGTTAATCGTGTTAATCTCTTAATTGTCCTTTTAAAAAGGTCAACCAGCCTTTCTGTTGAAAGTTGTTTCGGTGTTGAGATGAAGTTCGTGGATCAAGTCATTTTTACATTGCACTCCTTTTCACAGATAAATGTTGCTTTGATCGGCTCCGCCACAGCAGACGGAAAGTTGGCAAAATATGAGAGAACAAAAACACAGCCCAGCAAACAAATATAAACACACCATTTGACTTCTGCAGCTATCAAAATGTGACAGCTCATTTTGCGTTCCTGCACCACCGCAGTCTGTCATCTTTTTTTTTTTTTTCCATAATTTGTTTGCTTCAGTTTGACCGAAGTATTGTTAAACCAGACAGACTTATCTCCGTGTACTTGGGGAAAGAGTGTGATGGACAGAGTGAAAAGAAGAAAGTAGGGTGAATTGAAATGACAGGCTTGCTTAATTTCAAATTTCTCCGTCTTTTTTCTGCGTCTCAACACGTACACATACCGTATGTCGACGAACAGACACACGCACATCGACACTTTCTTTTTCCACACCAATCGGTTGGCATTTATTCCCTGTTTTACTTACTTGTTTCCCCCATCTCATATTCACTGTCTCTCAGCAGTTCAAAGATGTCCACCTCCAGCTTGCCAGTGATGGAGCGGTTACTGCTCCTGTTGATGCTGTCTTTGGCCAGCGTGATGGCCAAACGCTCTCCTCTGCTGCACTCCATAGGGTCATCAAGGATGGCAGCTGAGAAGAAGGGAAGGGAAAGAAGCGATGGGGTGTGAATGAAAAAAAAAATAGAGAGTTTTTTCCACATTAATGAGAACCAGGATGGCCCAAGAAAAAAAAAGAAGATCATTCAGTCTGAGAAACTGTGAGTGCAGTAATGTATTTAAAGCCTTTTATTCTTTTAGATCTACAATAAAAGTTCAATCCTCTGAAAGCTGCTTCCAAGGTGTATAGATTTATTAGCACTAATACTTTTGGCATTTTGAGCACAATGATTTCCATTAATCTAGAGTGCCTACTATGGCAGGCATTGTTGTTAATAAATCCATACACTTTGGGAGCAGCTTTTAGTGTGTGGAATCTACTTTTGTCCTAAAAGGATGAGTGCTATTCCATGTAAATGTCCGATCTGTATGATAAAAGCTTGAAAGCTTTAAAGCTTTAAAATCTTAAAAAAACTGCAAAAATATAAATTCTTAACATTCGGATATTTTTCAAGACCACAGCAAAAATATACATTCATGACACAGTTTACTGCAGCAAAAGCATTGCAAACATTTGGTGGTTGTTAAGCTTCCACAGAGGCAGTGTGAAGACCTAAAACTCTGCAGCAGCTTTACATACGAGATGTAAATCTGCTACAGAATGAAATCTGTATGCACAGAAGCATTAAAGAATGATGAGACAACATGTCGGACTCAGAAATTATTCATACGCATTCTGTATGCATCAATGTATTTGTTGTATCGTAGTATAATTATCAGTAAAACTGATGCCCGTCTTGTATTTTGCTTTGCTAAGCCAATTATAAAGGGACGCTATGTAGATAATGCACTCTTCTTAATTACTTCTGCAGAAAAATAATAATGTAATTCCACCACAATAAGACTGTAGAGATCGGTTATTTAAAAATTATTTTTATCATTCCATACCACACAATAACTATGCAGTGGCATATATGCCTTCTCTGAATGGACTGCAGTAACAATAAAAAACATTCAGTCAAAGATAAATATGTTTTTTTTTTGTTATCCTAATTGTATTCTGTGACCTTTAAACAGTGCAGATGTCAAACAGTCATCATGGGCAATTAAGCAACATAATCGGTTCACAGTGTTGTCAAACAGAAGAGAAATTGAATGACATTTACTGTATGCTTTGATATAAACTGAATAAATGGCATATCTTAATTATGGGTCTGACCATGAGTTAACATTTTCAATGAAGACTATGATTCCTACAGTCGATTGTTAGGTGTGTAATGGTGAGTATAGGTAGTCATAATGTATTATAAGCCACTAGTTTACAACTAGTCAAGAGCATCCATAAGACACTGAAAATGTATTATAAGTCACATCAATAATGTCTTATGACTGTTGATATACTGTAGTGCTTCAAAAAGCATTTTGTATATATTTATGAGTGGAGTCATGAAGCATTATGAATGCATTACAATTCACTACGAATGTCCTCATAATGCACTATAGATGTTTGTCTTCAAAGAAAGTGTTACCAACATTTCACATCAACCAATTAATTATGTTTCAGCCCAACATGAACAACCAACACTTAAACAAACTATAACATACCTCAATAGGTTTAAGCTCGAGGGTAGAAAAGAAAACACTATAAAATGAGCAGCAGATGTCTGAAAGAAGGCTTTGTAATAAATATAATTACACTGGGTCAGCACAAAGGTTCTTAAAGTTAAATAGATTGCATTAACAGCTAAAGCAGAGGCAGGGGATAAAAGTAACCTACCCGGAAAAGCGTGCAAAAAAATGCAATTAGGTGCAACTTGGCTGAAAGGTAAATGGACTATCTATTAAAGAGAAAAACTTGAGTTGAGTGTTGTAACTTCAAGCCTTATCATATCAGATTTTATCAGATGTTGACGTGCAGAGCTGCATAGAGAGCTGGAACGTGTTTAAAGTGACCTTTCCCTGCCGATTACACAGTTGAATAAACGACAACATATCCATTTAGCATATATCATCACGGGGAGTCACAGCAAGCCAATATCTAGTCAATTAAAATGCTTTGCAAAGAAGCAGCGAGTAACAGTGACAGTTCATCCGAGGTTGGACTGTACTTGTCTCTGTCTGATGGAAAAATTGTGGACAAAGGACATAATCATTTCTTTATGCACTTGACGGACTCACTCTTGATCACGTGCAGGCATGTGAGGCTTTACACATTTTTTTTTTTTTTACTCAAATATAAAAGCCAGTAAGTTAATAAATATTCATAGTTCAGTTCTCTGAACTTCTCTCTTTCCGAGGATCAACCCTTCAAATCACGAGGAAACTCCTGTGATGATTAATGTCTACACAGAAGCAAGTTTAACATTCTGAGTTTCACCATGATTGTGACTAATAATATTAGAACTATCTGATGGGTAATTTGCCCATTTCCATGTATTACACCCAACCATAGCAGTGTCAATTCCTTGGACTAAAGCTAATACTAATAGCTTTATATTAATAATGGTTAAAATGGCTACATTTACTGCATGCAGAAAAATATTGATGCCGAAGTTTCCCTCAGCTCTATGGAGCACTTAAGTGTCTTTCAGCTCATTGTTTTGGTTTTATGGCCCACAGCTTTACTGTTTTGGTTCCCCCTCAGTGCTGCTTGGGAAAAAAAGTTCTAAAGACAGCACTGTGTAGTATGTATTATACAGAGTATGGACTAGACCTGCTCTATATAGAAAGTGTCCTGAGGTAACCAAACGACACGTCGTCAACCAACGTTTGGTTGGACATCATATAAAAAGCTACACAAAATGTAAAACTCATCATATTACAGTAAATGACAATAGCCTTACAACACGATGGAAATAGACAGCGGTCTTCAGGAATTGTTTTAAATTGGTCTGGTATGGTACAGTTCTTATAATTAGTTAATGAGCGGCAGATATATTCTAATAACAGTTTTGTGTCTGCTATCATCATGTTTCCTATGAAGCCTGTCTCTCTTAGGGCACTTCAATGTCTTTTCTATGCTATATCTTTTTTGCCTCGCTCTTCCCTTCTTTCTTAAAATGTCATAGCTTTTGTGTTGACATGTCATGTTTCTTCTGTCAAGCACTCTCATTCATTTCATTTCCTTTAGGATGCACATAGTTGTGCGCCTACTGAATGAAACATAGAATTCTGACATGTGTTGGTCTCACAGAAGTTGACATTTGTGAGTGGTCAATCCATGACAGCTGGCAAACAAGCGAGGCTGTTTTCACACAGGGAAAACATGAGCAGGGCCTTGATCCATCGAAACCAATCAATGAATAGCCCAGAGGTACGCTGAGGCGTAGCGGGACGTGGACTGAGGAAGACAGGCTCAGTGAAAAGTAGGTATGAAATGAGAATTCCTCAAAGGTAACGGCGCATAGCACAGGAAAATGATCTCATGAAGCTTTTCCGCATCTCTCACAGATGTGATCCTCGTCATCAGGAGACAAACCATTATGAACCAACGGTACAAACGCTGCGAACCTTGTCAATCACAACAGTACGGTCTAATTGAAAGCCCTTCTTGCATGGAGCAATTGGAGCAAGCATTTCTTTCCACCTTTGTGAGAAACACAACATGTGATCTGCACCAAAGCGGCAACAAGTTTAAAACTTCACTTACTGCGGTTTTCTATCCTTCTCTCTGCTTATTACTTCTGAGCAGACAAATAACAAGAGGCAGGGAGGTCTGTGAGGCATGTGTTTTGGGAGAGCACTGAAGAATTGCTGCTAAACGTAAGTCAGAATCAAGGCATTTTGACCTCAACCTGTGTCAGAGGTCCTGCTCTTAGGAAAATTAGTAATGGAGCCCTATTGTAGTAGACAAAAAAGGAAGGTCCAAAAAGAGGCTTGCGTTACTCTACTGTGCGAGCAATGCTGTTTGTGACACAGAAGCTTAAAGTGTCTCTGGAAAGTGGCAGCCAAGGGTAAAAAACTCATTATCCTTTTGAAGGATCTGCTGGCTTCTCTATTAATTCGATGGCTGCATCTCTCTTTCCATCAGACCAAGTGCTAAATGCAGATCAAATGAACTAGCGCTTCACCTACTCTACAAGGTAATTAATGGTTATGTGCTCTCTAACTCGTGTGCTTTGATTGGGGGAAAAGCCATTATCTGATAGGGAGAGTGGGGGAAATAGTTCAGAGTGACTTGGCCTTTGATCAAATAAACGCTTTTAAAGAATATGGATACTGTAAAGTGATTTAACATGGCATCGATTTGAATTGGAAGTCAATATATGTGTTCGCAGTGGATATTATTACCTTGAGTGAATGCTCCTCTCGCCTCAGGTAAATGAGAAGCAGTGAGCAATGAACACACACACATCAAAAACATACCACTTTTCATAGAACCAAATGTGATGAATTGTTTAAGTATAGACATAAGGTAGTGGATATTTGCCCAGCATGTCATGAAACTGAGGTAGTCAAACAGACATTGTGAAGGTATTACAGGGACAGACATCTGCATGTTTGATCTGTTTCTATTCCGACTTGTTTCAGGCTTCCTCCGGGAAAATAACTCACCCATCTATCTACTTAAAGTATACACTAAGGCTTTTCGCCATGCCTAAGACTGAGCATATGTTTTATTCAAGACATTGGCCTCTTTGTTCTTTTTTTTTTAATACGATATTCTTTCATTTTCGCGATTTAACTTGAACTTTTTCTTCAAATCACATCCAGTACGCTACCATCGGGGACATGAGAAGCCTTCTAAATCGTTGTTCAAAGATGGTACAACCGTGTTACCAAAGCTTAATATACTGTACATGTAAGGATGTAAGGTCACAGAGGTTTAAGGTCTCTTGATGCCATTCACACATCAATCCCTTAAAAATATATCCACCTTGTACGACGTGAAAACATGCACAAATATAAACAAGCATGCGATGAGGAGACTAGACAGTCTGTTTAAAAGCATCTTTCCAGAGTGCCTTGAAGGACTTAGATAATTACAATGTTCACTAATTTCATTTCGAGTGACACTGTATAAGTAATATGGTGTTGTTTTAGGTCTGTGAGCTGAGTGGGATTGATATTAAGACACCTTTATTGATCCCTATTCGGTTGATGAAGCAGGTATAAACAAGTATAGAAAGTAACATAAATAAATTATAAGAAGGTACATAAACCAAAATAAGAATAGAATAAAACTGTAAACTATACAAGTGGAGAACTGTGTGGTACTGATGAAGTGACAGTGATGTGACTGATAGCAGCGGAGTCAACAAGTCTAAGTAAACAGTTTACTCCGCGCTAATATATGATAGGATATGTACAAGAGGCAGACAAATTAATTTGAATCTGAAAAATAATTACGAGAAGACTGATCACCTCAAGTGCTCTTTTTTTATAAATTGTATTTTTTTTAAATTTTTTTAGAAAGCTGCATATCGGATTATTCTTTGCAAATGCTCTTTTCCCCACATCCTGGCATCGACTTCTACTTTAGTAACTTCATTAGAGGTTTGCTTGTTTTGTTGTAGCTGGCTGATTAGTCCACCCTATCATGTGTTCAGGAGGGATCAGATTTGTTTTTCCTGACAACATGCCAACACACAGAAACAGAGCTGTGTACCAATGCAGGTTTGCAGGTAACGAAGAAGCCGCTATAGGAAAGGCCGTGCACTTGGATGCCTTTTAAAAACACAAAATAACAAAGCAGCTCATTAGCTTATCAAACTTCCATGTGGGGCATTGACTCATAACTTATGCTCCCCCGTTATCACTGCCAGCCTTTCCGTCTTTAATATAGCAGATTTGATTTCACTGGTTCATGCATCAAACATAAATCTTACAGGTGCTACTTGGAAAACCTGCTTCTTATTTAAACTGAAAACCGCTCAACCAAAGGCTGCAATTCAAATAAAGACTTCAATTTATATGAGACATAAAGAACAGTAAATGTGAAGGTCATGGACCTCACAATTGGTAAATGCAAAGGGCTGTCCTCTCTCACCACTCTCATCTACCTTTTAGTTTAATGGGTTTGCACATTTTGCCCTCTTTTCACTGAGGGTGACTAAAGTGACTGAGGATGGAGATTAAAATGAAAGTTTTTTAGTTTTTTTTTTTTTTTCTTTCAGCAGTGATGTGCAGGTAATATCACGACTATGTTACTTCACATTGTCCATCTTATATTTAACTAAAAGGTCGGTCTTCACTTTTATCAAAGAGGGTTTTGCACACAAAACCTCGTCCTATTTTCTTTTTTATCCACGTTAATAACGGTCGTACATCGAAAACTCAACTAATTTCTTATTTTTTATTTCACATTCTATAAACATTTCTCATTAATTTGATGGTTGCTTTGACATTAATTAGCAGAAACACTAGACAGCAATGGCAGCGTCTTCAGTGTCAGATATTTGCCTGTTTATTTGTGAGGGTGTGAATGTGCGTGCATGTACCTATGTGTGCCTAAACGCCCATGCACTTGTATACACATCAGCAGATGAAAATGCCGCGCATCATGCTTGTCTAATAGCTGTTTTATTCATTTGAAGCAGCATGACTGCGAACTATACCACAGCCAATCTGTCTGCTTGTCTGACTGCATGGCAAATGGAATTGCTAGTTCCACACTTTAATCAATCTCATCCGCAAGCCCTGTGGTGTGCACGACCGAAGGAAGTGGAGGTGCTATCTTACATAATTACAAAACCTCGCTCACTGAAGACCTGGCGACAAGAAACTGATTTCCTGGTGTCCCATAATGTAATTATAGCCCACACACACCTATCATAATGTGTGCGAGTGGACTGATGTGTTAAGTCTCATTAATCTGAGGTTGAACGCTAACACCGACTCTGCTGGCCTGCAAAACTTCTCACAGTCATTTTAGTTAATGCACATTTAGTGTGCAGTTTATACATCTTCTGTTATCACTGGTGGTCAACGAGAAAATAGTAAAAACCATAAACGTATAATTAAATAGGACGCAGTCAATAATTATGACAAATGGTGTTGAAATCACCCTTTTTGTGAAGAAATGGAAGCCTTTAATAGAGTCCCTCTGGGCCTGTGAATGTAAAAGCCATTGACAGAGAAACACATGAGGGAGCGCTGCCTTTGTTTTCAACTCCCTTGTACAAAGAACCTGCGAGGGCTGATGACAAAGAGTAAAAGGCATCATTGAGATAAAGGGATGATAATTAGAAAAGCTGTAATCTTACAGTTCTTCCATCCTTTACCATATTGGCTGAGACAAGAGGGACATCAGAGAATAAAACTTCTGATGTTGCCTCCCACTGTAGCCAGTCATGTAATTATCACATAATCACACCAATACGACGGTTGATAAATCCTTTCAGTCGATGTATTTTTAAATACCGATGCACCAATGTCACCCAATGAAATGGGTCGATGTGGATGTAAAATGAACTGCAAAATAAAACAAGTTTGAAACACTTCATTGTGGAACTTGACCATCATCTCAACAGGATCAGTGGTCTGTCTACTGTATTTACAATTTCTCCAAAAAAAACAGAGTTATGTTTAGAGAAAGAGGGACGGAAAGAGAGAGCGTGTACAGTAAGCCCGTGTCCCGGAATACACTGCCCTGTGGTTGTGGATGAGAGACAGGGTGATGACAGCTGTCTAAGATAATTATCGCTGGTCGTATGTATAAAATGCAAGAGTTGCCATATCATGTATTCTCTTGGGGGTATGTCATCTTGCAAGTCTACACATTGCGTGTTTTTATATCCAGTGCATCTAAATACAGGTTATATATACATGATTTAAGTTATGACTGGAGGATCATTTCAGTCAGGGGAATAATGAGCAGAGGGTCTTATCACGCATGCCTGTGAGACAGGACTCTTGAGAACGTGGATCCGTGTGTGTGTGTGTGTGTGCGTGTGTGTGTGTGTGTGTGCGTGTGTGCGTGCGTCTGTGCATTGTCTGCATTTGTGTCTTGGGAATAGTTGTGTGTATAATGCCACTCTCTATTTAATGTCTGCTCCACTTCAGCTTATTACCTGGCACCACTGCAGCGCCACGTAGCTTTAAAACCACAGCCAAAGTGCAAATACACAAGTAGCTGATGCAGTACCACAGAGGCTTTAGGAGCTGCAGATTCTGCTGAGCGTTATGCAGAAACACTCAAGAATGGCAGCTGTAACTTTTAACAGCCTCTTTAACTGACACACTATTCAACCCGAAATCCAATTAAAACCCAAGATTCCACCACATAATACGTAAAGTCATAAAATAGATAAATTAGGTCCCATGGTCACTCATTTGTTATATTTTATACTAAGAGCAGTTTGAATAGCAGTGATACTTTACTTTACAAGCAACACGACGCAGAGATGCCATGTGTGACAGGTTTGAGCTTGTACACACTAACAGATGAAAGGAAAGAAAAAAAGAAATATTTGGCAAGCATTGTATTTGGCAGAAACACACAGAGACGGCAGATGGTCAAAATGCTGCAGATGTTGACATGAAGTACTAAAGATCCGATGGATGCACCCTAAAAGATTTCCTGCCTGCGATTGGTAATACGTTAGCAGTGTTGCCAGTAGCTGCACAATGACATCGAAATAAATTGAAAGCACAAATGTTGTTTACAGAAGGGTTGCACCTATGGGACCCTGCCAATGTCAGCATGATTACAGGACATCCACAAAGCATAAAATGGAGTCAGTGTAGGACCTGTCACTGGAGCACTCAGATTGATGAAAACGGACATGGCTAGGTGGGTTAGGGAGTGGCGGATGCCAAATGAGAAAAATGATGGTGGATAAACATAAAAACCAGCCTTGTGAATGACTGGCTTGGCATTAAAATGTTAGGCCATAAGTTCATCCTCCTGTGTGTGTGTGTGTCTGTGTGTGTATATAGTGCAGATCTTTTGTTTCATCCACTGACAGACTGATGCTGCTATTTGTTCAATTTCACTCCCACTGGGCTGGAAAACTCTGAAGGCAATTCATCAGTACAAAGTAGCCCGCCTACTTCTCTTTCTCTTGAATCAGCGGCTCCAAATCCTGATGTCTCCATGCCGACTAATGGTCATCCATTCGCAGAAGCTGTTGGCAAACATTTCAACTTAAGGAAGAATGGGTTATTTCTGACAGCGGCTTGATAGAGAATGAGCAATAGTTTTCATGGAAAGACACCAGGGGAGTATGATTAATTTTAGCAAGGCCACACTGACATAAGCTTGTCTCCAAAAACACAGGCACACTGGGTGTCTGTTCCTCGCACCAAGAATCTGAGGTTCTCGAGATAGATTTTGGTTTACAGAAAGGCTTACCTGCTGCATCACAGCCACACTGTTGGCATTTGCAGAAGTTTCAAGACTTACGAGGGAATGTGTAACTTTAGCACATCCTTTTGTGTTCATTGAAAAATAATTCCAGCACTCTAGAGCTTTCATGTCATTCAGCGCAAATCACATTTAAGCTTCATTTAATTAGACAGACTGAGAAATACAAGGCTGATTTCAGTAAGAAATCCCTGAGTTAGACTGCCAAAACACTCTGCACTTCATAATAATACACGAAAATGTTATAACTCTGGAAAGGGCTCACGGAGGCAATCGTTTTGTCCTCTGTTGCAACAATTGGCAGGTAAATAGAAAAATCCCACACGTTCCGGTAACAAAGCTAGCTAGGAATGAATGCAGGAATGAGGCTGAACATGGTATTACAGCGTTGGTTACCTTAAAAGTGCACTAAAATCCCTGAAAACATTTCCATCCCCATGTTTTATGACAGTGAGTGCCTATCCTAATAACTGTAGGTGTGACTTTCACAGCAGAGCTTTAACTGACAAGATAATAGCTAATCACTCACTGGGGATGACGTGAGTGGATTGTGAACATTAACAGTAGCAGCTGCCGCATGGCCAACGGTCGGCAGAAAGTCACATTGCGATAGTAAATTTAAGAGCTCGACATCTTTGAGGTCAGTCCCGAAAATACTGTGAAAATACTTTAGTCAGCCTTTGCTGCCTCCAGCCTGCCCACAACACCTGACTCACCCCGATAGAGCTGGTTCACAGCTCTGTCTCTGTCACTGTCACTGCCATGAGCGTGACGCTCCAACTTTATTCAGGATTCAGGATTTAAGGAAAGTGGAAGTGGTAGCAGTGAAAGAAAGCAATGAAGAAAAAAGGAAAAAGAACATTCATTCCTTCATGGAAGGATGAATCCCCCAGGGTTAAACATGACGACAGAAATAGAAATATGGATAGCGTGGTGTGTTGCCAGTTCCTGTCAAAGCCGGGCACGACGGAGGAGATCATTCTTTAAAGGCTCTAAAGCCTCTAGAGGGCCATGACAACAGTCGGTAACACAGACGGACGGTACACACAAATACCAGCTCCTCCACTTCATGAGTTATTGTACTATTTGGAACCATAAATTAAAGTAATAAATGTGACGATAAATAAAAATGGATATTTTGAATTTTTCTTTTTCATTATGCGCTAGTAAAACGTTGATGGAACCAATAAAAAAAGGTGGAGAAGTTTTATGAGCCACGCACAAATTAGGGACTGAACACTGAAGCCTGAAGTAAAAGAATATGTATATGTTTATTTTTCTTCGGTGAGTCAGTAAACCTGTTCAAGAGCACCACACCTCCACTGCTTCAGCTCGTATTATACAGCAGGATCGCTGTGTGTGTGTGTGTGGTTCTCTGATAGGGCCCGAGAAAAAAGTTTAACTCCATCACTTGAGAAAAAGTGGCAGCACCTGGTGCACTGCCTGTGGTTCAACTTCGCATGAATTCTCTGGACAACTTCAATGAATGATGACACAGCTTCCTTCCCCGTCTCTCACACACACTCACACACACTCACACTCACACACACTCACACACTCACACTCACACTCACACTCACACACACACACACACACGCTCATACAGAACAGCTCCTCAGTATTGGTGCCAAGGGATGGGTGGAGGACATCTGGAAGTGAACGCCAAAAGTTCATTTTCACTCAGTCTAAATGAGTGAACATGAATGACAGTTTGGAATGAGAGAGTCGGAGTGTCAGACAGAAAGAAACAGATTTAAAGAAACAGTTGCAGACAGAAATAAATACAAAAATTGAGAGAAAGTGACAGGAAGAGAAGGTGTCAGAGGGAAAATCCTTGGCGGGAAAAAGATAGATTGTGACAGAGAAACACAGTTATACAGCTGACACACTGTTGGAGTGTAATGTCTGTGGCTCAAGGATAATCTCGACGATGAGGATGGTTAGTATGATGAAAACGGCGGTTGTAGTTCCACTTCTGGACCCGAGGGATGGGAGACGGGCAGGGGAGCAGGTTGGCTGGCAGGCAGGCAGGCAGACAAGCAGACAGTGAGACCTGGGGGAATTCCAGCTCTCAGTGGGTGTCATTACCTGTCACTCAACATATCTCCCTCAACAGGCCTGGCCTACAGATAGAGCCACTGGCATGTAATTGTCTAGAAGGTCAATGGAGACCAGCGGACAGTTTGATGAGAGAAAAAGGGAGGAAGGTTTTGAAGGAGGAAAGAAAGAACAAAGCGATGTTGATGACAGAAAGAAGGCCTTGTGAGAAGGAAAGGAAGTAAGTGCTTGTCACCTCCTGGGCAACTACTGATTGAGACTGTATATGCAGTGATAGCCTGAAGTAACACGGTAGCCTATAATATATATATATATAGGAATAGTGTTTAATACCTGCTGTAACCTCAGAAACACAGACAGACTGCTGACCAAAAACAGCCGTGTGCAGGCTGAGTAGAGCCTCTGTCATGGCAGTTTAACCTGCAGTCTACTGACCTTTATCATTCAAGAACAGGCCTTACAGTGGATGACAGAAGCACTTGTTTCATAACAGCCTGATGGACAGTCTTCGGACAAACCTCCATCATGCAAAGGTCAACTCCTGTGCCAGTCCTGTGCGATGTCAACGCGCGTGTCAGTGAGCTTGAGGACACTGAGTGGCTGATCATTAAACAGGTGCCAAAGAGATTACATTTGCTTACCACTATGTAAAGCAGCTGTCCATGGAGGCAAACAGCTGTTCAAATTGAAAACGATGTGAGTGCAGACTATTCACGTTGAAAGAAAGTGAGTGATTAGAGACAATCATCTGTGATATATTATGTTACAGCTTCCCCATCCTCTGTCCATCTGTTTTCTATTTGGATGACATTTTAGACACCATGGATGAATGCGCCTCCCGTACCGCTGATCGGCCTGATCAGTCAACTAGTAATAAAGGAACATTTGAACTTCACCGTCATATCTCAGACACTGTTTCAAATAAAACACAATCACTAATTGGCCCGATTTATTTTGCATTGCCTTAACTTATACACTCTGCTGCGTCGGACTGGACACTTGCTATATATATCACTGTGGTTATGTGAGGGCACCTCAATCGGGCCAGGCAATTCAGTCGCACTGCATTCATATCTTCATGCTCAGCTAGTTTGACAGAGATCAGAAGATGATTTGACAGACAGAAGTGCCCCCAGTGGCAGACAGATCCGCAAGCAAAGGATGGCACTGCTCATACTTGGAAATTCAAGAGAAAGCGGGGAAACAATGTTAAAGAAAAAAGGTTAGCAGGCTGTGGATTGACTCTATATACTGTATAACATGCCCAAAATAGTTCGTGAGAGGATACATACGTTCTCTACTTAGCAAAATTTAAAGTTTCAAAGGTAAAGAAGATAGTCATGTTATCAGCTATTACCATAAAGCGGTTTCCTGGATCTGTGACGGCCTTTGATGCGACAGTCTGGGGAAATGGGCAGACCCCTCCAATGGGTTGAGAGCACCCAAGGGGGTCAAAGCTCATCCTGTCGCTTTAGGGCAACGCTACAGTACAATTCACCACATGTAAAGGACATTAGCAACATGGCTCTCAATCACTCCTCTCTCTCCCTGTTAGCCTCATTTTGTTCCTCTTTATTTCGTTCTCCCTCTCTTACACACTGGCATGTTGGCATATGCTCACACTGAGTGATGGGCAATGCACGTGAAGCATCGACTTTTTATCAGCATTGCAACAGGGCAGGCAGGGACACTGCTAAAGTCGTAGACTCTGTGAGTATCCATCACCCGCAGAGAGAAAACCAAAGCTCCTTAGGACTTTCAACAGTATCAGCGCTCATATGTACTAGATATCCCCTGATACTAGCTCTCAGTCATATTTCTCTTCCCCTCGTCCTCTCTCTGGCTCTCCTTTACACATTCAAGGACAAAAAGAAGACAACAAACTGTATGCTTTGTAGCCATTCGTCACTCCTAATCTGACCCAACCCACACGCATTAAGTGATTAAGTGAAAGTTCTTGGATGAAAATGGGACAGATACACGTTTTAAGCCTTCCAATGACATTTGAAAGTGAACACGGGTATTTGAATTTTGCATAGCTGAATGAAATGAGAGAAATTAACAATGAGATCAACATGCAGTGATTGAAACAGCTGTAATCCAGTCCAAAAGGAAAATAAGAATCAAATGAGGAATAAAAAAAAAAAGTAGAGAGGGAACTGCGGCATAATTTAAGGTTTGACTATAAATCTATGTTCAGCATTAAGAAGTATCAGTTGGACTGGATTAGGCGTGGGGTGAGAGACAGATACTGGTGAGGCTGTGTTTATCTCCACACTGATGCTGTGAGAGATACAAACTGGGCTTCAGGGAAACTGGGATATCCTCGAGAGACATAAAGCACTTTCGAGCAGACTGCAAAAATAAGAAGCTGGAAGGAAACAGGGAGATGTATAGAGAACAGATATGGCGAGATGTCCAGAGGGAGGAAGAGAAAGAAGAGTCATTTGTGAACGTTGGGGTTTTGAGAAAGGGGCAGGATGTATCTAAGGGCATCCAGAGTTCCCAATGTCTAGCCTAATAAAGCACCAGGGAGGACAACCATAGGCTTGGTATGTGTGTCGTCATCATCCTCACACAGCCACTGCTGTACCTCCAGGGATCTCGTGCCCTCTGCTTCGACAGCTCCAGTACCCCTTTGGCAATGTTCCTCTCTTGCTGTTTCTGCTATCTGGTGCTTCAACTGAGGGCCACTTGTGCCTCATTATACCTGCACCTAAACAGCGCATAGGACCCAGATGGCTAGTTGGAGCCCAACGCCACCACGGCATCTCTCGATTACTCACACACGCACACACACACACACAGACATGAAGCTCCATAAATGAGGCCTGAATGTTGAGTAGGTGTTATCATGCAGGCACAGACTATAGAGGTCTCCCTAGTGATCAGAACAGGAGGGTTAACAATGTAACTGGTAGGCCTCGAGGGATCTGCAAGGGTAAACACTGTGTGCTTAAGCCTGATGCTGAAAAAAACCTCTGTTTGGGAGTGTGTGTGTGTGTGTGTATGTATGTATACTTCTGCTTCAGTGTAAGTGAGAAAGAAACAAAAAGGGCAATATGCTTTTTTTTTTTGGTTTGGGGTTGTAATAGGACCAGTGGATGGAATATCCACACAGGAGACCCTACAGGAGTGTGTATGCAGCTGATAAGGTGAGGAAAACGGGGACAGGACACAGGTGAGCAGGAGTGGACGGTAATCCATGGCGTTTCCCTGCCACTGCACTCTGTGTTATCTGAGGTAAGGAGATAGGAGACATACAAGAGGGACAATCATCCACTGACCCTGAACAGTCATGGAACTGGGGATGGAGACTCGAGAGGCAAAAGAAGAAAGGAGAAAAAAAGGCAAACACACAAGCTAAGACGCGTTGAACCTGGAGACCCGTCAATTGATTCAGTGCAGAGCGAGTTAATAACACAGATGGCTGCACAGTGAAAAGAGCAAACCTGTCTGTACACAGTTAATAGACTGCCCCACTGCCACATTGTTCAGGTTGTGTGTGTGTGTGTGTGTGTGTGTGTGTGTGTGTGTGTGTGTTTAATTGTGCCTGTGCTTATCTTATCAACAGTGTCTATGATGTCCTGCTGTGACATTTTTCATTTCTCTAATACCTGTATGTTAATGTATCTGATTCTCTGCTGTTTACTGCTACTTCTATATCTACTCTTGCACTTTTTCCCTCATTGGGTGTATGATGACTGAATTATGTTATGTTTCAAAGTACTATGGAATGGCCCATTTATATTCCGCAGATATAGCAAAAACTACATTTAAAGCTTCGATGCCTCTGTCCCATTTTCAGTGTCCATATTATTTTATTGTAAAATGCATGGTCAAAAGACTGAAAAATAAAAGTCTTCATTCTTCGAGTCCATTTTCATGTAAAAAGATTATGATGTTAACTTGACGTGCTTTGATTCACAGGGACAGTGACCTTTTAACAAGCTTGGTGTCACATAAAGATTAAACACAAAGCTACTGCTTTAAATCCAAGTAATCAGATATGAAAAAGATTTTGTGAATTCATTTGCTGAACTGTTCAGTGTTTTGAGGAAAAGTATAAGCCCATGAATCTGTTTGGCAGCTGAAAATATCCAGAATTAAAGTATTGAAACTGAAAACACAATCACACAACCTGGACACTGCACTCTGCGGTCATACTACTGTATATCCGTCTTTTTTTAGTCCAACAATGTTTTTTTTCCTTTGTTTTGTTATTCATTGTACTTGTCTCTCAGGCAATAAGACAATATTATCAAAAATATTACATGTTGTGTCCTTACATTCTAGTTCTGCTTAAAAGAAGAAAAAAATGTTCTGGCTGCTAGCAAGCCATCCATGCCCTCATTCATGTTTTCTTTGTTCTTATATTTAATGTATTTTAATCTTGAGGCTGTTTTATGGAAAACCAACCCCTATTCCTTTTCATCAGTTCACTTTTCATTATACATATCTCTAAAATAATATATTTTCTTTCCTCTAACCTTCAACTCTTTCTCCAACTTCAATGAGTTTTATATTCCTTCATTATTCAGTCATTTTCTTTTGTTAGTCTGTAGACCTTTTCATTTTGTTGTAAAATATAAACACTAAACAGAACTGAATGTTGTCACTAGGAAATGTTCACAGAAGCACGATTAACTGGGGACCAATGATACTACAACATGGTAGCAAAAGATGGTTTGTTTGAGAAGAAAAATATTATGTTGCCCTAAACAACCACAGTTTGTTTCTGAAATCTCACGACGATTATCCTCAAGACGGAATTCTGTCCCACTATCTCATTGATCAGTCCCGCCTGCTTGAATGAAATCACAGAATTATACCATAATGTGAAATACACCACATGTTTTCTCTGACTACATTGTAACTGGTGAGTTCTACTGCTGCCCCACAAACAGCAACATATCTGGTAAAAAGCCTACCTGGAGCTGGGAATAGGCCAACTAAAATTCCCTCCCAGGGTTAGTTATCCATTAAGCAAGCAGCCATCCTTTGCCTCCTGGTAAATTAACCATTAACACATGGCAATGAATTTCAAATAAAACAGCAGGTAACGCCACAGATGTCCACACAGATACGAAGATGGATGAAGGCATGTGTGCAGGCGAATGCACACATACGTGTTGGCACACAGTCACAGGTAGGTGCACAAGCACACATACACACGTCAGGCATCCGTGTAGCTAGAGGTGGTGCTCAAGGCAAGGATGGCAGCTGCCGATGGCTGTGCCAACCGATTGTAATGGCAGAGGGCCTGGCAACAGCTGGGGAGGGGGGCTCTGAGGGCTCGTCCAAACTCTTCACTGTGAGCCATGATCAAAGATGTGGCATAATGGAGTGGGAATGGCAGAATGGGGAGTCAAGGGAGGAGTGTGTATATCTGCCTTTGGAGAGGGTTTCTCCATATGCACAAGTGTGTGAGTGTGTGTGTGTATAATTCGCTCATGCACGTATGAAATGGATGGATGAGATAAGAAAGGCATTTGACACCATCGTGCAGAAACCAAATCAGTGTGCAAATTCACCAACTGGTTATACGGGACGTCGCTACGTAGAAGGCAAGGTGGATATCTTCACTGAAACATGTTTTGGTGGATAGTAAAGCCAGTACTAGTGTTATAAAAGTATTAATATTTTGTTTAATGTTTTTTTTAAATACATATATATATATATATATACTGTATATATACATTTTAACAATAGTCAACTACTGCACAACACTATTGATTGTCTGCTCATCAGATGAACCAAAGCAAAGGTGCTAACACAACACATTTAGTAAACCAACGAAACAGAGTAGCAGGCTGACTTCAGAGCTTAGTTATGCACCCTTTTCAACATTAATGATGTATTAAACATGATTCCATAGCACACTCCTTTGCTATTTTGTGTCATGTTGATTGCCCAACAAACACGTTTGAAGCCCTGAGTTAGCCTGAAGCTGCTGTAATACACTTTGAAAATGGCCTTGGCATTTCCATAATTGAACGCACCCCGTATTTCTTAAATATGAATGCTTGGCTTATTAAGACTCGGAGAGTTGTTTTGAAAACAGTTTCATTTTAGGTTTTTGCTCAATCTCAAGAATTTAGCTTTATATATTTTTTTTAAGTTTATCTTTTTAAAACAGAAAAAGAAAACCTTTTTTTAATTGTGTGTCTGTCGTCTCGCCCCCCCATCCCCATCTGATGTGAAATTGAAAATGGAGTCAAGCATTAATACTTTTCAAATTATTGTATTTAAATCTGAAATGTCAGTTTGTGAAAAGACACAGCCAGAAAATATTGGACGTTGGCCTAAAATGTTTTACACTAATCAAGACACCCAGCAGGACCAGGGATTAAAGCCCTCGCCCACCTTCACAAGTCCTAGGCAGTGTGATCATTTAGGATCCCAGTGGTCTGAGGGTGGCAGCTCTTCCTGGGCCTCTCAGTGCTGGCCTGGTGGATCTGCTACCTTCTTCCCGACCTCAACAGGGAGAAAAGGCAACTATCCGGGTGTTTGGAATTTTTAACGATTCTCCTTGCCATATTCCTGAAGCGCCTGGTGTAAATATCCTTTAGGCAGGTTGTTGTTGCCCTGTTGTTGCACTAGCCCTAGTTTGTCAGGGTGCTGGTACAGGAGAGGTTCAGACCCAGGGGGATGGAGTGAACCTCCGTTAATCTCCCTGCTGGCAGGTGAAGCGCTGAAGCTGAAGACTCCACACGAACTGGAGGAAACACTTGACTGTCTTTACTGTCTGCAACACAACAGTGAATTGCGCTGCCACACAATGACAATTGGAAAATCCGAATTGGGGATGAAAAGGTAAAAAGGTTACCAAAAATACTGTATAACAAAAGGATTTACACTTCACAGAGAAATAATACAAATGTTCTCATAGCCCTCAGCGACTGAAGTGAGGCAGAGAAACCAGGAACAAAAAAAACAACAACATCTGTGATAGGTCAATGAAACTTCCTGGCTCTAGCACAGGGCTATATCTCATCAGTGCTCTAATCTCAAACATTACTGTTTGTTTCTGCTGTGATAGAGCAAATCCCATACAAACCGTCTGTGATGTTCCAAGCCCACACCCATTAGCGTCAGCATAGCTGCCATCAATTTGAGCTATATAGCCATACATGCTTCTCCGCCTGTAAGAAAGACTGTCTTCTCTCTCGTACTGCAAGGACAATGTGTACGTGTGCTGCAAGTGTGTCAGTGTGTCAGTGTGTATGTGTGTGAGTGAAGCTTCTTATCTGGAATGAATTGGACATGGACAGTTCCCTAATGTCAGCCATTTGTGATCTGCTTTACTCCCTACCAACAGTGCTGGAAGAAGGACAAAGAAAAAGATATGGTCTTGGCAGTGTGTGTGTATGTGTGTGTGTGTGTGTGTGTGTGTGTGTCTGTGAGTGAGTGTTTGAGTATGTGCCTGCATTTATGCATCAACCTGCCAGCCACTGAACCTCCAAAACCTGCCACCTGCAAAGCATGATGGCCAGCAATGATAGATTTAAGAAGGCCACATAATTTTATTCTGAATTATGACCATTTTGACCAATTCTGACCAACTTTGATCTGTCCAAAATCATCATCATAATTACACACAATCGTCCTTTCACAATCATCCCTGAATATTACTACCTGCAGTATTAAGTACTATCATTACTTCCAATTTATAGATTCCATTACATAGGCGCAATGGTTTAGTAAAAAAAACAACTTTGCTTTGAATTGTAGTTGATCAGGACAAAACTTTTTTAATAAGCAATGTTGTGATCAAGGGAAGTAGATAGTGAACACATTGTAACAGCCACCAATGCTGTAGCCATCTGAGCAAGAAGATCATGCAACTGCATCAGAGTAACAAGCAGCTAAATAAGTGGATATAACAAGTTAAAGTTACTCTCAGCTCAATTAAAAAGAAAACAGATACAGCCAGAGAGAAACAGAGAAAATGCCTGTGCCTGTTGATGGTAAGTACTGTATATGCATGAGCCAGTATATTCATGTGTATGTTGTTGGCATTGATGTTGTTCTTCCTGTAATCAAAACACAGTCACCAAAAGCTATTCCCCCCCTAGCTGCCAATAGATCATAGCTCTCCACAGGAGGAAAAGCAGAGCATTTTCAGCATTTGTAACTGTATTTTCATGAATCAAGGCATAAGTGCAAGCACTGGCACAATTTTATGGAGCTTGCAACACATTTAGTTATTTTGAGACAAAAGGCACAGCAATGGTGCACAGTGCACACGTGCTGCAGGTTTAAAATGGTTTTACAGGGGGAATAAATTACAATAAGTGTTTGGTTGGCATCAGTCATGACTAATCAAATCATCTCCTCTAATTCCCTTTCAAAGCATTGCTCTCTCCACAATGACTGTAATGGACAAGATGGACGTTAGCGAGTCAAGATCCGCAGCACAAAAACAGCTACTGCTAAGATTGAATTGATGTCTTTGTCTGCGAAATGCAACGTCGCAAGGCGCACACACTAGAAACCCTTTGATGCTTCTTTCATGCAGGGAAAAGTATTAAGTGCTAGTTTCTT
Organism: Bovichtus variegatus; assembly: GCA_943593645.1. Taxonomy (NCBI): domain Eukaryota; kingdom Metazoa; phylum Chordata; class Actinopteri; order Perciformes; family Bovichtidae; genus Bovichtus; species Bovichtus variegatus. Next base: position 13,471,350 of record CALSCE010009465.1, on the reverse strand, counting down.
TTGTAGATTACACACACAGCATGCAGCAGAAACAGAACTATAGCTCACTGTCATGTAGGTAGGTGCTTAATCATGCAGGATCTCCAATTGGATTAAGAATGTTACACTGAGCTAGAATAAAAAGGTCTGGTCTAGAAGCAGCATCCTGAACCACATGTAAGCAATCCTGGAATGTTTTGCTAAATCATATTCTTGATGCATTATAAATGGTATGTGTAAAATTTCATATTTTTGACACAAGAATAGACTTTTCAATTATTCCAGCTGAACATAAAAAAAAACAGGTTTTACTTGCTGTAAATATTCCTTACCAACATAAGTGATGGGGACAAAATCCGTAGTCCTCGTTTTGTGCAAAAATACATTCTAATATACTGTATATTCATTCGAAATGTGAGGCCTCAGCAGTGTGAGTTAGATAAATCAGCGAGTATGTTCCAAAGTAACAGTCTTTTGAGTACAAAATCTTTGTTTTACTCTCCCTCCACCACAGCTGAGCATAAGTGACTCTTACACTAGGGAAAAGAGGGAATAAAAATGTATAGATTATAAAAATTTAAAACTTTATTATAAAAACTTTAAAAGATACTCTCTTGATGTGATGAACTCAGACTGCTGAAGCTTCACTTTAACCTTAGATACATTTTGGAATGTATTTTTTGCAGGGAACGAGGACTGTAGATTATAATATGCCCATCTCTCCTATAAGCAGTCTATAGGAAAGGCATGTTTTAAGGGCCATTATGAACAGGAGGAATATTTATATTAACTATAACCTGTTTCAATGTACAGATGGCCATGTTAGTTCAACAAACTTGAAAAAATGTGCCCCTATCCTTTAACGCTTAAACAACATAAATACGTGGATATCATCTGCAAAGTAGTAGATACGACTTGAACATTAAGCAAGGAACTTCAAAAAAGGTGGGCTAGCAGTATATGAAAGAGAGCTTGCTGAAGCAAAGTTTTACCATAATCCAAAGAGGTACAGATGATGGTACATTGGTGGTTTTATAGGCTGGCATCAAGGTTTTGTCACAGAAAGATGCAGTGGAGGGGATAGCCATGTAAAATTTGGTTCAGATTGAACACGATTAAATCTTTATTTAGACATTACACTATAGGGGCACACCACACATTCAGCACATAGTATTAGTGTACTGTTATTGTATTGCATTTCATTGTGCACATATACTATTATATCTGCTTGTATCACTAATCCAATACTAAACTGGTATTGCAGCTTCAAAATACCTCACATTGGTTACGTTTATTCTACATGCATATGCAAGGCAATTTTAGTGTACAATGGGAGTTAATACGCGTGTGCATCCCATATCACATTACTCCAACTATTCAGTGGAAAGCATTCATCTCAAACCAAATGTAATATTTAATGGATAATCCATAGGTTATAGACAAGTATAAATAATATGAAATCTCCATATCAGCATTTACCTCATTCCATTTAAACCTCAGCCATCACTATTGTACCTTGGTTATGACCTTCATTCTACTCCACCACAGGACTGTAAGGAAAAGGAATTACTGTGCACGCACTCATTTATATGAGCTAAACTCATGCTTTCCATCTCAGCATGTGACAAGCTCCATTACACACCCACAAACACCCCCCTGTAGCTTGTAATTAGTTTTTTAATAATTTAAGTACCAATGTTTTGGTACCAAAGTATGTGCACATGTGCATAAGTAAATGAGCAAACATTAATTTGACTTTGTCTTTAACAATCCCAGGATACATTTATTCAGGAGGGTGTGTTTTGTGTGTGTGTTGGGATTTGTGATTGCAAGTAAGAATACACACACTCTACATGCCTGTGCACAGTGACTTTATGAGATTTACTGAATAATTTATGTGGTAAGCTCAGGAGCAAAGTAGTGTGCATAACTGCATAACATCACTCCTATCTGCCATTCTTGCCATTAACTAAATGATTGGTCCCAGCACCTGCCCTGGTAATTAAAACCTTAGAGATTAATCATAAACTCTCCCACTTTTAATCAACGCATGAGGTTGTTATTGGTCTTTGCATGCACATGGGCTCCGTACGAGCCAAAGAAATCCTGAGCAAACATTTTCAAATTGGGTGATTGACTTCTGAGGAAACGTATCCTGTAACGCAGGACATTGTTGCCTCCAGGTGCACACACTGTTGTGTAATTAAGATCCCTTTTTTCTTTCTGACACCTCCTCATCATATTTACTAGCATCGGAGTGAAGTAGAGAGAACTGGGCAGTTTGCTCTTGTAACGAGTGCTCACCTAAAAGGGGTTAAGTTCTGAGGCGCCCTGTAAGTTCATGTCTGTGAGTACACAAGTCTGAGTGTCATTAACCTAATGTCTCGCACAGCACATCGCTGAGCAATTGAAAGCAGGGAGATTAATCATGAAGTCGCCTCAGCTGGACGTCAGTTTCTGCTTTAGCCTCCGTCCATAAGAAAGTAAGGCTATGTTCACACTACGAGCGACAAAAGCAACACAACGGCCATAGTCGCCATTGAAGTAATTGTTTTGTGAAGTAGTTTTTAAATAGAAATATGTTTTTCTTTCATTTTCATTGAGGAACGGAACAGGTGAGAGATAAGGGGACCGAAGATGGTGAACTAAAAACATATTCACCGCTGACTTGTAGCCTGCTGCTTTGTCCCTCGAAGTGTCAACGTTACAGGCTACAGTTTAAAGGATACTTCCCTTAAATGTGTTTTTCTTTTCATCTCTCCCAACATGCCATATTCCCTGCTCTTCTAGTAACAGTGAATTAAATTAGTTCATAGATGCCAACTGAAGTCAAGGGTGTAGAGGGCAAAATAGACCTGACTGGAGGCACTATGACTCAGCCATGGTTCAGCCAGCCTTAATAAGTCACTGTAAATGTGCATGGGGTTGAACTGAGAGTATTGACAGTGTGGTGCTGCTGACTTGTGGATATTAGTTCAGGAGGACAAATTACGCTATTAGACACTACCTGTGGGCTTAAAGTTCACCGATCCACCCTACATGCCCTTGGTGACTGGACGCACATACAGTACAAACATACATGAACAAACACTTACATGTGTAGCCCAGTATCCCGAGAAATTCCTACTGGATGATTCCGCAATACATGTTTTATATCCCACGCCTACATAAAGTGTCAGTGCAGGAAGTGTCAGCGCAGGAAGAAGTGTGCCCTTCACGTGGCAAATTAATAATGTATAAGTGTAGCAGATGAGCATGTGGCATGGTTTGATTGACAGTGTCTTACTTGTCTAAGCTTTAATATACTTTGACCATACTATAGTTGCCATGTAACAATACTGTTTGAATAAATCATTTTGAAAAGCCGCATTAAATGTTAAAAATGTCTTTCATGTAATGTGATCTGGAATTTTGCTAAATTGAACGTTTAGTCACAAATCCCATCCCCAAAAAGTCTAATTGGGTATTTGTGTGTGTGATGTGTGGCTACAGGTATTTGTGTTTCTGGGTAGCACAAACAAATGCATATTTATGATGACTTCCCCTGTGGCTACAACTTTAAGACTTTAAGAGCTAGTGTGTGCAGTTTTACTGAATTCACTTCAACAAGGGCTCTCTTTAGTGAGAATCACTACATTATAGTGCGTTTTGCTTTCCTTGCATCTATCTCACAACAAACTACAACCCACTGACTCACAGCTCCAGCGATGCCAGTCTTGGGAGGCGGGGTAAAGATGGTGCAGGCTCAGCCTCTGCTGCTGAGAGAGTGGAGCCAATTGAATTTGGACCACCGAGAGTCTTATATCGTGTTCTCCCACTGAGTGTGGAAAAGGGAGCAAAGAGGCAAGGAAAAAGTTGTCTGACTTTTTTTATGTGTAGCCAGTCTAGTTGCTGCTCCCTCCGTGCTGCTCTGTAAGTGTTCTTTCAGGGTAATGTAAGGAAATATGAACAGTTTGTGTTCAACAAGCCTCAGGCTGAGTTTCTTGCGGTGTGTGTGTGTGTGTGTGTCGTCTGTGTGTGTGTGTGTCTTTGTGAGTACAGCAGCAGTTTTCACACAGCGTGTATGCCCCAAGTATTTTAAGTCTGAAGTTTTATCTCGAGTTAAAATTTCATTGTTTGAGTTGTCTTAATTGGGTGTCAAACTTGTTTGGAGATTGCTTGCATGAATCATCTGATTGTCGGCTGATGACATGAGTTATGTGTCCTGTCTGAACTAATAAACTTCATTAAGTACATCATTGATTCACATGCTGTTATGTGTCAGATGTTGCAAAATCGTGAACAATGTAAAAATGCAGCTGTGCTAATAGTGTTATGATACTTTGTTGTAAGAACTACAAAATACACTTATTCCGATAAAATTAAATTAAATAAAAAAATCACAAAACTACTTCCTGTTGTCTGGATATGACAAATTATAGCTGAGTCAAATACTAATTCCAAACAATATACGACTATCATAAATCATACACTGTGTTCTAATTTTGAATGTGACCTCATTTGACATTTATTATGAAAGAAATCAATGTACTTTATGGCTTTGTACTAACAGAAATGACTGTATATGTAATGGATGTATTCATGTAATAGGTTAATATGCCATCAATAATCCATTTCTGTTCACATATACTTGTTTCTGTGTATATTGGATTTGGGTAACTTTTATTTCATCATCCACATTCAATGCAGAGTTTGTAGCAAAATGCAGCGTCAAGGCCAGACCAGCTACATACTATATACTGTACATCTATCAATGACTTTAATGAAATGGTGACACTGAAATGCTACAGCACTGCCAAAGTTACATCTGGACACTTAATAAAAAAAACAAAAAAACAAGACTATAATCAAACTATAAACATCTAGAACATCTAAATTGCGCAACTTAATATGCCTGCTGACATTTTCATGTATACTTAAGCCTTAAGTATACATGAAAATACTTAAACTTCCCTTAAGTCTTAAGGTATGGGAAGTTCAAGGTTTGAATGTCAGGATCGTACAGGACATTTTTATTAAATTCAAATAAATCCACAAGGCCACATTGATTATTGGAACATTTCCAGAATTCTATTCAAAGCTATTCAACGCTGTAATCTCTGGCTCTGCATTTTATTGGTTTTGCTTTGTATACAATCATACATGCTTTTAATTTGTCTAACATACAGTTGTCGCTGACATAGTATGTGTGTGTGTGTGTGTGTGTTATGTACTGCTGTGCATCATTTTGTATTAAGGGACTACAGATGAAAATGAGCTTTACATATAACTCTGGTATTATACAACAAAATGGTAACATTAATGTTTAATGTTTAATACAGTACAATGTAAAAAAAAAAAAGAGAAGCAAATCCATGCTCAGGTTGCTATGGCCACAATTTACCATTGGCATTCAGCAGCAAAGGCAACATTATTGTATTATTGTGTCAAAGAAGATTTAACAATCAAAAGTGTCAACACAATAAACTGTGCGCTCAGTGTTTTTTTTAATGAAAAATGCTGTTGATGGGGCTTACATATGAGAGATGGGACCATCTGTTATGAATCAGGATCCACTCAACCGTATCTACAGTATGGTCACAAGTTTTGGGGAGTGACAAGAAAGAGATTATGGAAACAAAATGTCAAAAATAAATTCACTATATGTGGCAAGCAATTTGGGATGATCGCAGAACGAAAACTATTGCATCTTCGTGTTGAGAGAAGCAAGTTGATGACTTTCAGGCGTCTGTTAAGGACGCCCCTGGGCATCTGAGAGGCTAAAAAAAATTATGAATAAATGGGCAAAGAAAATCAACAAACATACCCAGCCTCCCTGAGGACCTAATAATAAGAAATGTGATTTTTCATGAAATGTCAGTGGCAGAAAAATATCTTTTTTTTTTTTTTTTTTTTTTTTTTTTTAATATGTTCCCCTGCCGCCCTTTGCATAACTCATTCAAACTCAATGTTTGTATATTGACAATGTGTGCAAGTTCTGAAATTAGATTCAATAGTAATCAATGAAACAAACGACATATTGATATATTTAAAAGTCAAATAACATGCACACAGTTAAAACAGACCCTGATTGATCCATATATAAATATTTAGCAACTTCAAATGTTACTGCAACTATCTTTAATGTCCATGCGATAAGTGTCAGACCGACCTACAGTATGTCCTGAAGTTGAAGCTGTTGTGAAATCATTTATGTTATTCAAATGGTTTTCTCCAAAGGTTGCCGTGACAAGACACGGAGAGCAGTTGCTTATATACTTGATACATTTTGAAGACACATCAAAAACATTCAAAGCACATTTGATTTGTCTATTCAAGGGCGTTGTAATGCAATACAAAACAGTACCATGGAAGAATTTTGGCTCCACAAATGCATTAGGAACACTTCCAACAGATTTTCCATAACAATCTAAATGAATCCCTACATTTAAAGACAAACTATGCTCTAAAAAAATTAATCCAAAGCCTGTTCTCTTGCAGTATCACAGACAGCACATTTAAGGTGAGCGAAAGGATATATGCTGAGGAAATTTCCTGGCACCTGAGTGAGCCGACACCCAGTGGCAGCCAACAGCTAAATTTAGTGTTAGTCTCATAGGAAGAGGACTTCCCTGTGGTGAAGCTCTGTGCTAGGAAGCGTTCTGTGGGCTTCACAAGAGAACCTGATCTGAGCGCTTGTCTGGATTTATTAATAAACAGTAGACACATCCTCTGCATATCTATCAGAAGCAAAACTGATTAATACAGCGTATTAAGAATCACTTATTTGGAATACCTAGTTGATCGTGCTAAGGAAAATTAAAAACGTGTAAAAACCTTAGTGATCACTTGACAGTGATTTTCTCCGAATACTTCTCCAATGAAGTTCATTTCAATAGGTGCTACACGATGGAAAACTAACCCATCTCCTATGAAACCTCCTAATGCCTTTGATTTACGAATAGCAGATAATTGGCTTTTATATTCTTTCCTTTTTTTCGTCTTTATTTATTCAGGGAAGTTGCACTGAAAGCAATGTCCTCTTTTCCGGGAACACTCGGATCACATTCACACACTTATACTTTCAGACCTGGAAGCTGCCCAGTACGACCACAGTCTGATCTGCTGCCCACTGAGCAGCTCCACTGGGACAGTTGGAGTTAAGGGCCTTGCTCAAGGGCACCTCAGTGGTGGTAATGAGGGATGACTGCCCTCATTATGATATAAAACTTGACAGACACAGTGTGTATTTGTGTGTGCATGAGGTGTTTATGTGCAGTGTAAGGTAGCAGTGTTGATGATTGTAGCTCTAATGAAGGATCATGTCTGTTCTCCTAACCTTTTTCCTAGATGTTCACTCCCTGTACTAACAAAGACAGACATCAGCTCATAGTAGTGAAGTGTGTGTGTGTGTGTGTGTACGTGTGCGTGTGGAAGGTTTCTCCAAGGTAGTATGAGCAGCGGCTTATTGGCTAGAAGAAATTTGACGGCAGACACTCTTTCACTTAACTAATGGGGGAATACCACCCACAACAACAAGCTGCACCATATGGTAGCGAACAGGGATTTTATGTAATATTATGCATGATCTCTTCTTGTTTTTATGTTTTACTTGTTTAGTCCCATGTCTGAATCAATGAGGTCTTCTCAACAGACTGTTTTTTTCATTTTGTGAACTGATCTTAGTTAATATACTGTATTGAACATTTTATGTGTTTATTTCTTGGATCTAGTCTCTTAAATTGTTGCTATTCATGATTAGCTGAAGCTTCGCTTGTCTGTGTGGTGTTACTTATTAGAAGCAATACTGAAGCAAATGAATTATTTGTACTCCCTCAGGTCAATATCCCTGTAATTAATCTTTCATTGCTGTGCAACAACTTCCAACAACACTGCAAGACACATTGTTCCAATGCTGTAGAAAAAAATCGAATGAAAACCACCTTTTATTTGTTCCTATCTAAGCAATCAGATGGTGTATCAGAGGGCATGAAGACCTACCATACACGGCAACGAAAGTCCATTTTTTCCCCGGACTTGCCAACAACACAGCAGAGACAAAGATAAGTTCCTCACCTACACTGATCTTGCTGCTGGCTGCTGGATGGTCCTGGCGGGGCATGTGGCAGGGGCGGGAGGTTGTTTTTGGCGCCGATACATTCAGAGAAGGCCAGACAGTGACATTATGCCAGCCAGGCAGGACTCGAGGGACAGCCATGTTAAATACCATCTCCTAGAGCGTAAATGGCAGGGAGTTTGTTGTGGTGTTTGGGGGTATGCGTTTGTTTGCGTGCCTTGGTGTGCTATGAAATGTGTGTGTTTTTGTGTGTGGCTCTGCTTGAGCATAACTATGCCTTGTACTGCCTTGTGCATAAATACACACACACATAGGCAGAGCACACACAACCACATACTGACAGTACACTGGCAAAGAGACTGCTGTACACAGATGACATTAGAAGAAAAGGAAAAGCAGGCCAACTGCCTAATTATCCATCAGCGATGCAACATGACTGAGATAAACATAAACCACCATCGCTGCGGAGGTTTTGTACATTCAGGTGGAGGGTGGAAGAGAATGCAAAGAGAAAACAAAGACGTAGGGCTCATTTATCCAACAATATTCACACACAAGGAATGATTTGTTCTCTGTCTTGTTGATACAGTAAACTTTAAAGGCTGTGTTGTTTTCAAAATACAGATGATGGTTTGGGGCATCATATGCAAAACCACCAAATAGATTCTACAAATCTGTGCTGTGCTGTGGCAGAGCTGTGAGACACGGAGCAGACAGGAGAGAAGACTAGAGAGCGATAAAAACATGTCTTGTTCAAAAATAAGAAATGTTGATACTGTTCAAAGATGACAGTTGAACATTTTGTCAGGCTCAAAATACTGGAAGGATAAAAAGACTTACGTACTTCTCTCACAAAATAGGAGACGTAAAGGCGGAGGGAAGGATCAGAAAGGGGCTGCAATAAAGTTCCAATATGCATTTATGAGGCTGTAAGACTGGGAATTTCTCCGAGGTAAAGTAAATAATGTTTTCATCATTACTGAAACTCATTTCTTCAGGAATGAGTGCACTGCACTGCACTTTCATCATGTTGAGAGCTGAATCCACAACACCAGAAGAGAATAGTTTTCACAAAGGCAAACTATTTGTTTTGAATCATTTTACTCGTTTGAGTTTACTTGATGTTTTAATAGCCTTACAGTAGCCACGTGGGGATTTGTAATACTGATCTAGTGTAATTAACTCCCACCCTTCTCCCCAGACAACAAATCTCGCTCTCAGCTGTTCCTGAAAGTTGACTACCGTGCCATAAATTTAAAGAGGGCCACGACGGGAGCACAGTCTGTGAGCTGTAGAATCAATCTCATTCTCTATCTTTACCTCTAACAGTACACACACACACACACACACACACACACACACACAGAGAGAGAGAGATTCCCACCTAAGACTAGGCGTCTTTACATAAATAAATAAAGAGACAGTCAGTCAAACTTTTGGTAGACGGGGAGCTAGTGACAGGGTGTCAGAGACCTGCTGACTGTAGGAGAATAATAAGAAGGAACAACTCCCACTGGTTACTAACAGACTCTGTCAGGTTATGAGACTTTTGAACCATGCCCTCTCAGACGCAACGTCTGGTCAGTTTCAACCGTGGTCCACCGATCTGCCAACAGTTTCTAGAAGCCGAATATCACTGTGGTTTCGTCTTGATCCCGTTCAAGCTAATGGCGTAACAATGCCATCGCTTTAGCCAGCAAGTATATTAATCATACTATTTTAAATTGCCCAGTGCTGATGCTCCACTTAGCGACTTAAAATGTGACGTTGAAGTGTCCTGACCTGACATTCACAGCATCAGCAATCACATATTCCATTGGATTGCATTAGAGGTAAAAAAAAAAATCTATTAATATTTATTAGATGTTTGAGAAAAAAAAGTGTAATTATATTTGTGCTATTTCTTTTTGTCTAGGGCTCTGCTGATTTCAGAGCCAATTAGGACTGTGTCACATCCACACATAAGTTTGTAGCCAGTTGATACCTAAAGCCATGTGTGACTGAGGAAACATGGGTTTCTCTTAACACATTTTATTTTATTTTTTTCCTTCAGCAAATTTTCCCATTACAGACTGTGACGTTAGACTGTGCTATCAATTCGAGCTAACATTTCAAAAGGCAAATTGCTTTAAACTTGAGCTCCATAATTAAAAATTGAAATTAATCAATTCACATATTTTTTTAATGAATATGGAAAAGAAAATCCTTTTATGCATACGACTATCCTGCAAGTGTGAGTAATGTCTCTGAACCATTAAAAAAAAAAAAGAAGACTTTCAAGGTCAACATGGGTCAGACTCGGCAGCAGTTTTTCCGCTGCTACTAGACTGTACGATATTGCAATTTAGTCGCATAATTTACCTATTCTGAAGGAGAGCGGGCCACCAGAGGTGCTTCTCACCCACATGGCTAAGAAGAGCAGAAGCGCCCAGGCTGTGAGCATCTTCTATGACTCCTCATGGGTCCTGCCCCGGGGGTGCCCCTGTCACAGCCACCTGAAAAAAATACAAAGCAGAGCACACCATTTATACATCAACCAACATGAAGAGGGACACACAAAAGCCAAAGCTGTGCAGCAGACTATTAAACCTGCAGACATTCAGTACTTTCTCTCGCTCTCTAGCTCTCGCTTTCTGTCTATCTCTCCTGTTGCATGCTGGGGATCGGTTAGTGAGAGTGTGAAACTACTGCTAAGTGAAAGTGAGGCCTACAGGAGTATTGACAGACTTTTCTCCCCTCATTGCTGGTGTTTTTGTATTATTATGGCTATTATGGTTGTGTTTTCCTCTCCTCTTTTGTGTCTGGGTGTATTTATGCGTGTGTGTGTGTGTGTGTGTGTGTGTGTGTGTGTGTGTGTGTGTCAGAGAGGAAAAGACGAGCAGGACGAGCACTCATAATGAGCCAAGCATTTGACCTGGAGATGTTCTAGAGACTAAAAGCTTGACTTTATTCTTTGCATTGAACTTCACAGAGCCTTCTTCTCTTCATCTGGTGGTGTGAAAGTCAAAGAGCATGCTTTTTTTTCATTGTTTCCATCTGAGTAAATCAATGTGACAGCAGCCTCTCATTGACACAGGCGGAAGATTGCAGAAAGTTATTTTTTTATCCAATGGGGGGAAAAAACAGGCTGCACAAATGCTTGATAGTGGTCCAAATCTGGTTTCCAAAGGCAGCAGGGCAACTGTTATGGTTGAGCTCTGTTTCATAATTTAACACTGGTAACAGATCATGCGTTGCTTTGCTCTTCATGTCACTTCTGTCAAGAAGGCATCCAAGGCTTAAAATATGCACGAGTGCCAAAAAGCACAATATGTAAAAAGTATTAACATGATATTGTCTAATGTGTCAATTCATTGCATTTCGTTCCCTGTTATTTTTCTTCTGTAATTTCAATTTAGTCATACTATGTCGAGTTTCAAAACAGAGTGATTAAACTTTAATGGTGGGAGGAAAAAGAGAAAGAAAAGAGCAGCGTTTGCTAAGATGATGAATCAGAAAGTTGGATGTAGTTCTCCTTCAAGAGACCCACAGCAATGAGGATAACATGGTCCATTGGGTCCATTTAGAGGGGGGTACATTAGGTCCTTAGCCATGGGAATAGTTTAAGTGCAGGAGAAGACGGGCCCGTATTTATCAAAGATTTCCTAATCAGTCCTAATTGACCAGCAATTCAACCTGTGATGTAAACATAAGTTTGGTCCTACTTTTAGGCTTAGGAGTGAAAGCATTCTATCAACTCTCTAAACCTAAGCAATGACTCTTATCTCCTCCAGGATTTAGAAGACCTGCAGAGGTATTAGGAGTCCCCAGCATGTGGACAAAGATAGGACAAACATGCACACTTTCTTTAAATGAAATTAAATGGATTAATACTGATTTTAATGATTTTGTCCATGTTCAGGATAATTGCTCCATCTATAAACCTGGACCCACACCAGAGTTCTTTCATTCTCTGCTTAATTGAAAACATGGGAATAGAGTTAAACAGAGCTGATTTGGTTGCAGCTGTGATAGGATTTATTGCACCTCAAAGCTCCTACGCCATGCAAATGCAATAGTTTCCCCACCATTAGAATAAGGTAGATTGAGAATTACACAACATCTGAAATGCATAGGCATATTATCCTTGATATTGTGGACACATTTGTAGAAAAGCATGACATAAAGATGTGCCCATCGTGACCAACATCATTGTCAATGACTCATCTAAGTTGTTACTGTAGCTAAGACACATTTACATCTATACAGTGACCAAGAACATTTAACAGCCATACTGATAAAACAATGAAAGTTTTATCGCAAGATTGAATTAAATTGGTTCAAAACTGCTATAATGAATACATTATTATAATGTCTCACAACTTTACTGTTTTGGTTCACTCTCTGCTCTCATTGCGCTTAAAGCGTCGTTTTCAGCTGCAGCAGGCAGCTGTTCTCAGCAAAAAAGAGCCAGATATTTCCCTAAGGAGTTGGTAGAGACCAATAACAGAGCTAAAAGAGGGTGAATATTGGAATTATATTCACCAGGTGGCCAGAATCACGACTCCAAATGATTGAATGAAGATTGCACCTTCTCTACTAGACGAATAAATAAGCAGCTGTGTACCAACATGTCCACCATATCATCTTATTCGGTGAAGCTAAGTCAGTGTTGCATTAAAAACTTGTTTACTATACTCCTAAGTGGCACAATTATTCCAGTTTTGGGATAAGATAATATAAAAAAAAGTCAGTTTAAAAAAAAAAAATAGATTTTTTTTTTTTTCATTTTTACCTGTGTGTATTTCACGACAGTGTCATAGATATAACACCTTCCTCGTTTGTTGTTTCATTTTTATTGCATCAATGTTGTGCGTTTCAGTCTGGCAGTCTTTTGAATGTGTTGATTGCGCACCTGAAATGCTGAGAAAAATCACGGCACGCCATCATTAATTTCACAACACGATTTTGTGTGAAACAGAAAAACATTCATTCATGGTATTTTTAGTCCTATTATGAGTCCTCACGGTGCCTTGAAATTATTCTTGGATGCTCGATAAACAAAAGTCACGTTCTCTTTTCATCAAGGTTAGGCTTTGTTATTTCATCTTTATTAAAGGCACGGGAGGAGGGGGTAGTTCCGGTAAGCAGAGACAGAGGACAGTGCCTTCTGCTCACTGCTTATGTTGTAGAGAATAGACAGTTTATTTTATTTATTTTAAAGAAGTTGAGAGAGGTCAGTGATTATAGCTCAGTGCCACCAGAGTGACAGTGTTGTAGTGGGAGGACACTGGAACTGTAAAGACTTTACCTTGGACAGGACAAACAAACGGTCTCTTTAGACTCATCCTTCCAAATATAGTCAGCCATTTTGATCTGTTAGGTTCATGGAGGACAAAGCATCCAAATGTCAGACAGTACACCTGTGAAGATGGCAGACAGCAAGATTAGTGCAGCCAGACTCAATAGAATAGAGCTTCTATTTCTGTACAGGCACAAAGCCAGCAGAGGTGCAAATGTACCCACAATGTCATCTTCATCAGGAGGCAGCCCACTGCTCTGCGCTCATACCGGTTTGGTTATTTCAGAAATGTTTGCACATCTGTCTCTTGTGGTAGTGGTTTTTGGATTTATGTCTCAGCTGGCCACTTGGACTTCACTGCAGGACAAATGAGTGGCGGCTGAAGACCCAGCGGAGGTCTTGCGAGAACTGGTGGCAGCTCGCCACATTGCTGAGAATGTTATCAACAACACAGGGGACAGAACAGAGGAGTTCTTCCTCCTGTGGGCAGTCGAATAGTTTTTCGTTTTTTTGTGTGAATTGTTCTTTTGGCCTCGGAATATAGTATGTACACTGCTGCTGACTTGTATCCCATGCACTATAAGATTGTTTTTGATCACTCTCGCACCCCACAGAAAGCCTGCTCTGTGTTAATGCAAGTTATTACGCTACAAAGTGCACTCTGCTCTTTCAAAGCAACTCCCAGGAAAGTGTCTGTAAGTAAGTGTGAAACCATATGAGCTAGTGCCAACCGCAAGCCTATGATTATCATTATATGCAAAACTGTGTGTGTTGTAACCCTTCTTACACCCTGAAAAGAACCGCTCGGGCTCCAACTGCATGTCTTTTTTCTTAATTTATTTAACAATAAAGCAGATTTCTTTTCTAGTAACAGAACAGTATTACAGATTAAATATTTGACAATTTTGTTCTGGCATTGGAACTTATTTCAGGATTAATGTAGGCAAGGGGAAATCAAATCCCCAACCCCGGCAATGTGAATACCATGTGAAATAAGAGTTTACAGGTTCACTTCAATCTCATCTGCCTACTGTTCGGGTTCTTAGACCTTACCTTACTGAGTTATTGCACAGGAGAGCCTTGGGGAACCGTTGGATCCGACTGTCAACACATCAAAATCATTTCAAAGACCTTTCCTAGGAAAACTATGCAAATTACAGCTGTCAAAAGTCTTCCCCCAAGGTTTTTCTTAAAAAAGAAAAACAGCATCAAATGAGAGCCCCGTTCCAAAATGAATTGACTACTGACAATACCTTGCAGCTTATATCGTTATGCACACAGAGGGATTATCACGCTTTTTGGTTCAATTAGCCTGACCCTAAAACAGCACAACTAATAGCCCAAAGTACATGTTTTAGTACAGCCGCACAGGAAACATTCAACCACAAGGGAGGTTTTTTTGAGACGAGCTTGATTCGCAACACACAGAGCTGCATCATGTCAGATAGACACATCTCTGACATAAGAGTTGAAAGCTTTACATTACAGTTCATTTAGCAGACGCTTTTGTCCAAACCGACTTACAATAACTTCAAACAATCATGAGGATACGACTCTAAACAGCGAGAATCTTGCAAGTACATAAGCTTCAAATAGGCGCAATCATACAAGTGTAGAACAATAGCTTCAAATAGGCCAAACCAAAGTGAGTGCAACAAAGAGAAACAATAGAATAACAAATTCAACCATTTTACTTTACCACCTCTACTAACACACTATTTCTTTTACTTCTATTGGAAGAGAAAGAAAAAAATGCAGAGCTGTTTCGATACCCTTGAAAGTAAGTATGGCAAACTAATGTCAAAGGTAGCTCAGATGCTGTAGCAGCAGCCTCCACCAGCTAAACCACCATGGAGTAGAGACAAAAGCCTTGGCTGGCTGTAGATTGGTAGTCAATGCGCTCTGTGACACTAATGGCTCTTCAGTGAGATCAGCTCGTTCATATAAGAGTTCAACACAAATTCCAATGAAGTCAATACAGGGGTAATATTACGATTCAGTTGAATAATTGCCCTCGTTTTTTCAAGACTCCTGCATCTATTACGTCAATTTGAGTTCAGCTGCTGATCTGAGAAACACAAACAGATTGATCTACATCCCCACTACTGTATTGCTACTCTACTGTAGCGGAATAGCGGAGATGTGGACAAAAAAAACTTAATCTGAGTCTCAAGATCTCCCCTTATCCCAAGCAGTCTCTTTAAACTCCCTCCCTTCATGCCAGAAGTCTCACATCCCCGCCACCAACTTTGTTGACTATTTAATTTATTTCCTTGAAGGCAGGTTTTTAAACTAAATGTTAAATGCTAGATTTGGAATGGCCTCTGCTGTTGTATATATATATATATATATATATATATATATGGTCTTCATGACACTAAAACATTGGACAGAAACCTCATGACAATACAATCCTGTGATGATTCTTCCTCAGTGCCAAAATCGTCAACATATAAGTCCCACTGCAGAGACTGGGCTGTGGAGGAATGAAGAGAACAATAGTGCAGATTACTTTTACTGTGAGTTGGCATGAATAGGTAGACAGACAGGCAATCATACTGTATAGAGTTGTACCCATTGCATTTTCAGTGTAAGCCTCCCCTGAATACTGAATAGGCTGTGAGGATCGCGAAATAAAATGCCAGCTATTGTAACTCTTCTTTTGTTTCTTTGCTCACAGAATAGCCAGCGCAGGCTGAGATGGTGAGATGAAATCAGAGAAAAGGTGAGTGCTGTGAAATCATAGCCGTTCTCAACGCGGTTTTAAAAATGGTTATTGTTTCAGATGTAGTATACAGTATAATACAGACTGTGTATTGCAGTCTCTCTCTTCTAGACGGACAGCAAGTCACTGCCTTTACAGATTTTACTTAACTTTGAGAAAATATGTTGGAGGGGGCTAAGAACTGAGGGACTCAAGACAGAAAAAAAACACAATAAATATGAAGCAGTTTTGTTCATATCTGCTGTGGAACCAAGATAGTATTTACGGGAAAATGTGATAGTGTTGCCCCACGTTCGGTGGATGTGTAAGTAGGCAACTGTTTAGCGATGGCCAAAGCTTTTTTTCTTTTATGTTTTTTCTTCCTCCTAATAGCCAAAACTCAATTAACACAGCTTTAAAGAACTCACAATGCTCAAAACATATAATTAGTTGCAGTGAAAACAAAATACATCTTTAAAATGAATGTTTCAGTGCAGCTTGTGTCATGAATAAAGAACTGGAACAATATGCAAAAGACTGAAATAAATAGGTTATAGATGATAATAATTATGTGGAAATAATGTGGGGATTGGTTGAATTTTCATTCATTCTTTCCGCTGAAGAATGGGGAAAATATTGGAAAAACTGATAAAGGAGGTTTTTAGTTGGGACTAAAACAAGACATTACACTATATTCAAGAATGGCAAGGCAATTCTTCCTTGTGACAAATTATTAATATGCCTTTCTTCACTGGCTGGTCCATGCTTGTTCAATACAAACACAGCAATTTGCTCGCTCGCACGCACACACACACACACACACACGCACGCACAATCCATTTTTGGTTAAATCTCACTTTTATAAAAGCTAAAGGGTGTCTTGCAGCACAGACTGCTGTTAAGTACTAGTGTCATAGTTTACAAATAGGCCTTTTTATTTATACACCGTGTGGAGGAAAACAGATACTCTGAAGCAATAGAACCATTTTTCCCTCAATCTCTTTCTCAAATCTCAACCCGCTGCTCCCTATTTTGTGAGAATGTGTGTGTCTGTGTGTTTGCAACCAAGTGAGATGTGCGTAGTATATATTTTTTTTTTATCTCAGGTGAAAATTACCAGTGAGAAAGAGGTTTATATTGTAGGGATCTGACTTCTGCACTAAATGTCACACATGCATCCACGTGCACATTATTCTAAACTGCATGCTTTTAGCCGTGAGTTGAGATGCACTGTTGGGGCCCGTAACGGGTACAAATATGGTGGCCATGTTTTATTACAGGTGGGTGTTCAGATCAGCACAGGAGTAAAGTAATATAACGCGGGAGCCGCTCTGGCCTCAGAGTGTTGGAGAGGGCTATAAATACAGCAGTTTTACTCTGACCCTCACACTACACAGAACTACACATACTGATGGGGCGTAATGGCTCACTGACTGACTAGCTGGCACCAAGGCTGACCTTAGATATCATGTTGACTGCCTGGCAACAGCACCAATTCGCTCCGTATCCCATGACACCAGTCTAGTATTAATCCTTATACCATGGTCTGGGTAAATATTCGACTTTGATTGGCTGCAGGCTGTCCATTAATTCCTGATAATAATACCAAGTTCTTCCAGTGAATCTGTCTTTTCACCGTTCTAAATAAATGTGATGGCTGTATTTATAATGATTAACCATAGCAACAGTCAAGGCCTGCTTTTTCCAATTTAATGTAACAGCTTAACCTTAAGTTAACATCTAATTACAGCACTGAGTAACTTCAACATTTATTTGAACCTGTTTGGAGAATATGACAACTTTAAAGACTGGGATGCAGCTGAAGAAAAGAGAGAAACAGCACAAGGAGTCAAATATATATATATATATATATATATAAATATATATATATAATATTAAATATAATAAATTAAATCAAATAGAAGATGAAAAAGATGAGGTTAACACAAAGAAAACAACACAATGTGCTGTTAATAGGCTGACATACTGCCTTGCACAAAAAAAGGAATAGATTCCAACTTTGAAAACTAGATTCTCTGTATGAGGGTTTTACACTGCCCCTCTGAACTTATTAATACTTTGTATCACATAAGCGATCATCACGCACATCCCATTTGCTATTGAACTTGCTACTTCAATGTTGATATTGATTTTGGGACAATGACAAAGCTGGATTGTTGTTGAATATATGTATTGTTTGTCAAACGTATGCAATGTTATTGACTTTCACTCTTGGTAGTATATCGTTAGCTTTCTCGCTCATAGCTGAGCCAAATGGTTCTGTGAGCTGAGCGGACTAGAACTATCTCCCGCTGCCAAGTTGTATCTAAGGTTCATCCTATTTACTTAAGTAGTGAACGTGTCTATTGCATAATGAAGGTTCCAGGTATTAGTCAAACCCTCAGTGAAACGGAATTGTGGTCTTAAATCTTTATCTTTGGCACGTGACCATGGTATAAGCGGGATAATGCCTTTTGAGGTGTCCAAATCAGTAATTAATGGACTCTGGTACTGGCAACTGTCAGTTCTAGCCTCAGTGTCATCCATTAATTCTTGATAGTTGACATCTTATCGGGCATTTTCCTTTACTTATTCTCTTATTTAGCCCATTCAACCACTCCACATCCAGTAGGAACTTTCGTCAGATCATTACAATTACAGGTCCCAGCTTGGTTAGACAATCTGGACCGTGAGGGTGTCTGCGCTATGTCAACAGGGCAAGTTGAGTAGGATCAACGATTGACAAGACCAGGATGGTCTGACAGCTGTTTGACTTGTCTGGCAGAGCAATAGTTTACACAATCCAAATATCAGAACTGTCAATCACACATCACACATTGTGTAATTCAATTGCAAATGACCCATTAAAACTGACAGATTGAACCAAAGGCAAGTCAGATGAATAATGAAACTCACACATTTGCATATATTCATGTACTGTTGCGTTGGGAGTCTCAGAACTGGCACAAAAGCAACTTGTAGATGGAAATAAGTGATGTGTGACCAATGTTCAGGGAGGTTTGAGAGACTGTCAGAAGCTGCAGAAAATTAATATGCATGTGGTATGTATACTCCTCGAGTGAATGTTTGCAGTGAGTTCAAAGAGACCGTCCGTCTGTCTGTCTGTTTGAAATGTCTAGACATAAAAAACAACAATGAACTCAACAAAGGAGAAAGTGAGAAGCTATTTGTATATGGAAAATATGAGTTAAAGCTCCGTTGTTCAGTTGACCGTTTCTGCTCTGGAATGAGCTAAACTGTCCCAGCCAACACAACGCTCACCACCATCTCCCAGCAGTAAACACGCTTTTTCATTTTTTTATTAACACCAAATCTCAGCAGCCTCACTGTCAGGGGTAATACAAGGTTGAGGGAAACTGTTCTGAAGCCGCTCATGAAATGGAATCAGGATAGTAGTAATTCTAAGAAAACCTGGCTTACTGTACACTAATCTAAGAGGCTTTATCAAATTCACTGACTGGTGGGGAGCCCAGGGAATTTGCAGACTTTGCAGTGGTTCATTTAGCAATATTTTAGAGGAAATAACAGTTGTATACCGAAGACGTTGTGTCAGAAATGGTTTCCACCTTTGGATTCCCTACTCTCCCAGGAGTACAAACTTTTTTCTCCAACATTAAAGGCCACAGAGTGAGGGTATATTTCCTGACTACATTACTTATAAACACAGTAGAGCAGACTTTGGGGGTCTAGAAAAAGAGAAGCAAGTGAAGACCTCACATCTGATATACTGTCACTGTACTTTCTATCTTTGTCGTTATGTAGCTCTGGGTCAAACAGGAGGAGCCCAGGACCTTTTTGTTCTACTGAAGTCAAGATTGAATGTGTAGTTTACATAAACATGTGGTCACACAATGATAAATAAATCTCACATTGACCGCATTGTATTGCGCCGTACTCTTATTGCATTCAACATAAAAACCTATCATTTACATTCAGGTGTCAAACTCGGCATGTGAGTCTTTTCAAAAAGTAAAAGTAAAAATGTATAGTGTATCAGTAACATCAGCCTGAGAATGGAAAGCGAGACTCAAAACAGTGCGAAGACAGTGATACTGTGAGATGGGGAGCAAAGTGATGGAAAATTGATAGACTGAAAACATGAGCAAAACTGACGCAACAGCTTTCAAAGACAGTGGGGCAGAATAAGGCCCAGTCAAGGGTGATCCCAGGTGAGCCCAGGCCATTTATATTTCAAAACATTTTGACAGCAGGTATAGGTATAAAAAAAAAAAAAAAAAACCCGCACCAGGCTGTTACGGTAGTTAAGAGGGGTTTAGCAATAAGTGGCTCCACTTTATGATGACAGGAGAGTTAAGTGGAATCATCCCTAAAAGACGGTAATTTGAAGTTCTAATTAAATGATGATCTCAGATATTTGTGTTAATTGCAAATTGAAAAGTCCAAGCTTCGAGAATCTCCTCATAAATATAAAATGTGAAAGTGAGCACTGCCCGCAGGCTACTTAAACAATACCAGTGTTGCTCTTAGTATACAAATGACTGCAGCCTCTGGCCTGCCAACATTGTATTCAAATGCCTCATTATCATACCGCAGGTCCAGTTCATCAATCACGCCGCTGTGAGCATACTGTATGTTTTCGTGTGAGTACGTGTAACATATGATTACATTGATTCCAGCTCTGTCCAACGGTGTACATTCTCCGTACAGTCTAAAAGAATGGTCAACCCAAGGCAGTAACAGCACGAGGACGGGAGAGGAGACAAAACGAGACGAGACCAGAGATGGAAAGGACATCAAGGAGAAAGCTATCAGGAGCGTCCTCCCATTTTCCTTTTGCTCGCTTATTGCCAGTCAGACCACAAGCAGATGGGAGGGACTTGGCAGTTAACAAATTGCTAATCGATACTATCTCAATGAGGGGAAATGTACAGATGTAACATTGTTATACCCAGCATCCAAATACTTTCCACCTTCTATCACCACGATTCAGACTATTCAGTTAATCCTTTATGGATTTATAGTTGGCGTGATGAAAAAAAGTATCAACAGGATTCACTTAGATTCAAACTGTTCATCCCGAGTGTATAATGTCTTTGATGTGTTATATTGCATGTCTACCTTAAGTTAAGATTTGAGAACAACAAACTATTGAATATTTAAAATAGATAGTGTTGATAGAAAGTAAATTTTTATATCTATTGATTGTAAACAGACTTCAAACAAAGCATGCAAGAAATATGTTCCACCAAAAAAAAGCCGTGCCGTTCCCCGCAAAACAGCTTGTAATATATTGTGTTATCACCCTGACAAATAATATCTCTATCTTCAACACATTTGCCACCACATTTATTTATTCTGTTTGATCATTTATCACTTTCTTAACGGCATGTATAAATAATAATTCTTAATATGTATCTATTGTGTAAAGCTAGGACTCTTTTGAGTTTGTAATGGCTTAATAATGTTCCAACACTGAACCTGGTCCTTAAAAATACAGCATTTAAAGTCGATTTGTTCTTTTGTGTAGTTGTAGTTTCATTTTCCTCCCATGGAGCCACATTTTGAAAGTGAAGGAGATAATAAACCTTTTTAGGGATTATTTATATTTTTAATCTACCATTTCTCCAACTAATCTACATGCATTTTTACATTGAAAACTTCACCGGTAGCCAACGCTAAATGTCCCTTTTATAGAAGAGCCTGTTCTGAGACGTGTTTATGCAACGCTCATGAAATGCTGAGGTGTTTTATTCAAAGCTGCTGACAGTGAATTTGGGTAGCTTAGTGTTTTGTTTTTTCATGTCAAACATACAAACATGAAACACAGACACTGATACAGCGCAGTAAGCACTTACATATCAGTCTTCAACAACGCAACGCTAATAACTTCTATCGGCCATGTACGTTTAAGTGCATAATGTGCATGCATTTAAGCATTCAATAAACAGTGAGCAGCATTCCAAATCAACTCTAATGAATTATTGTGATCACACCTACAATTGTGTCTGATTGGTGTAGTGTTTTGAATTTCCTGGATGTGTCCTGTTAGATTACTCAGACAGGGTAACCTCACAATTGGCCTGTGGAGAGGCAGAAATCAGTGCTGTTTCATGAAGCGTACGAGAAATGAAAAACAAGAGAGAATGAGGGAGAAAGGGCAGGGCTGAATCAAAGACAGATGGACGTGGAACAAATGCTCATCTTATCCGTCTCCTCTCAAGTGTCTACTGCCAATGTGCCCCACTGCTATACCACACATTCTCTATCTGTACATGAGTGTGTATGTCTGAATGCACATAGGTCAAACCCGGTGTGTGTTTGACCCTTACCTGTGTGTGTGCGTGTGTATTGTGTGTTAGCGTGTACTGTATGATGCCCTTCACACTCTGTACTAAATGACTTAGACCCACAGAATGCTCCAGGGGGAAATACACGCTCAATCATACTGTACAACACTGTGACACCAAGGGCAACAGAAAGAGAGGCAGAGAGAGAGAGAGAGAGAGAGAGAGAGAGACAGAGAGTGAGAGAGAGGGAGCAGAATCACCAGTCATAAGCAGACAGGCAGTGTGGCCTGAAAATCAGTTCCTTGGCAGACTCGGGTAGCTACGGCTCCCAGTTGGCAAAACGCATTGGAGGGTAACAAACTTGATTTCAAAATCAATGGTCCCTCTAAATCGTAACAGCTTGTCACTCTGGTTAAACAGCTGTAAGGGTCAAACTGCAAGGTATGTTTGTTGCATAGGTGTTTTATGTCCGTGCTTGGTTTTCAGTACACAAGTGTGGCGCTCAAAAACTAATGGGCCGTCAATCTGTTGACTATTATTTGTGAATTCATTGATGCTTAAGAGGGAACATGCAACATAAGTGATATAATGAGCAGCTTACACAGGGAATTTAGTTGACGGTCTTATTCCGGAGTTACAATGGGTTTGCAGGCAGGTGGTTCAGTATTGCCCAAAGAGATTTTAACCACACACAGGGCTGCTGGTGAAAACATCGTTCTTTTGTAGAAACTGAACCTGCAGAACTTTCAGATGTGGCAAAGGCTCAGCAGCCCTTCAACGAGTCATGTTTCGGTAGAAACACTAGAGTGACCTTAGCCCTTAGCTTTTCACGGAAAACACATTGCATACCCACGGGGCATCATGCAGAAAATGAACTTAGTTGAACAGCGCATGTGACCTTTGGAGTTGTTTTTTAACCTTCATTTACTTTATCTATTACTGAGATTGGATCCTTTTTTCTTTATAGCAAATCTATATGCCAAACTCACAGCTGCCCAGAACCATCACAGTTTTTTCTTCTTCTTCTAGTCCCTGAGCAGCTCAATTTAAGCAGTTGGGGAAGATAAATGCCTTGCCCAAAGAAGTGGATATACAGGGAGGGACAAGTGGTCATTAACAGTTAACATTAACAGTGACTGGAGAATCAAGGATTCAAAAAAGAAGCTCTGTTAATAGAACTCTTCCTTTCCCAGTAGAAAATGTCCCAATTGTGCTTCATAGACCTACTATAGATCCTAAGAAAGTTATACACTTGACTGTTCTGTACTTACAAAATGTTGCTCTCGTTCTCTGTGAGTAGCTCTTATGTTTCCTATGCTGCTGCATTGTGGTACAATAGTGTCCATCAAAACTGAAAAATATGCACACTGACCATTTTCGACTAATTCTGTTACGTTTCCGCTGCACCGTTAAAGCATTCACAAACATACACGATAATCATCAAATATGCAGGTCCATGAACTGAACTGCATCTGGAGACAAAGATAAAACTGACCATCAATACGATCACAGCATGTATGTATGTCACATGTATGTCTTGCACATACAAGACATACATGTATGTTTCTATTGCATGTCTGCACTTTAGTTTGGTGGAGTCTGTGTTTTGTGTAGGTAAATAGCTGCAGTGTGCTTTCATCCCCATGTCAATCTCTCTCCCTCTCTCTCTCTCCCCTATCTGTCCTGAAAGGCCTCAAGGCCCTCTGTGCTCTTCCCCTAATGAGGAACAAGCCAGAAATCCTTCTAATGCCACAATTATAGGCATATCTATGGGCTCTTGGGTTCTTTCTTTTCTGAGCAAAGCCAGAGCCATGAAGGACACACTGCTTTTACCCCGACACTTTCTCATGACACACACATCAAAATTACACTCATTAATATCAGACGGCTGACAGGCCACGTTGCTCACACTCAACCACCGGCTGGCTGAATCACTGCTTATTTTTAGCACAGATTCGGCATGTGTCATTCTAAAATATTCTTGTGAATTACAAGATGAGTTAAACATTCAAAATATTCTTATATATACTGATATTGTAAAAGACAATGAAGCTCCCTTCAAACTGGTGGCCATTGTCTATTTAATGCTGTGTACAGCACTATAAAGATATATTGCAAGAAAACTACTATCATCACAGCCACATTATCCTCAGCAACGTTTCCTCTAGTTCAATAATGGTATTTAATGTTCGTAATAGAGCAACCAATCATGAAGCAATAAACAGATGCATGAAATCCATTTGGTAAGTCTTGCATGAAAGAAGTGAAGGATGGCGGTCATTGCAGCAGTCAGCTTGCCTATGGGATCGTGGCAAGAATGTTTTGAATGTAGATTTTGTTGTCCATTACTTAAATCAATAGGTTTAAACCACCATGCCGATGTGGGTCAAGTATCTTATGTAATTAACTAAAGGCTGTTCATCTTGGCACTTGGACCAACAACTAATTACTGTGTAGCTGCAGCTGAAACTGTAATGACATGAGTCAGTGGCAGAATGCCTGATTCTTTTTATAAGACACCACGCGAACGCCTCAGAGGTAACAATTATATGTGCTGGGAGAGAGGGAAAGGTGAAAGTTTTGTTTTGTCGATTGTTAGCAAAAACTGCCACACTCATCTACTTAAAAGGCCTACGACGGTGCTCTAATGAACTCAATTAATCAATTTGAAGTTGATCTAAGAAGCCAATGAAGTGCACCCTGACTGTTATGTCTGTGTTGGCAGAGTAGAAAAACACCCGCAAGCAATATGAGCCTTCAACAGAGGCTTCTGCAGCCAGTTCTGCTGAATGTGCCTTAACAGCCATTATCTGACACATTCCAGATGTAGATATGTTTTGTGACTGTATAACATAGGTCACATGTCTCTTGCAATATCAGTCAATTTAATGTCTAACATTAAATTGAACCCACTCAGTACACCACCCGTCATTGAGCTTAATGGAAGATGGAAACCAGCCCAGGCAGTAAGAAACGTGTATCCGCACACAGTTCTTGGAGGTATCTGTGGTGTGTAGGCATCATATTAAGCAGCCATGCTAGTCATCCATCATGGAAGCCTGGCTGGAAACAATCACAGATTGAACCTGCCTCTGTGGCAGTGGGCAGTCGGAGAGAGAAATGGCTTGTACCTGCAGGGTGGTGGATAATGGAAGTGAGCGTCAGAGACAGCAAACAGTGCTTCAGCACAGTATCTGTCCTAAACCCAACCAACTCTGAAATTATTCAGAGCCTGTACAGATCAATAAAAGCTATGTGAAAGCCGACTTTTTGATTCAGATACTAAAGCCGCTCAAGTGGTTGTGAGGGATGCATTAGATTCAGATAGAAATCACTGCTTTCTATTTTTACAGTCAATACCAGGCACAAAGCACAAGGTCGTGCTCAGGACAAGGACAATGAGTTTCTATAAGCACAATTATTTGCCTTCATATATATATATATATATATATACACAAGTAACTATGCCAAAATGCTTGTGTGAAGTGAACAATTGGATTGTATGGTTGTTAATAATCTTCTCAGCCTGGCACAATATCAGTCCCAAGCCTCTTAAACAGCTGTGTCACATTAAAAAAAATGGCTCATCCAGTGGTAACAGAGTGCAAATAGTTTTTTCCAAGTAGGAAAATCATTTTGTCTGGGAGGTGGGGAGTCATGCACATATGGGTAAGACCAGGGGCATATGTTTGGTTGAAGGGTGAGAAGGCTCCCTGCCTGTGTATTAAATGAAATGTTATATGATGAAATAAAGCGATGTAAACGCCACCATGAAATAAAAACACTTCAGAAAAAGAGCATTTTTAAATGCATAACTGAACATAATTACATAAACATCTTGTGATACTCGTAAATAGCAGTTCCACTGAAGAATGCATTTACTGAACGAGGCTCAAGTAACCATGACATCTTGTGAAAACTATTTCAGTAACTGCCTACGTCAACAAGAAAACGTGGATGTGAAAGTTTCTACTTTAAATTATTCTGAAAACCCTCTTATTTTATCTGCCTTCCCAGGTCGGTTGAAACGTTGTTCAGGCATAACTGAATAATATAAACAGCTTGCGTTGACTGCTATTGTAGTTCTATCCAATGTCCCCTTACCCACTTCCTACCTCCCCACTTATGGCGCCCATGCTCGGACAACTCCCATCTTTAAACTCAGCCTTCATTTTGATCTTAAAAAGTTAAAACGTATCAAAAGTTCCCTGACACCAAATCTGGCCGGGGGGTAAAGTGGGGGCATAGTGGGGGGTATAGTGGAGGGGCCAATGGCCCACTTGCTCGGACCACGCCCATCTTCAAACTCGACCTTCATTCATAAGTTTCATGACTGCATCTTGCAGGGTTGCAACACTATTGTGGTCACAAAAATCTTTCCACAGACAAACACACAGACACACAAACTGAAAACAATACCACCATCGCTGCCACGTCTGGTAATCAAACAAATCATAGTCTTTTCTGATTTTCTGCCACCTGTACAGTAAGGTATTGTTATGCATCTCAAACTAGAGACCATTTTGCGACGGGATCACACCAGGTGCCCAAATGGACCCATCTCCACTTCCTACCACCCTACTTCCGGCACCCTTGCTTGGACTATACCCATGTTCAAACTCAAATTTTGATCTCAACTGCAAATTTGTAAAGTATCGTAACTGCATCTTGCGTGGTCTATCGCAGTTACAAAATCTGTCCACAGACAGACAGACACAAATATAAACACCTGGCAAAGTACTCAAAACAGCGTCTGTGGTAGTTCCCACTACAGTAGGTGTCTCTAGGACCACATCATGCCAAGATGAATCACACACAGACTCACAAGGTGAAAACAATACCAGCGTCTCAGGCAAATAAACAAAATGAAAAAAAACGAAAAGATTTTTTTTTAAAAAGGAGCAAAACTAATTTAGAAAAGATTGACAGGTGAAAGGGTTATAAAAAAAAAAATTAAAAAAAAAGCCAATCAACAAGCTTTAAAATTAATTGGAATTTGAAAGGTATTTTGGTTCTTGTCCTCTTGCTGCCTACTAAGCGGAAACGGAGGATTTTTAATCCTCTTTTTATCGTCACACATGTAGACAGGACAATTAGAGCACACACAGTGAAATTAACTACTATACAGCAGTGTGGGGGTCCGCTGCCTTGCTCAAGGGCAGACTAATTAAGCAGTATGTTAGGCAGAGAGAGAAGAGCACAGACATACTGTTAAGCTTACCAGCATGGGTTTCTTGTTTTCCTATGATTCCCATTCCTACAGTCAAACAGGCGGTGTGCAGAAATGCATTCAACACTCAGAACATACAGATTGTGCCAACGCAGGAAAACAATGCTTTTAGGTTTTAGGAGGGCTTTTACGCCCAAGTTACCTTTCTTCCTTTCTTTATCTGTTAGTTATCACCCTTACACGAGGACACATGAGGGTACACACAGGTCTTTACTGCAATACTACTTACATGAGATGCGTAACTGAATAAAAAATGAGAATGGACTTTTCAGAAAGCGCAATCTCGTGTCTACTTTTGAATTGTATAATAGTCACTTATTTAGATTCTGGATTGTTCGTTGAGAGAGAAGGAGTAGATTTGTTTTTAAGAATAATTAAGTATGTTTTGAACTTTTTTTGTGGGAAAACCATATCAGACACAATTTATTATTCAAAGTAGAGTAAGCTAGCTATCTAAATCGATAGCTCTATTGTGGTATTAAGGTAGGCGTTTCTTCTTTTTTTTATTTTATTATTGCTAAACAGTAGCATACATAGTAAAGCAAACCTTAAAGGCACTTTGATCAGACCTCTGACGTTGGTGGAGCTATCAGGGGTATTAAATGACATTACATGACTCTAATATAAATGAGGTGTAAATAACTTTGCCCTGACAGGTGCAACATAACCAACTGAAGAGCGAAGGAGATGTCAATTAAGTGCAGTGTGTGCACGCCCACAGCCCTGAGAAGAGCAACATAAGTGAAAACCTGTGTCAGTGTACATTGTTTGTCTTGTGGCACTTTAAGTGTCACTTAAAATAATGAAAATGTAGTGAAGACAACCAAAGAATTTGAAGCTACCATTGGAGTTCGTATGACAGGGGAACAGTGCCCTCTTTCTCTACCTCACTAGAAGATGAAATATAAATAATGAGTTTTCTAATGAACAGAGAGGCCACTGCCTGCTGTCAAGCCTGTATGGTTATTACTCCGAAAACTGACCTCAACAGCATTTAGAAACACACAGAAATATGAAGACACACACTTACCCATTTATACACACACAAAGATACACACAACTTCCGTTTTACCCCCCTTTTTATCACCCAATTTACCCACAAGGAAAATTTACTTTTTGATGAATGAAGTATGCCTCTGTAAGGGTATGTAACTTACAGCAGCAATAGATTCTGGCAGCTATAAACATCTTTGTGTAGCTACAGTGTACTGCTCCTCTGCAAAGCCCCTGGTAATGTTACAATCATTTTCACAGTGATTCATTTCATGAGGATATGTGATCTATGGTTGCTATAGTTTATTGTCACTAAAACAGGATTACGCTGCTTGATTACAGCTACGCTTATGCTGCAGTCAATGGTGGTGTTGGTGTAGCTCCAAAGAAGAGAAGACACGAGAATAGAATTTCAAGGTCACTTCTGTTTTCCACATTTTAAGAGATATATAGACCTATTTGAGGGACACAAACACATTGAATGCATGTTGCCACGAAGGAGGGCATACTGAAGGACTGCAGATAACCATAATCAGGACCCACTGTCATTTCATCTTTTATGACTATTCGATGCGTTATGCTCCGACCTTGAAATGTAATCTAAGTTTTTTATGTGATTACCATTGTCTCTGGGAAAGGTATGTTTTATAATATGTACATTACAAAGGCACACAAATGTAACCTTGATCCAGCACCCTGAAGCTTTTTTTCTTCCTTTTAATGGAATTGGCATGGATGTCAATTTCAATTCTTCACTCACAGAAAAGGAGTTTTGCTTTATATGCAAACACAGGCTAACACCATGACATGCAATGACATGCAAACTGCGGTAAATGAGAGTCCTCCATTGCTGTGCTACAGCTGTTTTCTTGCTCCCTACACATCAGACACCACTGCCGGTGCCATGAATTGTAAAAGCTCCAACAGTTGACAAACAAAACCGAGTGAGAGTGTACAGTTTTGCTGGATTCAGGTTAAAATAAATATTCTCACAGCTTAACAACCTAGGTGATGCATACACATGCATACACACTCACACACAAATCAATAAAAAAGTGTGGACACGTGGGTTGGGTTGCATAGTTATTTTAAACCTGAATCCAGCTACATCAATTTAAAACCGGGGAATCATTGTTGCCTGCACTGCTCTGAGACCCACATGTCCTTTACCTCTATCTCGGACATAATTTATGTTCATGTCTACAAGCCTGTTTCCCGAAGAAGCAAGAAAGGTCATGTCTGTTTCATATACAGTACATTGTAGTTGCTGGAGGGTAAGTAACCGCAGGGCAGATTCATCGCTTAATGAATCAGCGCTGAGGGCGTTAGCGTGTAAGCATGGGGAAATATTGAGTGGTTCAGCAGGGGAGTTCAGGGAAGTTGAAAAATTGAGAAAGGGGTGAGGGAAAAGGCAGGGATATGAGCAGAGAGGTGGTTGAGAAAAATCTTGAGTTTGCGGTTAAATGAGAGTTGAGAAGAGATCAGACGGATCATGGGGAGTCCAAGGCAATGCACGAGGGTGGTAAGACCAAAACAGGAAGGAAGGAGGTCGAAAGGCATGGATCAAGGAAAGACAGAGGCAGAGGAGAGGTGAAGATAAAGGAAAGGGAGGTGTCGAGGGAAATGGAGGAGGGTGGAGAGGAGGTTAGGATGAAGGGCAAAGTATGGGGGGGGGGGGTTCTTCTGAGTCTCACACAGCCTGGAGATACGGGGTGAAAACTGCCAAGCCGTGGTGATCACTGGAAGATTTTGCCATTTTTTTTGTTCCACATACACAAAAAGGCCTGTGCGGATCCTGTCAAGAGACAAAAGCTGTGATTGGCACCTCTGGTGTACCTTCATTAAAATGCACATCTAAGTGAGCTTGACTGTACAGTCTAGCTGACGGCTGACCCATTATAATTGAATCTCTGAAGGTGCTTTTATAAAAAGTGAGCAGTGACAGCAGCTCCTGTCTCATGTATATGTGTATGGCTATTTGCTGCTGTTGCACTGTGGACACATTCATGTTGTCACTTTAGTAAAGACATAACACTGATTATATACATGGGCACACTTGAATTTCAGTCAATTTGATCCCACTGTCGTGATTCTAGGCGATTTGAGGGCCTTCACACAACAAGCAGAGAGTGGGCCATCAGGCGCCGTTGGGTTGTCCAAGCATTTATTTTCTGCAGCGTGTCTGGTATGGTTGGCACTAGTTAGCTGATTGAACATGTTGAATTTGTGGTGGGTGATATCAGCGAGAGAGAGAGAGAGAGAGTGCTGCCTGACTGCACAGATTAGAGCGGGGGTTTCAGCGAGTTACGCTTTGGGCTACAACTTGCAGAATTAGCAGCAGTTCCCGTTTTCCAGAGTACCCATGGATGTAGAGACAATCATCACCAGATTGCTTTCATACGCAAGATATCTTCAAATTGTGATAATTCTCAGGCAAGTTCTGGAGTAACTGTATTAGAACATATTTTTTTTCTCTTCTAAGATTTCATAATGGAATTTTTGGACATTTATTTGCACATTAGAGATAATGTTATCCCCCGAAAGTGTAAGCAACACCGAATCTAAAAATATACTGTATGTGTGTGTGCTCCTAATGTTTGGCATGTCTCTATGTTCCTGATATAACAGTTAAGGGATCATACATATAAACTCCTTACAGTGTTTTATGACATAAAACTTTTTGTCAATGCCACCTTTCTGCTCTCTTGTCACTTTCTTTAGTGTGGTCCATAGCAAATATCGTTAGCATATAATCCTATCTGACAAATCCTTAGTAAATCAGCGTGGCCATGGCAACCAAAGGAGCCACTGGGAGCAATGGAGGAAATGTTTTTTTTTTCCTGGTATTTAGAGCCCTGAATTTTAAGACCTCTTCATGAGCAATAATGGATGTGAAGCAACATCAGTTTTTAAGTTGGCATGAGACAATTAACGGTGTTTGTGATGTTATCTATATAAACCTGCTTTCTAGCAATATTATCAAACACAAGATACGTATGTAATCTCTGCGTGTTATTGTGCTGGTAGATGTGACAGCTGTGTCGCTTGCTGTTCTGACACACTGACACCATTGGGGAGTAAATTTAGCACAAACAGCCCACTGAGTGTGGTGTGAGCTCAGCAATTCATCTACGCGGGCTTGACGATAATAAATATCCATATGCACAACTGGCATGACGATGGAGAGAGTTGCTTTGGCTTGATATTTTTATGAACACACGTGTGTATGTGTTCGCAGGGTGTGCATGTAAAACATCATGTTTGGTAAAACTCCTAAGTAATATTCTAATTTCAATAATGAAAAAAAAACAGCAAAAAAAAAAAAAAAAAAAACCCAGCACAGCACATTCATCCTGCATCCCAGAGTGAGAGGAGGAAAGATAGACAGATGCAAACAAATGTGCACTCTTTTGCCTGAAGCAATTGTTTATAGATGCAAGAAAAGACATTTGCGTGCAGCACATCTTAGCACTGATGCACTTGAGGCGAACCGGATCATTAACATGGAAAGTACAATAACTCTCTACAACCTAATCTTGGCCCTTTGTCAAAAAAAAAAATGATGATGAGGCACTTCTTCCCCTCTGCATTTATCTTTTCCGGAATAACAATATTGTCATGCAAACCATGCTATGCCTAATGTTAGGTCATACTCTCATCAACCCTGGAGAGAAGCAGTGAACCACAGCCAGTCTAACCTCACAATCCTCAGAGGGGAAGCCAATTCAGTTCCTTTCTGCAAACGGCTTCATCGGATTTTCTTGACATGAATATCAAATTCAAGAATGCCACGCTGATACGCGTGTCCTTGCAGACAACAATGTACCCGAGCTGTTGAACACGATTCTCTGCTGAAATTAGCAAACATTACCTTTTCAAGATGGCTCCCCTGAGAAAGGAGGACCACTTATAGGTAGAGAGAGTTTGACAAACAATGGAAGAGAGTGGTGCATCTACCCAGGGGAACTTCGTTGACTTAACCTAAGTTGACAAGCAAAAAGAGTGTTTCCATCCTTTGAATGGATTTTAAAAAAAAAAGAAAAGGTTTCAACATCCTTTTAAAATAGAATCATAATGATCTTGTCGTGGGCCAGTTTATTATGATCAAGGCCTACTTGAAAACATTGGCGGTGAAATGCTTCATGTAAACACAATTTATATGATACATACCTTTTTATTCCTTCAGTCACCACCAAAAGCTCATGATCATAGGTGTGTGGGTTGAAAGGAAGATTGACTGGTAGATTGAGAGCCTCACACACTTGTTTAGCTCCCACTTCAATCGCGACAGTCCAGTAAAACGCCCACATTACTGACTGTTGTCAGTGGGCGTTGGACTCCCTCGGGGCTGTCCCTTGTCGGCAATTGTGTTTGTGATTTTCATGGACAGAACAGAACAATCGAACAACAAACTCTGCCAAAAAAAATGGGTGGATTGCCTTCTTTGGGTTGGGGACAAGTTGATAAGCCTCATAAAATAGTATTATAATAGGTTTGTACCTCAAGCTACATTTTATGGCTGAATATGCATTTCATTTATAAGCAATATTGTTGTCGTTAGATGTGTGAATCACGGTAGATGCTTGCACTAAACGGGGCGGGGCAACTGGCCAATAAGGCAAAGATGGAATCAGATTGAATTTGCACATGTCAAACACGCAGAAGCCTATATCTTGATCAAGGGGCATTGATAACGTGAGGCAGGATTAGGGAATTTAATCCTGAAAGGCAGGAGGAAAGACTTTAATCCTGGCTAGAATTATCAGTGACTTACCTGTTTAAGGGGAGTTAAGATTTCTAAAATAACGACATAATTTCCAGGAAAGTGCAGGTGTACAAGTTTTCCATGTAAGGAATAGTCCCTCGAGACTGTGGGATGTCTGATGTAATAAGTTATGCTAATGAATTTCTGCAAGTATATGTAAAGTAATTACTTTTAATCAAGCAGAGACATGTAAGCTTTCACACATCAATCAAACCCAGTCATATCTACCAAAACCATTAAATCTATAAACTCATATTTTTCTGTTTTGTGGGAAAACGTAGGGAGGGGGAAAGACCATTCATTATTTCAAAACCATAGAGGAAACTCTTGTTGTTAGCTCTGCAGAATGTGAACAAAGTACTATCGTGAATAATGTCACACCATTGCCTAAACAACAAATAATTGCTTTCTTGAATTAATAACACAATTGGTCCTGCTTTCGAGTTTTGGAACCTGGAGGAAATATATGAAAATGTACACGTACAGTGCCTGTCGACCACTTAACATTAGGGCTGCGCAATATATCAATATTATATGGATATAGTGATAAAGACTGGTTGCACGAAAGATATGAAACCCTCGTATTTGAAGGCATGGAAAAGAGCAATGTACAGATTATAGTCTCTGAAATGTAGTGAAATGGGGAGCTCTGTTAGTTTTGTCCCAAACTTACAAACATACACTGTAACCTCAAATACACACACATATTTTACAATGTTTAATATACAGTGTGGGCAATACTGTGCAAAGACTGTAAGCCTTTAGTTGAAAAAAATACATATTCCTTTCCCATTGCATTGATTGAGCCCTCTAGTCCTTCGCTTATATCAGCCTGAGCTGCTGGATTGAATAAAAGCTTTACAGTAGCGCTTACAAACCATATAAACAAGGACCACTGATTAAAGACAGGGATGTTACTTCTACTTTTACGGTAGAGCAATGGTGGTGAATGCACATAAACATTGTTCTCTCCTTTATTATTAACTTCTGTTGAAGCCCCCTTGCACAAGGCACTCAAGCCGACACTGGAGCACTGAGAAATTGCTCAGTTATAATTGTGTGAAAGCACTTATCAAGATAGTTATTACTGCAAAATAGCCTGCATGCTACCCAGTAAACAGTAACATCCATTGGAAAGAAAGGAAATGAGTTTTATGAAACACTATCTTAAGGCTTCGACAAGATTGTGAAAAGAAAATATTGAACCATCAATCTGTCTTTTCGACAGCTCAGTATGTTGCCACCGTTGTTTTTTCTGCTGTGTGTGTGTGTATGTGTGTGTGTTCATCAGCTCTTGTATGTTCGGCAAGCTATGGTCAATTTTCGGAATTGCACAGGGCCATTGACCAGTCTTATCCTCACAGCGTTAAAACTTCTGTCTTTTGTGGGCTGATGATACGAGCAGCTCCACGCTGTTTGTCGGTGGGCAGCAGTGCTCACTCCAGACAGTGAATATTACTTGTTTTTCAGCACTCACATGGAAACACTGATTGCAAGGCCATCTCTTGCTCATAGAGAGTTTTTGTTCGTCACAGGTGAAACCATTCCGTTCACTCAAGCCATGGTAATTAGGCTATAATGTAGAGTTTTCCATCCAGAATTAGATGACAAAAGAACACAGGCTCTCCTGTATTTACTTCCGGCAATCATTTATAGAACTGAAACGGCCGCTACAACTAATGATTAATGTCATTATCAGCGCGCACAGCCCAATCACCAGCTGGGTCCTGAGCTTAGAAACGGATCACTTTTCAACTCCACACCCCTAAAAGCTCTATCTTCTTCCTGTTCACGGTTCACGCACCTCTTTTGTGCCATAATTACGAGAAATCAGAGATTCAACAACACTTTGGATAGGTGATTCATTTTTTTTTTTTTTTATTACAAAGCAGCCTAACGTTCTCTGGGTGCAGACTCTAAATTGTGAGGATTTCCTTCTTTTTCTCAGCTATTGAAATAGTAAACTGAATACCTGTTGGGTTTGAACTGTCGTGTGTTGTGATGGCGATTTTATCACTATATTCCTACATTTATATAGCAAAAGCGTAATAGATTAATTGAGAAAATAATTTTCCGATGAACCCATAATATACATTTTCTAAATTGTTAATTGTAGCCCTACCTTCTGGAGAAATACAGTTATTTTGCGGAAACACACAGAGGCACCATCTGTTAGACTGTTTTGTATCTCTTGCAAAAGTGCTCTATAGCCCATAGGAGGCTGTTGGCCCGTAATGTTCTGTCATTGTGTCGCGGATCCTCTTTGGGCTGTTGTCGTTCTGCTGGGCCAGGCAATGTGTCTTACATGACACAGCTGGCTGAGGGATGTGAACAAGAGGAGCAAAGAGGAGAGGAAGAGATTTAGGAGAATGAAAGTGCTGAGAGAAAGCAGAGATGAGGTGAGGTCTGGGGTGAGGACAGAGGTGCATGAAGGAGACGGGAGAAGAGAGGCATGAAGTAAGAGAAGGTGGGAGAGAAATAAAATAAGATAGGTGGCATGCTTTGATATTCTCCTGGTGGCTGGTTGAACCAAGCATGTATCCGTGCTCCAGCTCTCCTGACTGTCATTGGGTGATGAAACCCCAGTTGCAGTAAATGAAATTTAATCAGAAAGAATTTCCACACAGGCGAGCTGTGAAATTTCATAATAAGTCTTGGTGTGTGTGTGCACATGTATGAGCATGGGTGTGTGTGTGTGTGTGTGTGTGTGTGTGCGTGTGTGTGCATTTGCATCTGCATGCTCATGAATGCACATGTGGAAAATGATAACATCTTGGGCTCAAGTCAATAATAATATGCAAAGTGGCTGTGGTTTTGCAGCTTCAGGGTTAAGACATCACCATTGAAACCACTTTTAATTCCCTATTTCCTCTGTGTTTATCCATTTTTCATAACCTTTTTGAATTTCACGTTAGAGCTGTACCTTTGACAGGCTTTAATTTCACACTGAGGTAATTGTCACCTGCAGGAAATGTTTTTTTTTTTTTTTTGCTTGAACAATTTCGAGCACTTGACACACGAGCCTTACCTGTTGATAAAATGTTTTCTCTTCCTAGAGGTTAAATTGGGATGTAATATGTTCAGAGAGGGAGTGGACTTAAGGTTCAAGACATATCTACTATATTCAGTGATATAGCTTTCTGCTTAGTTCACAGTTGTGTTGAGCAGCAGGATGTCCTTTCCGTTATGTTAAGTAGGGTTTGGGCGATATGGAGAAAATGAAATATCCCAATATTTTTTGATGAAGTAGCTCATTATCGGTAGCAATGATATTGCAGGGTTGACTATTGGTGCATTCACAAAATATTTACACAATGAGATTTTTCTAAATTAGTCATCAGTAATGTGGAAATAATGACTAAGTGGGTAAAGCCAAATAATACAACAGCTGGACCAGTCTGGTAAATTCTGAAAACGACATCACTTTACTGTAATGCAGCCTTTAAAACCAGAAAAAGACCAAAAAAACATATTACATGCGTTTATGATTAAATTGTTTATAAGAGCATGAAGTTAAATCAACCATCTTCATTTTGCTCTGAAAGTGCACCGGATTGATGGATTTAATTTGAAAATACAGACATTTTTTTTGCTGGGGACCATGCCCCCAAACCCTGTTAGAGAGTCCAAGGTCCACCCACCACAGTCTCGTAAAATCCTGTGGACACTGGGTTAAGCCAGAGTCAGACGGGCCGTCGGGAGCACAGAAAGGACGCCCCCCCCCCCCCCCCCCCTCCAAATAGCTTCCCCCATACCTGATGCCATAGTGCCACCTATGCCAAGGAATTTAAAAGCCTCCTGATTTACCTTTTTTCTTTATCAGAACAATAAAAGGAAACACGTTTCTTAACCTAATCCTCCACCATACAAAAGGCCCTCGTATAGAGACACTGTTACTCTGGTAAAGGTCTTACAGCATTAAAGTAATTGGAGGTTACACAATTTTCTGGGAAGCAAAAGTAGTTGCTAGGCAACTGCTCATGCCAACTCATTGGCTTGTATTGAGTGAATACAATGTGAAGGTAAAGTATTTACATAAGGAATAAGTTGTGAAGGAAATATTGGAAACAAAGAAAAATAGAAATAGTTTTTTTCAAACTTGTGTGCATAATACCAATAGTATTTATACTTTGTATGCAAGTTGATCAGGAGTTCTGAATAAAATATCCAAAATAAATGTTTATGTTTGCCATAAAAACATTGTTTTATTGCTATACAATGTACACATTTGTGATTGGAAGTGTTTTACAAATGAAAATAAGGTTTTGTTTGATTGAAAATCAGCCTAGATGTAGAAACTTGTCAGAAATCTTTTGAATTTAAAATCATGGAATGCTAGTGCAAAAGACATTGTCATTCATATTAAACCCACTTTCAGTCTATTAGTGCCACAGCAGCAACGCTGTTCTTTTTTGCTATTTCACCTTTGGTACAATGACAGAATTTTAATACAATATCAACTGTAACGAGTTCCATTTCATACATTTAAAAGTCAATGTATTCAGTTCTGAATGTGACGCTGATGGAGAATCAAGTATGAATGATGGGCCATGTTCCCGTTTTTTTAAAGGCAAACAGACAGTCCATCTCTGGGTAAATTTGCTTTTCATCCTGTGACCCACCAATCATATTTGACCAATGGACATTAAGAAGATCTCTATATAATTGATGAGTGACAGGACTCAAACCAACACACGCGCTGAAAGAAAACACAGACACACAAGCCTGACACAAGACCAGAACTGATTAGACGCTACATGGACAGAGTAAGAAAGATGGGAAGAAAAAATATTAATCATTAGATTTGACATGTTTTGCCACCACCTGTCAGCCTAATGTTTGTCAGGGCTTGTAGGAGATGACAAGGCAGGGAGGGTCATGAAGGAGGCATGCTGCCTCATTACATGTGACACACGTAGGTGGGCAGGAGCATTCTCTCTCACACACACACACATGATCAAAAACAACACATTAACTGCCATAGCTACTTCAGAGATTAACACACACACACACACACACACACACACACACACACACACACAGAGTATAACAAAACAAGACAAAAGCCTATACAAATTGCACAACAAGTCCGTTGCAGCCATTGTCCTCAATCAACACCCCACAGTCCTTGACCCTAAAACCTCGCCGTCAAAGTATGACACTTTTTATAAAAACACTGACAAAGAGCCATAGTGAACACGTCTGTGCACATGTTTTCATACTACCATGAACAAATGAAGCAATCAACACCTATAGACAAACAGAATAAATGTGCGATCCCGCTGTTC
The DNA here is from genome assembly GCA_943593645.1 of Bovichtus variegatus. Taxonomy (NCBI): domain Eukaryota; kingdom Metazoa; phylum Chordata; class Actinopteri; order Perciformes; family Bovichtidae; genus Bovichtus; species Bovichtus variegatus. The sequence goes on along the minus strand of CALSCE010009465.1, from coordinate 13,432,785 downwards.
GAGCAGATGACACAATAAGAGCCATTGAAGTACAAATCACATGTCTTTCCATGCCATCTATCATTTTTTTTATCTGTGTCGAGATCAAAAGCCAATCTAAGGAGTAAGTGTGATGCTAAAAGGTGAACGATGTGGCAGATTTTGACATGATGATATGTGATCCCTAGGAGCATTAATAGTTTTTTTAGATGAGCAAGACTAAGAGTCTACAGCTACGCTAGTGAGTGGCTCTGTGAGGCTGTAATGCTCAATGTGAAACAAAAAGGGTTGTTATTGAAATGTTGACTGGATGATGGGCCTGGATAATATGTCAGGGAATCACCATTGTTATTTGGCTGTATCCTCTTGGGACTATGACTGTCTGAACACAATTTCATGATAGATTTCCATCCAATAATTGTTGAGATATTTCATTCTTAACCACAGTGGTGGACCAACCACAAGACTGACCGACTGACCACACACTTAGCAGAGCTAAAAAGTTATATTTTCTTCTGCCGTGCCATGCACCTATAGGGGACACTAAAGGCAGGTTTCCTCCATGAATACAACAATGGTCTGTGTAGGAGACATTTTTTATTTCAAGAATGCAAGTTTGTAGTTTAACAAACCAACCACAAGAACAGAGATTTGCAGAAAGAAAAAAAAGCCTTCTATTTTTGCCATTCAAACATGCCGTTGTTATAAAAGCCTGTACACTGTGTCTAGTTGCTTATTGTGCACAGCATTTTGCTGCAGGCTGGAGTTGACCTTTCCAACTGCTAAATGCTTTGCCAGCGAAGACAGGCCTATATTGTGGGGACTCCAATGGAGGAGAAGGGGTAGCGATATAGAAAGCAATCAATAGGAGCCAAGGGAGCAAGTGTGCTCTGTGTTTATTTGTGCGTGCATTAATGTACATGTGTGCTGCTGCCTCAGAAAGTGTGTAAGCTGTACTATGGCCCCATGCCCTGCCTTTGATCTGTCCCTTGCAAAGAGATTTCAGACAAACAGGACCGAGCCTTCTAACTAATGCAGGGCCGGCTAAGCCAAGCTGAGCTGTGTGGGTGCCACCTACACACTGCAGCTTTCTGTCTCTACTTCTTTCAACCTCGCTTCCACACCTTCTCACAGCTTCCACCCTTAGTGTTCATTCTCATCTCAGAATATGTCACTATTTTTTCCCTGCTTGAATATGCGGTCTATGTTTTGGCGAGGAGATTCATTTCATATATTTTTTTTTTTTTTATCCTGAATTTTTTTTCTTAAATATCCATTGTTTATAGCCATTTCAACCAAGCGCTGAGCTGATTCAGGTTTATCTTAAGGGTTTTGGACTAGTGTTGGTTCAGATAACTGCTAGTCTGTAGATGTTTTTGTTCTGGTGTAACCTTGCTAATGAAGCAAAAGTCTCCCCAATGCATGTTGGCATTCAGGTCCCACGAGACCAAAGGCAGATGCTGGCGGGGGTTGTTTTTTTTTTCGAAGGCTGCTGGCAGACACGAGTGGTCACTTTGTAATGAGCGATCACGCTGTGGGCTGAATAACCTTCGGATTTTATTCTGTAGCTCACCACACTCGGTATACTGCGTGATAAATCACATCCGATTACTTCTTCACACTCAAACAGTGTCAATGGAGTCTTTTATGAAGCTCCTCTGTCAAGACTCGGAAATCATTTGGTAACATGAGACAGTATTTGGCACATACTCCAGATTGCAGGCTGGTGTGGACGAGTTTGGTACAAGCAGACTGCAGCGGCGTGGGTGCGTCGGTCCCCCAGCTGTGGGCAGTTGTGGCACTGATCTTCCACATGATTCCTTGCGACAGAAAACTGTGACAAGGTTTTGAGTTATCTAAGCTTAACATTTAGCAAGAATTAACAAATTAGGGTTACTGATATGAGGTATATTTTCTAAATTGCAAATATGCAAATCAGGTAATGAATCCTTTTACTGGATATACTTAGTAGAAACTCTTTGCTGCTGCAACATAACTGATAACTATTGCCCTTTAGTGCTCTTGATGAAACACTTGTGCAGTGTAAGTCTTCTGTACGTCCAAGACATTTGTTTATAATAAGACGAAAAGAGGGGACTGGGTAGGGGGAAAAGCAGAGAACATGCTAAAGCACGCCTGTTCCGGAAAAGGAGGCATAAGGTTGAGGCTTGCTGTGCTCTACATTTTAATTGAGAACAAGTTAAGCTGCTGATTTAATCTCTCTGTCCCCTGTCTGCAATGAGAGGTGGCCATGTGTAAAAATGCAGTATCTGTACCATTACCCTAACGCTGTTTCTTTTTAGATAGTGTCTACTAAGGTGGGATTTGTGCCTCTGTGTGTCTGTCAGCGTGTGTATCAGTGCGTTTGCATGCACACATATCAATCTGTTTTCTCTCCTATTCCCAAACTCTCCAGCGTTGAGCTTGCTTCGTCTACCAGCGTCTTTTCCCCCAGAGGTTCTGTACAGTAGCATTGTAGCGTAGGAGGCGCCTGAGGAATTCACAGCAGCTGCAGCCCCAATATTAAATATCACTCAGCAAAAAAAGGAGTAAGGTGACATAACAGTTCCCTACAAAACCCTTTTGTCTGAAGAACAAAGCCATTTTTTTTTTTGTGTTACAGTATTGGTGGGTAGATAGTTTTATACTCTCTCTGAGACTTTGTATTATGTCACATAGAAAAGGCCATGTACGGGAGGAGGATAAAAGTTCACATAGAATGAAGTGTTTTGGCTGTGGCAGCCACAGAAATACAAATTGATATCAGTGTGTGTGGACCCTGTGTGATATATTGTATCGTCATTAACAATAGCAACTTTGGCAATTAAAATCCAATTTATTATTATGAGTAGGCGTGCTCATTCATAACATCAAAAATCCTTGGCAACGTGTTCCACTGTGTGTATTACATTTATCAGTTATTTTGACAAAATCAAAAGCTGTGCCAAGAAAGGGACAGAGTAATGACATCTCAACGTGGAGGCCAACTGGCTGCGCCAACAGCCCCCTGCACCTAGAAGAACTATTAAAAGTTTGTTCGAACGTGTGTGTGTGAGTGATAGAAAGCGACGTGGAATAACAGCTGTGTGTTTCTGAAAATACATCTGTGCAATTGTCTGTGTTAGAATGGCAATGATCTATTTAGGCAAAGGTTTGCACAGAGGGGGGAAAGCAGACCCAGTCTTGGCTCAGTTACAGATTTCAGAGTCAATATGAAAATCAGTGAGCTGCTGGGAGAAGGCTACCCTGTGACTAGTTTTTCATCCAACAGAAAAAAAGATGCAGCTGCGGCCTTTTCTGAATATATATAAAGCCTTCTTTTTATAAAAGTTCAGCACATTCATAATGCACTTCCATCAAGGATCTAACCAGTGACGCTGGGTGACCTCACCACTATTTATTAACAGAAATAACAACTTTATAAATAGGCATGAATATGAAACATGTGCTCTTCTCGAAGACCTTGATTTTAATAGCAAGCACAATAACTGAAGACAAGGCTTGGTAGATCAAACTCAATAAAAATGTTTCACCTAAAATAAATATTTTCAAGGAAATGTAAAATTCCTCTGAAGAAAGGATAAAGGCAGAGTGCTGTGAGATTTTTTTCACCTTGATTTCATTCTTCTTGTATGGTGGTTTAGCCCCTTTAGGCCAAACTGTGAAAATGCCTGCAAAAGTCACATGTGTGTACTACAGGCAGCACTCATTATAGAAGACGGGCTCCCATGGGGTAGCGCAGCACAAAGAGTTGAGAGAATCATGCTCCCAGTGATCTTGCCATCTGTTACACTAGGATTGATTTCCCCAGCATCTGGCTGAATGCTTTACAACATTTCAATGACCTGCATCAATTCCTGCTTCACTGTCTCTCTCGCCCACTCAAACACACGCGCACGTACATATGCTCACACGTCTTCTTGTACTTCTATCCTTATGAGGACCTTATACAGACTACACACACATAGACATGTCAACAGTTTTTAAAGAAAAGTCTGTATATATTGCTCATTATATTGTAACTCATATTTCTTCATATGGTACATGTAGCTTCGTACTGTGCAAAAACCATTAAACCACAAAATATTATAACATGCACTATACAGATCATGCAACACAACTCTTAAAACATGTCATAATTTTAAGCTATTAGACATTTGTTTGAAATTGTCATAATTAGCATATGGATTATTGAGTTATGGTCAAAAAACTGTTTTGAGAGGTCACAGTGACCTTGACCTTTGACCCTCAAAATCTAATTAGTTCATCCTTGAGTCCAAATGGTTTGTGCCAAATTTGAGGAAAATCCCTGAAGGCATTCCTGAGATTTTGAATGAATGAGAATGAGACGTACAGAATACATAATGATGATAATGACATAAACTGATTAGTGAGGTCAAAACATTGTTTTCCATTCCAACATGAAATAAAAGAAAATTCTCTTTTTTGTTGCCCAGCCCCTGCAAAAAAATCGTAGGTCTAGATCTACTTTACCTCTAACATATACCTCAATATCTCATCATGTACAATAGTCTCTTGTCCCTCATCACTTCTACTTCTGTCTTGTCATTTCTCGAAAACACTTTTCATTCAAAATATGTTTGACATTAACTCAACAACCAGGCAATCTCTTCACTCCATGGAGGAGAGGAAAGAGCCCGTGCAGACCTATAAATCCTCTCAGCTTATCAGACTGAAGCCTATTTCAGTGAGATGTTGTCAACATACATTTGTTTTCTAGTTCCCATCCTTTCACCTTGAATTATTATTTACAATTCAGAAAATAGCAAGTGTGTCTGCGATTGTCAGCTTTTATTTTTGTAATTTAGCTTTATTGAAGAGAGCACGGTCAAACCTTATACTATATACTTACTGCTAACTGAAGACCCAGAGGTCTTCATGTGCATAATACAATTATGTCAAAGACGTCTATATATTGTGTTGCAGAGATATCTACTGAAATTAGCAGTCTAACTGATTAGTTCCGCTCCGTCCAGTCTTGTAATACCACTTGTTCCCCTAGAGGCGATAGTGATAGAATGTAGCACCAGTCTGCCCTCAGTACAGAGGGAGAAGAAGCGTAGCTGCTGACCATGGATGCATTATGCCTGACTCACTTGTAAATATTACAGCCCGTTTTATAGGTTGTTAATTGGATTACATTCAAAGTGGCAGAAACGAGAAAACCACCCACACCACCTGGCTTCAACCTCACAGCTGTCAGGAGGCTGTTTTGCCGAGTGTACAGCTGTCAGCAGCCCCGGGAGACGGCGTAGCTTCAGTTAGCAGTTAGCTCGAGTTCAGCACCGGGGACCTGCAGACTCCCTGTTGCTGCCGTTACACAGGTCCACCAGCCCGCTGTGACCGCCGGCGCTGGGGCTTGTTCTGGCTGAGCTCAAGTCTCTTTGGCCGCTGACCGGGGCAGACGGAGCCTCCGTCAGACGCCTCCGTCAGACGCCTCCGTCAGACGCCTCGGCCAACCTCTCTCCTCCCCTGACAGGCTGCTCTCCCGGCTGCGCCGCCACCGGGAAGACGAGACGAATATGCGGGTCGTTTTCTAGCTTCTGCTACTTTGGATTTAATCCAATAAACAAACTAATGTGACGCTACACGGAGTACAGCCCTGGTTAACATAAGTGCCCAGTAAACACAGATGGATCAGCCCCACGTGAAGATTATAAGACAGCAGAGTTTTCTGACCGGCTCTCAAGAGTTTCAGCAGTTTGGTCGAATTTGGTATCCTTGCCCACTCACTGACCGACACAGAAGTAAATGCAATACACAATATAAACAATAGATTAGAATACAATAAATATACCAAACTACTACAACTAAAATATGAACATTAGAGATTGTTTGGACCCAGGTTAGAGGTGAAATACTGCCCCCTATTTCTTTGGAGCAGTTCGCTCGGAATTACACATTGAACCTTCAAGTCTAAATCTATTATACAATCTAGTACCTGTACAGTACAACCACAACAATATAATTCACCCATAGGCACACTCCCATTGTATGCCAGAAAATATATGCTATGTATCTTGCTCTAAAATGCCTTTTTTTTTCAGACTGTAATTTATGGAGATGCTTGACAAGTGTCAGTCCAAATTAATTTTTGATAATGTGTTAAATGTATGGAAGTTATCTTGATTACTAAGAGGAAGGAATGGAGCGTTAGAAACACAACCGATAGATACAAAAAAAATCATAAAGTCTTGTTTTAAAAGATTAGAGAATCCAGAAATGTACCAGGATCGAGAATATTACAAACAACAAGAGATTAAGCACATTTTCCTTTCTAAAACCAGTCAGTTGTGACAACAAAACTGTTAGCTTTTCCCCCTTCTGCATTGATACATCAATGTTCTGCATTTCTTCCAAGCTTTTGCCACATGGGAGAACGGTTGAATGCTGATCTGAGGGAGCAGGGATGTTTTGTGTGGGATACCGAGTTGCAGGCTGTTCAGGGGTGTCCAATTGAAGTCCTACTTCAAACACTATGTTACCACATTATGTGGGAGTGTTTTCACATGAACTCCTCTGCATCTAGAGTTATTTATTTGTTTGCTACATTTTCTAGCCCATCTCATCTGAAGAAATACAGGAGTGCAAGCAACAAGAGAGCAAGAGAAAAGGTAGCTTGAAGTGGTGAACAATCCTTGACCTAACATTATGTAGTAGAGGAGCATGCAATCATCCCTAAACTGCTGAAAGAGAATGATGGGGATGGCTTGGCCTCAAGGAAGTTGAACAGGCTGTTTCACAATAGACTAGGGAAAATGATGTGGGAACCACACTCATATACTCCTAATCACCTGCAATTTCAAGAAGTCATTTAAATAAAAAAGCTACTATGGCAGAATTATCCTGAGATTTGTCTGGCTAACATTAACTAAATGGAAAAGTGCCGGTATATATACAGTATATATATATATAATATCTGCAGGCTCCAGTATTTCAAGCACATTGCGCAATTATACATAATCTTCTGACCAGAATCTAACAGTAGTGTGCATTTTCAGACATTGCCTGTGGCACCACCTAAGCTTGAGCCGCCACTGGGGATACAAACCAGCATGAGAATACTGTAGCTATTCCTTTATTTGCGTAACGTTGCAAGCAAACGTAACGATATAACATAATCGTGAACATATGTGAAATGGAACATAGTCCAGAGACTTAAACCAGTCTGTGACACTTTATATCCCTCTATATTCTACTCCCTCCTTGGCCTCTGTGGTGTTACAATAGAAAAACGGGACTGTGAAAGAGAAGAAAATGACTCCATTGACAGTGTCAATAGAGAGTCATGGCATTTTGCCCGAGTTAACACTGACCAAGCTTGGCATTTAGATATGCAGAGAGCATCCTCCCCCATTCTGGCCTTCTTATCATCAGCATCATTACTAGCTTGCATGAGTGTAAAACTACACTAGCTCTACATAGACATATTTCCTTTTTCTACATTTGGAAGTTGATCTATTTTGAATGACTAATGCTCATTACCTGTTCAAAGTCATTAATATGGAATTCACCCATAGGCACGCTTTGAGACAGCAAGAATCAAGACGCATTCAATGTTGATGTTTGAATTGGAGCCTAGATGACTGCTGCTGCAAAGGTTGGTGCTCTTTTGCACTTTGACTGAAACATATTAGCCAAATAAACTGAAGGGTTCAAGGCATGATATCACTATAATCCCACTTTAATATCAAGAGCTGGCTTAAAAACGTTGTACAAGGGCAGGGTGCTGTCTTTCTACTCAAAGTGTTGCGTACTCTCACATGCCATGTGACATGGAACGGATGTATTTGAAATGAAAGTGAATTTCTGTCAATGGGTTTTCCAGTCCCGATTCACTGCAACATACTGTATGTAAGAGGAGAGCTTCTTTTTCTTTGCGCTGTTGCCAAGAATGGTAATAATGAATGTCACTCTTTATTTCCATGAAACTCTTAGTTTAGATGCAGGTCATTGGCAGATTATCTGACAGCTCTAATTAGGTAATGAAAGCCTCTAATATCTAGGTTTGTTCCAAGGTATGAAAACTCCTGTTGCTAAATACACCCCGCACATCTACTACAACGTGTAAAAACAAATGGAGATTTTTTTTTTTGTTGTTGTATTTGATAGCGAGCAAGATTATGTAAAAATTGCACCAGATTGTTCTATGATCTTAAATACCTGTAGTAACCATGTCAATGTATGATGACAGATGGCGGTGATGCAGTACGTGCACAGCATACTAGATGCCATCTTAACATCCAGTTAAACAAAACATTTATGTGACAGGGTGAATGACCTTGAAAGGGTAGGTATAATTCACATAATTTTATTATGATTTCGAATTGTTCCATCAATATAAAGTGCACAGAATAAGAGAGACTTTTGCTGAAAAAAATCTTCCTTTATTCATTAAAAGGCCACAGAGTTGCTATGCAATTTCTCAGTTTACCACGTGTTTGTAGTCTTAATTAACTATTATACATTAGTGTGCTAGACATAAAGTACATTAGATCTCACACACTATGTTAGTGTCATGTAGCGACAAAGATTAATTATAAGAAAAAAAGCTCCAACTTAATTTTTACTCAATTATGTAAGAAATTATACGTAGTGCGGTCTGAAACAAAGGATACATGCTGTGCAGGCAATAATTAGATCTTTTACATTGAAGGGTTGTCTTTGCTTCTTTCGTTAAAGCATCGGCATCAAGATGAAGATTATGAAACAAGTTAACCATGTCTAACTTTATATACTGGGCTTGTTAAAGTGTCAATATGTTCCCGCTGTATTATTACACAGGTTGCAAGCAACTTGACAGGCAGACTGTAATATTAATGGTGTAGGTGGAGTGGGTGAGTTAAAGTGTGCTGCATTTGTGTTGTGTTGCAAAAGAAAAGATACGTCAACACAAAGACACAACATGGCCGTGTATGGGGAGAGCTTACTGAACTAGCTGCTTCTCTGGCATGTTCTGTATATGCCATATATCATATACGGCCCGTGGGGTGAACATGGCCCAAGTGTGTCCCGTGGCGCTACAAACACCAACTCAGTGCAGCCAAAACGCCAAGCTAAGCAGAAGGGCCATCACAAGAACAGCAATCACACTTGAACCAAATGATCTGTGCATTACACCCTCTGGCCAGTTAATAAACAGTATTCACTAAGACTATGGTATAAACTGCTATACTTGTTTAAAAGCTGCAAAAAGGATATAGGAAAAGGAAACTAACATCAATACACTAACTAAAGAGAGAACACATAACAAAATAAATAAAAACAAGTTTTTGAGGAAATTGGATATTGAAATGAAATAAAAGAAGGTGGTAAAATAATTATACATGCACAGTCGATGCCACTAAAATTCAGGCCACTACCGCTTTCAGACCAATACCAGTAAAAAGTGCTTAGCTGGTAGAATAGTACACGTTCAGTGTTGGACTCTGGAAGGCAGACAAACCAAACTCATTAAGACTGTGCTCTCATCTTAGGATGCGCCTCATCTATCCCTTTGTTTCACTGAGCCTGAGAAGTGGGCTTTTGCTACATTGCCACAAGGAAACTTCCTATTTTGACGTATGTATTAAAATGCAGCAGGGAACCACAGCTAATAAAAAGAGAAAGAGGACAACAGCATGACCACCTAACGGCATCATAAAGTTAGTGAAGGGAGCATAAATAATGGAACACTTATTTTCTCGAAACTTCTGGTCTAGCTGCTTTCACTGTAGCACAGGTGTCTGCCAGGCAGCATGGAAATCAGTTTGGAATATTGGTACCGACTCAGAAGGAAAATGTATGAATGCCATGCCACTGAATATATAAATTAGGTGCATTGGAGCTGTAAAGTAGTACTGTCAAAAAGAAAGATAAAGTATATAACCAACAGGTAAAGACATTTAGGAATAGACCACAGTAATGGCATAATGCATGCTGGTTTCACCCCAAGAGACATTCAGACTGATTATATACAGTAGACTTTGTAAAGTCATGGTTAGACATCAGTAGTTGGTCTTTCTAGCAAATAACTTACTGAGGCCAACCGACAGGCTACTGCAGCATCCTGTCCAAGTCAAGTATGGATCTATATTGTCTATATAATTAATCCCAGAATTTAAACTTTAAATTAAAACAAGACAGAGGCCTGATTGTGGTGCTAAATGAGAAGTCAGGGGATTACCAAAGTCATTAGAATTTATCCAGAGTGGAACACTAATGTGTGTATCATATGTCAATGCAATCTACCCTGTAGTTGAGATATTTCACTAAACACCACAAATGTGAACCTCATGATGGTGCTAGTGGAAAGGTCACTAGGATTCATTATCTGGTACTCATGAATTTCTGTCTAAAATGTTGTGCCAATCCATTGAGTAGAGGTTGATATATTTCACAGGATTAGTGAAAACGTTGACCCGCTGGTGGCACTAGATGAAGAGTCAGTAAGATTTATCCTCTGGGCACCATGAGTGTCTGCTAAAAATGTCATTGCAATCCATCCAATAGATATTTTTAATCTGGACCAAAGTTCTGGACTGACCAACAGACCAACATTACCCTCCCAAGAGCCATCCTACTAGAGTGGCTCAAAACTGAACAGTAGATACAATGTAAACAAAGTCTGAGCGTGCTGTTCAAATAAGATCATTCAAAACAAGTGTGAAACGCCCGTCAGTGGGTCTACTGCAATACAGTGCTTGTTAGGTTCCCAAAGTGCTAAGTGAGACATGGCAGTGCTCTGTTGAACAGCACTCCTCCGTCATTTCCCTCCACTATTTAACAGAACAGCAGAGTACACAGACGCACTGCAGGGACCAGCACCTCCTCTCACTACAGCCTCAGCCCCAGCACTCCCTTCATACCCAGGATGCCCATCTGCAACCCCAGCCATTGATCCAACCCTGCGTAAGGCCCAGGAAACCTCCTTGTAACCGAGCCACATCCTTAGTTAATCAGTCAGTTTGGACCCCAAATTACAGCTTTTAAAAACTCCCACAGAACAGCCCCTCAAGCCATAATAGTAATATCCTGTCCTGAACATCCCCCAAGTTAAATCATTGCCACCATTTCCTGCTACCCAGCCCCATCCCAAAAATTCCCCAAATCTGTGATTTATCTTTCTCTCTTAAGCGGCTACTGGCAAAACAAACAATCCTACATGCACACATGTAAAAACATACCGCCATCAAGCAACTACTAAGGTTAATCCAGTTGCCATTTAACACAGCAATGGAAGTATCCGTGTGTGTGTGAGTGTGTTAACGTTTACTTCTATCTGTGTAGGAACTGAAACAGTTCCCCCCACAGTGGACTGCCATGTCAAGGGAGCTGGGAAGACTCGTAGATAGTGCTGCATTGGTGAGACTTACAGCCAGGATAAATCTGGCGGGTGTGAAAAAGAAGCAGGGGTGCAATTACATAGAGGCGGAGGGACAAAGAGATGGCAGTTTGTTTGCAACAGCATGAACACTGTTGCTCAGGGAGAGTGAGAATGAGATCAGTTTGCCACAGAGAAAAGAGACCGCTTTCTCTTTTTGTCCCTTTGTCTCTCCACCTGTCCCTTCGCTGTGCCACCCTACATGCTCTTATACTCTATTGTTATGGCCCAATTTCTTTCAGGACACCTCTTCTTCTCTTATTAATGGCAACCCTTCTGTCCAATCTTTCATACAGTTCTTCATATCTGAAGGTCAGTGGAAGCCTGAAATGCACTCAGAGGAGAGATACCTTGGCTGAAACAGATGACAAACACTGATTCACATACAGAGGAAGAGGACGTCAAACCATTTTCAACATGTCCATTTCATCGAATATGAAGCTAATGGCCATGGGCAGTGTTCATGAAACATGTTAACCGTGGATGCCTTCATTTAGATGCTCTGATTTATCCCACTGTCTACATTCATCATGCAGATTTTTAAACTGAGGAAAAATACACAGATCGGGTGTGGGAATCCATGTATAGCCGAAGTGCATCTAGATAAAAAACATATTGAAGGACTTAGGGAACAGTGTTTAAGTGGTGTCAGTGACAAAACCTGTTATGGGAACAAATGAAAAAGCAGGAAGATCCTTTTTTTTGATAGGAATGGCACCTCAGTAAGAGATAAGAAAGTCTTTATTGTCAATATCACCCATCTGTCATTCTGTATAAAGGAATGAAATTGTGTTTTTTCCTGGTTCCGTTGCAAAACAAAAAAGATGTCCAAGTAAAGTGATGCAGGGTAAGAAGTAACATGTGCTTTGTGTAAATGTCATGGATGGAGGGGAGAAGGGTCCCAATGCTGACTTTAATATCCTGTTGCAGTTCCCTTACCAGACAGTGATGCAGCTCTCTATGGTTCCCCTGTAGAAGGTGGACCGGATGGGTGGGGGGAGCTGCAGTTGCGTGACCAGCTGAGGTCATCAGCAATGTGCACACCAAGAAACGTGGTGCTCCTTTTTGCACACAAGATCGGTTGATGAGAAGAGTGATGTGGGCAGCGTTGGTCTGTCTGAAGTCAATTTTCATCTCTTTCGTCTTATCAACATTGAGAGACAGGTTGTTATTTTGACACCAGAGTGCCAGCTGCTCCACCTCACATCTGTATGCCGTCTCATCGTTGTTGCTGATGATGCCAACCAGTGTTGTGTCTGCCGCAAACTTTGATAATATGATAGGAGTCACATTTGGCGTAGCAGTCGTGGGTCATTAGTGTGAACAGCAGCAGGCTGAGCACACATCCCTGGGGAGCGCCGGTGGCAAGTGCGGTGATTATGGAAGTGATGTTCCTGACGCGCACTGTCTGGGGTCTCTCTGTGAGAAAGTCTAAGATCCAGTTATAAAGGGAGCTGTTCAGGCCCCGGGGGGCCCAACTTCCCTACTGGCTTCTGAGGGATGATTGTGTTGAATGCAGGACTGAAATTAATGAACAGCATTCTCAAGTGAGTGAGAGCGTTTACTGTAGAATTAGCTTGATGACGATGTGAAAGGTCGATTCAATAAACTCCCACTTCATTTTTAACACACAGATTCTTATATTCATAGGTTTCACTATTAGTCACCTTTGTTATGATAAATACACAGATTACAGCTCCCAATCAGACAAGTTTAAACAAGTCCACATTTAAACCTTATTGTATACTTTAATGTTTTGAAACACCAACCAAAGGGTACATTTCAAATCATTATCCAAAGTGTCCATCGTAGCTGTCCGTTAGATGTGTCTGGAGATAGGACAACCAGCAGTATTAATGTTGGTGCTTGAATATGAAAAGTATAAAAACCGACACTGCTTAGTACAGACGAACCAAAGGAAAAGAAAAAATAGATGCACTTGTCGACGTTTGTTATGTTCACTTATTTTTATTTACAAATAATATTGTGATAATTGGATTGAACAGGGGATTTGTTTAAAACCTGTCTGGTTGTCTGACAGCTCACGTTGCTCTCCTGGGGGGAATCCAAAATTAAAGTTTTCATCTAGCGATGTCACCACATCCTCAGATCGCTACAATAACATTTAATGGGTGACATGTTATCAAAACCAATAGAAATGATGGCCCAAACTCTAAAAATCAGACCAACGTTGTACAAACACATTTCGCTCTTGATGTCTAAGGGTAGGGGTGCATCATAGCTAAAAGCCATAGCCCTCTTTTCTTTTGATATATTACTCAAGTTATACTATTTTTAGGCAGATAAGAAGTTCACTCGAATATTTTAGATCTCTCTAAAATTGGGGGAAAATGAACTTGCAGTGCAGTAGACATCAGCTGCTAAGACAGACACCAACCTTCTTTAGTGTTTAATGCCTGCGTGTCAATATATTTTTCATGTATGCTCATAAAGCAATGTAGACAAATAACAACACAAAAACATAATCTGTCAAAAGCAGTGCCGGTTGTTATGGAGACAAATGTGGATATCCTGCCTCTTTGTTTCATTATGAAAACAAAATGCCTTTTAGGCAAAAACACATTATAAAAGTATGATACTAAAAAAAAACGAATTAAGTGTGATACTAAATAAATGGAGATGGTCAATAAAGGATTAGAAATCCTCTAAGTGTTCTGAATTAATGGCAGGTCTTTGTGCCAATGTACTCTGTGGTGGTCAGAGTGCCAGTTCCCTAATGTCTGGATACTCAACACTAAAGAAGTGGTGTGACAAATGTGACAAATGTAATGGTGTTAATCCATTCTCTCATCTTAATACTGCACACACTGTACACTCCAGATAAAGCTAAAAGCACTATATAAAATGTTGTCACCAAAGGTAGATTACAATTATACAATTATTTTACTGATGAATAGATTTTCTGTAGATGACCATGGGAGCTAGTGGTAATCTAAAATGCAAATCAATTGTTGGGAGCTCATGATGCTGTAGATAATCCAGATCTGTATTCTGCTCATAGTGACAGTGAAACCTTTAAACCTTGCTTAACAAACTAAAGAAACTTTTTTGGAACATATATTCTCTATAAATAGCAATTGAATTTGGAAACTGAGCACTGAGTGTGTGTGTTTGCGTAGGAGGGACAAAGGGGAAAAAAATAAGTGAATCAAAGTGTCAGACAGAGGCAACAAGAGTCAAAAAGAGAGTGAGGACGGGATGCAAAGGATACGTATGTATCAGAGAGAGATCTCGTCTTTGTTCACCTGAGAAACGTTGGAGCTCATGGACATTATGTGTGTTGTTTGGTCACCATCGAGCATCGTAGATTGACTGCATTGGCAACTATTATAAACAAAAAGTGCGTCTGTTGGAAAACTTTTTTTTTTGTTTAAATGATGGATATTTATTATAGTTGTCTCTCTCTGAACAGCAACTTTTAAAAAGTACTTACTGATGGGACTGACAAAAACGTAATACTTATTAAGAGGTTTTTTTTCTACTACTACTGCTGCTGCTCTTGGCTGCTATCCATTCATACCATTTCCAATATCCCTCAATAATATTATGAGTTTAAAATCGAAGTAGCAACTCTCTCTTGTTCATACCCAAACATACCTAAAAAATAACTGAGACAATATTTTACCTAATAGAGCCACCGGCCATGTTCATCCGTTGTGCAAGTCCTTCGGCTAACTGACCCGCCAACAGAGAAACGGATCGTCCGACCAATATTGCCGTTTCATTAAGTCAAAAAACAATATCTGCGTACTGAATAAACCAAAATTGAGAAGAAGCAGTACTTCGGAGCACGGATAAAAAGCTGTTAATGGCATACTGTGGACAGTAAAGTAGGTTAGTACTGACATCTATTGCTACATCCGTATACAGTACCTGTATGTCTCCTGCCAAACAAAACCATGGCAGGAGTCTTATCTGCTAAAACAAGCACATTTTAATGAAGTTTGTATTTCAAGCAAAGCTAAGCTATGACTGTTGCAATATCTTTGAATTTGAATTCTTGCTGTTTTGATAAAAAAATGATGAAGATGCTACCTAGGTCATTGAATTACTTTTTGAAAAGTCACAGCACTTCAAGCTGCGATCAAATATGAGATATATATGAACCTGGAAAGATAAGGCACTTTTCAAGGATTACTACACAACTGATCTAATCTGGATATGAAGAATGTGGCCGATACCTTAGCACATTTCTTTTTTTTTCTTTTTTCTCTTTTTTTATTAAGATGTTGACGCACATAAGCGCCTCAAGCAGAATGTTTCTAAACACATAGTGCGTGAAGTATCAATAGAGCGAGCATACTTGAGAGAAGGTGAACTGAGTCAAGCCTTGGCCTCATAGCAATGCCTCCCATCTCCCAGAGGATACACTCCAGAGCTGGATCAGCATGCTAAGTGAGATCCTGTACAGTCGGAATAGCAACCACTAGAACACAGGCAGCTTGAGCGTCCACTCCACTGTGAATATCCAACAACGGGGTTGAACTTCATACTCAACCACTAATGGATCAGGCAGTAGATAATCCATTTATGACTTTCAAAAGTTATTTAAATGAGAAATTCCACAGTCACCTTTGCCTGTCCACATAAACCCGAGGTACACCGTGTGCCTAATCGATAGTTTGAATTAGAGATGAAAAATCAGCATTTACTCATTCAATTTAAATGGTTATTACACGTGTGCATGTTCCCAATTGAAGTGCCCAGTACAACCGCAGTCTCGGTTGGGATTGAGTTCATGTACTATGCTATTCCCATGTTGTTTATGTACGCATTTAGTTCTTATGCAGGAGGATCGCAAATGTACTCATGAGTAGGAAATGTGTATGTGTGTGGATGCTCTACCAGAGGCAGGTAAAGTAGTTGTTAAATGGAGCTTAGAAAATGTTCAATCAGGACGATGTCCTCATTTACTCTCCTCTGCACCTTCATTCATTACTTTCTCTCAGCCACACCTCTTGGCTCTTGTCCAGTCATGTACTTCCCTCTATTCTTCTATCACTTTAAAATCTAGAAGGCAACTCTTTGCAGCTTCACTTCACACCATTTAGTAAGCCTCAAAGTTTAGCAATTTACAATCACACAAATTAACAGTTTAGTGGTTGTTGCAAATTAAGATCACAAATAATGCGCGACTGGTGCAGAATATATATATATATATATATATATATATATATATATATTAAGTTTTATATCACAATTGAAACAAGGGCCAGACATTTACAGTAATTTACATTAAATACAGTGTCACAGTTCACATACAGAATAAGAACTTTACCCTCCGTGCCACCTGAAAGATTCACAACTTGAAATCCAAAACGACAGGGAGGCAGCGGCTCCGCCTTTGCTCGCCACGCTCGGTCTAGCAGTACCCTAAAGCTACAACTCCTCTCAATCACTAATCACAATCCCCTATCATTAATCCAATTAGCGCTCTGTTGTGCTCTGCTCACAGCTACTGGAGGTGGTGCCAGCATCCAACCACCACCCACTCCACTGTTGTCAAAACTCAAGAGTGGTGATTAGTCTTGGGGACAATGTTGCTGACAATTATTAGATCACCATAATCAATCTAATTGATGTCTGCACCAAAAAGCTCAAACCTACAGTGCATTCTAATCATTGTTTAATGTGTACATTAACTGATTGTTAAACAGATTTAGTAGGGAGGGTGTCAAAGATTTTTTTTTTTTTTTTTTTTTTTTAAATGCATGGATGGAGTGAAATATGAAAATGAAATCCAAAATCTCATCAGAACACCGTGTGCACTGGCTGCATTCAGATAAGGATTCCAGAGCAGCACACAACTACTAATACTACGGTTGCAATCTGCTGGCTTCACGGCTTGTCCACTGTGAGCTATTAAACTGCTGCTGCATTCACCTCCAGGAGCTTCCCCCTCAGATCACTGCTGACCCGAGAAGCGATCAACCAAGTCTTGATTAATGGCTCTCTAAGACTCCTTGGAGGCAATCACACCCAGAAGGTTGGGCCAAACAGTAACAAATGGGGACATTCAGCAATCACCCTTTATTGCATCAATAACCTCTGCTATCGATTAATCAGCATTACACTTTTAGAGGAGAAACACGCCTTAATTGGTGGTGTGTGACGCGTCTTCATTTCACACCTAAAACATCCTGCTTGCATTTTCTGAAAAAAAGTACCTTTTAATTCATTTTAGGCAACTGGGCGTGAAAAGAGTGAAGATCTATATTACTGGGAGTAATATCCTGTTACCATGGTGATCCGCATGTGCAGATGCAAGCTGTGACTGGTGACATTAAGAAATTGAGCTTCTAGGTAGGCAGCACAATACTTAAATTGATTTTACCACTTAGGGTAGGGTAGGGTGCAGATTTTCCTTTATAAAAAAAAAAATAATTAGAAAAAACTCTCCAGGGATTTGTTATGGGTCATTTGGGCTGAAAGGGAGTTTCATGTCTCTGTCTAAACGGTGTGGTGGTGGTGAAGGCACTGGTGCATCTCAGGGAGCGAGGCAAAGACTTCTCTCATCAATCTAATGCCTCTGCTCCTGAGGTAATCATTTCCACAGAGCAACATGGCATCTCATTAGGCTGATTCGCTCTCAGAGTCAGTCAGCCTCAGACACCTTCACAAAAAAGAAAAAAAAACACACTTAGATTATTAGACAATCTGATGGCACAGGCCCCCACACCTACAGTACATTGGCATTATTACTCAAGCGTCACTTTCTATTTTCGAGCAGCTTTTCACGGTAGTTCGAAACAGTGGTCGACCGATATGGGTTTTTCAAGTGGCGGCCGATGGCAGAAATATTGTTTTTGTTTGTTTAATAATAGAAAATGAGACACAACATTGCTGAACTTAAATAAACATTTATTCAACACTACTGTCTGCAAAAGACAACTTTTGAATGAAAAAACAAATACAGTTTTGGTGCACAACAGCATTTACCAGCATCTACTTACACAGCACTTACTGTGTAAACTTACATGAATAAAAAAATCATTCAACAATGTTAGTGTAGTGGCCTTCCCTAGGTTTAGCTCAGCGAAATATTATAATAATCAGCCTTGTGAGTGCAGACTTCGGCTGATGCTGATTATCTCAAAAATGGGTGGATATTAATCGGTCTATCACGAGTTTGAAATGCTGAATACAATCCTCTTCATCAGTAGGCTGGATTTCAAACTTGGAGATTTATTTTAGAGGAACTAGGGTTGCAACTAACGATCATTTTCATTGTCAGTTAATCTGCTGATTTGTTTTCCTCTTAAACAATTAATAGAAAATAGTGAAACATAAACAATAGCTTTTCTTCCAATTACTTAATTCCTCAAATAATCATTTTTTTAAGACGAACACCATCGTAATTGTCTCGCAAATGACTGAGACTGTGAGATATTCCTTTCTAATTATAATATTTTCTTAAACTTGCGAGTGTTCGAAGGAAAAAATAGGATATATGCCACAGAACACACATACTGTATATTTTATAGCTCGTTCCAACATACTCAGCAATACCCTTCAGCTTTTTTTCTGAACTGAGTGTGAATGCATCATTATGTTTAAAAAGCCAAAAACCCTCCTGAGAGAAAACCCCAGCCACAGAGGTCTACACAGTTGATCTTAGAGCGATCCTTATAACCCACACACACACACACACACACACACACACACACACACACACACACA